>JAUCMX010000002.1:33307566-33351782 GCA_033459395.1 Hemibagrus guttatus
CACTACATAGTACACTAATACACTATAAATACTCGACATAGTACACTAATACACTATAAATACACTAGATAGTGCACTACTACACTATAAATACTCGACATAGTGCACTAATACACTATAAATACACTAGATAGTGCACTACTACACTATAAATACTCGACATAGTGCACTAATACACTATAAATACACTACATAGTACACTAATACACTATAAATACTCGACATAGTACACTAATACACTATAAATACACTAGATAGTGCACTACTACACTATAAATACTCGACATAGTGCACTAATACACTATAAATACACTACATAGTACACTAATACACTATAAATACTCGACATAGTACACTAATACACTATAAATACACTAGATAGTGCACTACTACACTATAAATACTCGACATAGTGCACTAATACACTATAAATACACTACATAGTGCACTAATACACTATAAATACACTACATAGTGCACTAATACACTATAAATACACTACATAGTGCACTAATACACTATAAATACACTATATAGTACACTAATACACTATAAATACACTACATAGTGCACTAATACACTATAAATACACTACATAGTACACTAATACACTATAAATACACTACATAGTGCACTAATACACTATAAATACACTACATAGTACACTAATACACTATAAATACAACAATAATAATAATAAACTATCACTACACTAATACACTATGAATACAACACATAGTGCATTAATAGAAATTTGTTATCTTTGTTTGTAATGAATGTGTTACATGCAATGTAGCTGATATTACACACACACACACACACACACAGACACACACAGAAACACACACTGTGTTCTGTAGTTTAAACCCCTCCTAGTCTAATGGAGCAATGGGGTAAGGTTTCATGAGTCTGCACTCGTTTACCCCTGTAGTGTAGTCCTTATGTCTTTCCCTCTCTTTCCTCTTTGTGTTTTCCTGTCACTCGACACTCCAGGATTCAGGACATACACAACAACAACAAAGACACACACACACACCAACACACACACTGACACTGCAGACACACTGGAACTTTTTGTGTAAATTCACTTCAGCATTTAATTCTCTAGATCTAAAATTAGATCCTCTTTAAGCACGAGTACAGCACAAAAGATCAGATTCAACACGTTATAAACATGACACAGGGTGCTAATAAATCCCGTGCGTAGTGTATATCTACATATCCAAATAAACAAGTGTGTGTTTAGAACTGGATTTTGTGCTTTAGCCACTCACCGTGTGTTTGGTAAATAAAAGCTCAGCAGCAGCCTTTCAAAGGTCACACACACGCGCACCCCACACTACACACACACACACACACCCACTGATACATATCGCTGAGACTGCTTACACATCACACACACACACACACACACACACACACACACACACACATTCCTAAAGCAGAGGAGTGTCCACAAAGGAAAAGAGCCAGCGCAGTGTGTGTGTGTGTGTGTGTGTGTGTGTGTGTGTGTGTGTATGTGTGTGTGTGAGCGAGTGAGGCCAAAAAAAGCCTGAGACTCACAGACAGACAGGCAGACAGACAGACAGACAGACAGAGAGAGAGAGAAATGTCAGCCATGTTGGTTAAAATGTTATCTGATCTCCTCTCAGCTCTCGGATCGAGACAGATGTCAGTGGTGAGAAGGAAACATAAAGAAGTATATGAAGAGGAACCGGTTCTTCCTCACCTTTTTTCCCCTCTCCCGCCGTGTGCCGTGAAAGCGTTCTAGATCCTAACCAGCTCCTACAGGGCCGCCATCTTGCTTCCTTCTGTCCTCGATGAAAGAGACTGTCCTCCGAATCAATATTCATGGGCCGCTCTGACGTCCGCTCTCATCACACACATGCACACACACACACACACACGCTCAGATGTGCACACACTCAGACGCGCTCACGCAACCCAGAGCACGTCGACGACGCCTGCATCCGTGCACCAGCGTGTGTGTGTGTGAGAGTGTGTGAGTGTAAAGTGTGTGTCAGGGTGAAGGTGGCCTAAGATCGGAGGCTACAAACAGCAGAAATATCTCTCTGTCTCTATCTCGACTGAACCTCCAGCACACAAAGGGCAGAGTTTCTGCTCCCTCTTTGCCTCCTTCCCTCGCTCCCTCCCTCTTTTTTTTTTAGCCGTACACAATAGTGCACACTACTTAGGCTGCCTGGAAGCAACGGAGTGGATTGTACGGCTTGGCGGAGGAGGGGGAATCCCTCAGTGCTGAAGTCAGACTGAAAACACACACAGAGTTAGACTTTGACACACACACACACACACACACACACACACACACACACACACACCATCCCCCAACTGCAGCCAGGAAATGAAGTGACTCAGTAAGAGTGAAGACACTCTCTCTCTCTCTCTCTGTATGTCTCTCGCTCTCTTTCTCTCTTCATTGTCCCCATTATTCCACTGCTTAACGTAGCTCCACCCACCACTTAACAATAGTGCACTTTAAATTTCCAACCGTGTGGCTGTGTCTTATTTTTTCTGAGACCGGTTCCGGAGGATTTCGACATCCGAGACACGTGGCCGAACAGGAAGTGGCTTTAAAACGTAAACTCATGAGGAGGACTCGTTTCATTTCCTCTCTCAACCAGTTCATCTTTATATTTTTCCTTTTATCATCATCTTCCATTTTCGGTTCTATATTAAACTTCAACAGACATCTTAGAAATGAAAAAAGGCCCTAGTTTGTAGTAAGAGTTCTTCTTGTTATTATAAAACAATGAATAAAAAGTGGAACACAAATTAAACCAGACACAAAAACTAGGACTATAATTATATTCCACTGCAACCAAGCAGGCTGTAACAGAATAAAGAATTATTTTCAGGCATGCAGTCTTCTATAAATACAATACACCGTAAACTAATACACTATAAATACACTACATAGCGCACTAATACACTATAAATACACTACATAGCGCACTAATACACTATAAATACACTACATAGCGCACTAATACACTATAAATACACTACATAGCGCACAAATACACTATAAATACACTACATAGCGCACTAATACACTATAAATACACTACGCAGTGCACTAATACACTATAAATACACTACACAGTGCACTAATACACTATAAATACACTAAACCGTGCACTAATACACTATAAATACGCTACATAGTACACTAATACACTATACACTAGATAGTGCACTAATACACTATAAATACACTACACAGTGCACTAATACACTATAAATACACTACACAGTGCACTAATACACTATAACTACACTACACAGTGCACTAATACATTATAAATACACTAAACCGTGCACTAATACACTATAAATACGCTACATAGTACACTAATACACTATACACTAGATAGTGCACTAATACACTATAAATACACTACACAGTGCACTAATACACTATAACTACACTACACAGTGCACTAATACATTATAAATACACTAAACAGTGCACTAATACTCTATAAATACACTACATAGTGCACTAATACACTATAAATACACTACATAGTGCATTAATACACTATAAATACACTACATGGTGCACTAATACACTAGAAATACACTACATAGTGCACTAATACACTATAAATACACTACATAGTGCACTAATTCACTATAAATACGCTACATAGTACACTAATACACTATAAATACACTACATAGTGCACTAATTCACTATAAATACGCTACATAGTACACTAATACACTATAAATACACTAGATAGTGCACTACTACACTATAAATACTCGACATAGTACACTAATACACTATAAATACTCGACATAGTGCACTAATACACTATAAATACACTACATAGTAAGAGGTAAAGAAGCGAGTGCAGGCAGGTTGGAATGGGTGGAGAAAGGTGTCGGGAGTTCTGTGTGATCAGAAAATATCAGCGAGAATCAAGGGGAAGGTGTACAGGACAGTGGTGAGACCGGCCATGCTGTATGGTTTAGAGACAGTGTCACTGAGGAAGAGACAGGAGTCAGAGCTAGAGGTAGCAGAGCTGAAGATGTTGAGGTTCTCTTTGGGAGTGACAAGATTGGACAGAATTAGGAATGAGTACATCAGAGGGACAGCTCATGTTGGACGTTTGGGGGACAAAGTTAGGGAGGCCAGATTAAGATGGTTTGGACATGTTCAGAGGAGGGACAGTGAGTATATTGGTAGGAGAATGTTGGACATGGGGCTGCCAGGCAGGAGGCAAAGAGGAAGGCCAAAGAGGAGGTATATGGATGGAATTAATGAGGATATGAAGCTAGTGGGTGCAAGTGTTGAGGATGCAGAAGATAGGGATAGGTGGAGAGAGATGATTCGCTGTGGCGACCCCTGAAGGGAAAAGCCGAAAGAAGAAGAAGAAGAAGAAATACACTACATAGTGCACTAATACACTATAAATACACTACATAGTGCACTAATACACTATAAATACACTACATAGTGCACTAATACACTATAAATACACTACATAGTACACTAATACACTATAAATACACTACATAGTGCACTAATACACTATAAATACTCGACATAGTGCACTAATACACTATAAATACACTATATAGTGCACTAATACACTATAAATACACTACATAGTGCACTAATACACTATAAATACACTACATAGTGCACTAATACACTATAAATGCACTACACAGTGCACTAATTCACTATAAATACGCTACATAGTACACTAATACACTATGCACTAAACCGTGCAGTAATACACTATAACTACACTACACAGTGCACTAATACATTATAAATACACTACATGGTGCACTAATACACTATAAATGCACTACACAGTGCACTAATTCACTATAAATACGCTACATAGTGCACTAATACACTATAAATACACTACATAGTGCACTAATTCACTATAAATACGCTACATAGTGCACTAATACACTATAAATACACTACATAGTGCACTAATTCACTATAAATACGCTACATAGTACACTAATACACTATGCACTAAACCGTGCAGTAATACACTATAACTACACTACACAGTGCACTAATACATTATAAATACACTACATGGTGCACTAATACACTATAAATGCACTACATAGTCCACTAATACGCTATAAATACACTACATAGTGCACTAACACACTATAAATACACTACATAGTACACTAATACACAATAATACACTACATAGTGCACTAACACACTATAAATACACTACACAGTACACTAACACACTATAAATACACTACACAGTACACTAATACACTATAAATACACTACACAGTGCACTAATACACTATAAATACACTACATAGTGCACTAATACGCTATAAATACACTACATAGTGCACTAATTCACTATAAATACGCTACATAGTACACTAATACACTATGCACTAAACCGTGCAGTAATACACTATAACTACACTACACAGTGCACTAATACATTATAAATACACTAAACAGTGCACTAATACTCTATAAATACACTACATAGTGCACTAATACACTAGAAATACACTACATAGTGCACTAATACGCTATAAATACACTACATAGTGCACTAATTCACTATAAATACGCTACATAGTACACTAATACACTATGCACTAAACCGTGCAGTAATACACTATAACTACACTACACAGTGCACTAATACATTATAAATACACTACATGGTGCACTAATACACTATAAATGCACTACATAGTGCACTAATACGCTATAAATACACTACATAGTGCACTAACACACTATAAATACACTACATAGTACACTAATACACAATAATACACTACATAGTGCACTAACACACTATAAATACACTACACAGTACACTAACACACTATAAATACACTACACAGTACACTAATACACTATAAATACACTACATAGTGCACTAATACGCTATAAATACACTACATAGTGCACTAATTCACTATAAATACGCTACATATTACACTAATACACTATGCACTAAACCGTGCAGTAATACACTATAACTACACTACACAGTGCACTAATACATTATAAATAAACTACGTGGTGCACTAATACACTATAAATACACTACATAGTGCACTAATACACTATAAATACACTACACAGTGCACTAATACACTATAAATACACTACATAGTGCAGTAATACGCTATAAATACACTACATAATGCACTAATTCACTATAAATACGCTACATAGTACACTACTACACTATACACTAGATAGTGCACTACTACACTATGAATACTGTACATAGTGCACTAACACACTATAAATACACTACATAGTGCAATAATACACTATAAATACACTACATAGTGCACTAATACACTATGAATACATTACACAGTGCACTAACACACTATAAATACACTATATAGTGCACTAATACACTATAAATACACTACATAATGCACTAATACACTATAAATACTCTACATAGTGCACTAATACACTATAAATACACTACATAGTGCACTAATACACTATAAATACACTACACCATGCACTAATACACTATGAATACATTACACAGTGCACTAATACACTATAAATACACCACATAGTGCACTAATACACTATAAATACACTACATAGTGCACTAATACACTATAAATACACTAGATAGTGCACTACTACACTATAAATACTCGACATACTGCACTAATACACTTTAAATACACTACATAGTGCACTAACACACTATAAATACACTACATAGTGCACTAATACACTATAAATACACTACATAGTGCACTAATACACTATAAATACACTACATAGTGCACTAATACACTATAAATACACTACATAGTGCACTAACACACTATAAATACACTACATAGTGCACTAATACACTATAGATACACTACACTGTGCAGAAATACACCATAGATAGACTACGCAGTGTAATACTACACTATAAATACACTACATAGTACACTAATACACTATAAATACACTAGATAGTGCACTACTACACTATAAATACTCGACATACTGCACTAATACATTTTAAATACACTACATAGTGCACTAACACACTATAAATACACTACACAGTGCACTAACACACTATAAATACACTACATAGTGCACTAATACACTATAAATACACTACATAGTGCACTAATACACTATAAATACACTACATAGTGCACTAATACACTATAAATACACTACATAGTGCACTAATTCACTATAAATATGCTACATAGTACACTAATACACTATGCACTAAACCGTGCAGTAATACACTATAACTACACTACACAGTGCACTAATACATTATAAATACACTAGACAGTGCACTAATACTCTGTAAATACACTACATAGTGCACTAATACACTATAAATACTCTACATAGTGCAATAATATACTATAAATACACTATAAATACACTAGAAAGTACAATAATACACTATACACTAAACCGTGCAGTAATACACTATAACTACACTACACAGTGCACTAATACATTATAAATACACTAGACAGTGCACTAATACTCTGTAAATACGCTACATAGTGCACTAATACACTATAAATACACTACATAGTGCACTAATTCACTATAAATATGCTACATAGTACACTAATACACTATGCACTAAACCGTGCAGTAATACACTATAACTACACTACACAGTGCACTAATACATTATAAATACACTAGACAGTGCACTAATACTCTGTAAATACGCTACATAGTGCACTAATACACTATAAATACACTACATAGTGCACTAATACACTATAAATACACTATAAATACACTAGAAAGTACAATAATACACTATACACTAAACCGTGCAGTAATACACTATAACTACACTACACAGTGCACTAATACATTATAAATACACTACGCATTGCACTAATACACTCTAAATACACAACATAGTGCACTAATACACTATAAATACACTATATAGTGCACTAACACACTATAAATACACTACATAGTGCACTAATACACTATAAATACTCTACATAGTGCAATAATATACTATAAATACACTACATAGTGCACTAATACACTATAAATACACTACATAGTGCACTAATACAATATAAATACACTACACAGTACACTAATACACTATACACTAAACCGTGCAGTAATACACTATAACTACATTACACAGTGCACTAATACACTATGAATACATTACACAGTGCACTAATACACTATAAATATACTACATAGTGCACTAATACACTAGAGATACACTACATTGTGCACTAATACACTATAAATACACTACATAGTGCACGAATACATTATAAATACACTACATAGTGCACTAATTCACTTTGAATACATTACATAGTGCACTAATACACTATGAATACATTAAACAGTGCACTAATACACTATAAATACACTACATAGTGCACTTATACATTATGAATACACTACATAGTGCACTAATACACTATAAATACACTACACAGTGCACTAACACACTATAAATACACTACATAGTGCACTAATACACTATGAATACATTACACAGTGCACTAACACACTATAAATACACTATATAGTGCACTAATACACTATAAATTCACTACATAGTGCACTAATACACTATAAATACTCTACATAGTGCACTAATACACTATAAATACACTACATAGTGCACTAATACACTATAAATACACTACACCATGCACTAATACACTATGAATACATTACACAGTGCACTAATACACTATAAATACACTACATAGTGTACTAATACACTATAGATACACTACACAGTTCACTAATACACTATAAATACACTACATAGTGCACTAATACATTATAAATACACTACATAGTGCACTAATACACTATAAATACTCTACATAGTGCACTAATACACTATAAATACACTACATAGTGCACTAATACACTATAAATACACTACACCATGCACTAATACACTATGAATACATTACACAGTGCACTAATTCACTATAAATACATTACATAGTGCACTAATACACTATAAATACACTACATAGTGCACTAATACACTATGAATACATTACATAGTGCACTAATACACTATGAATACATTACACAGTTCTTCTTCTTTTTCTTTCGGCTTTTCCCTTCAGGGGTCGCCACAGCGAATCGTCTCTCTCCACCTATCCCTATCTTCTGCATCCTCAACACTTGCACCCACTAGCTTCATATCCTCATTAATTCCATCCATATACCTCCTCTTTGGCCTTCCTCTTTGCCTCCTGCCTGGCAGCTCCATGTCCAACATTCTCCTACCAATATACTCACTCTCCCTCCTCTGAACATGTCCAAACCATCTTAATCTGGTCTCCCTAACTTTGTCCCCCAAACGTCCAACATGAGCTGTCCCTCTGATGTACTCATTCCTAATCCTGTCCAATCTTGTCACTCCCAAAGAGAACCTCAACATCTTCAGCTCTGCTACCTCTAGCTCTGACTCCTGTCTCTTCCTCAGTGACACTGTCTCTAAACCATACAGCATGGCCGGTCTCACCACTGTCCTGTACACCTTCCCCTTGATTCTCGCTGATATTTTCCTATCACACAGAACTCCCGACACATTTCTCCACCCATTCCAACCTGCCTGCACTCGCTTCTTTACCTCTTTCCCACACTCTCCATTACTCTGGACTGTTGACCCCAAGTATTTAAACTCCAGTACCTTCTTCACCTCTTCACCCTGTAACCTTACTGTTCCACTTCCCTCCCTTTCATTCACACACATGTACTCAGTCTTACTATGACTGACCTTCATTCCTCTTCTCTCCAGCGCAAACCTCCACCTCTCCAGGTTTTCCTCCACCTGCTCCCTGCTCTCACTACAGATCACAATGTCATCTGCAAACATCATTGTCCAAGGAGACTCCTGTCTGACCTCCTCTGACAACTGGTCCATCACTATAGCAAACAGGAAGGGGCTCAGAGCCGATCCCTGATGCAGTCCCACCTCCACATTGAACTTCTCTGTCTGACCTACAGCACACCTCACCACTGTCCTGCTCCTCTCATACATGTCCTGCACCACTCTGACATACTTCTCCGCTACTCCTGACTTCCTCATACAGTACCACAGCTCTTCTCTTGGCACCCTGTCATATGCTTTCTCCAAGTCTACAAACACACAGTGCAACTCCTTCTGACCATCCCTATACTTCTCCATCAAAATCCTCAGAGCAAAAATTGCATCCGTTGTGCTCTTTCTGGGCATGAAGCCATACTGCTGCTCACAAATTTCCACTACCTTCCTTAACCTAGCTTCCACTACTCTTTCCCATACCTTCATTGTATGGCTCATCAACTTTATCCCCCTATAGTTACTGCAACTCTGCACGTCACCCTTATTCTTAAAGATCGGCACTAACACACTTCTTCTCCATTCCTCAGGCATCTTCTCACTCTCTAAAACCCTGTTGAACAAATTAGCTAAAAATTCCACTGCTGCCTCTCCCAGACACTTCCAGACCTCCACCGGGATGTCGTCAGGACCAACTGCCTTCCCACTTTTCATCCTCTTCAAAGCCTTCCTGACTTCATCCTTTCTAATCTTATCTACTTTCTGTTCCACAGAGTTCACCCCTTCTACTCTTTTTTCCCTCTCATTTTCCTCATTCATCAGCTCCTCAAAGTACTCCTTCCATCTCCTCTGTACACTCTCCTCACTTGTGAGCACCCTTCCATCTCTATCCTTAATAACTCTAACTTGCTGCACATCCTTCCCATCTCGATCCCTCTGCCTAGCTAACCTGTACAAGTCCTTCTCTCCTTCTCTAGTGTCTAACCTAGTGTACAACTCGTCATATGCCTTCTGCTTGGCCTTAGACACCTCCCTCTTCACTCTGTGCTGTAACTCCTTGTATTCCTGTCTATTCTCTTCAGTCCTGTCCATGTCCCACTTCTTCTTGGCTAACCTCTTCCTCTTGGATACTATCCTGAACTTCCTCATTCCACCACCAAGTCTCCTTATCTTCTTTCCTCCTTCCAGATGACACACCCAGCACCTTTCTCCCTGTCTTCCTGATCACTTCTGCTGTAGTTTCCCAGTCATCTGGCAGCACTACCTGACCACCCAGAGCCTGCCTCAACTTCTGTCTAAATTCCTCACAACATTCCTCCTCTTTCAGCTTCCACCACTTGGTTTTCTTCTCTATCTCTATCTTTGACCTCTTCGTCTTACAGACCATCAAAGTCATCCTACACACCACCATCCTATGCTGTCTGGCTACACTCTCTCCCACTACCACTTTACAGTCACTAATCTCTTTCAGATTGCCTCGTCTACATAGAATGTAGTCTACCTGTGTTCTCCTACCTCCACTCTTGTAAGTCACTCTATGCTCCTCCCTCTTCTGAAAATAAGTGTTAACCACACCCATGTCCATCCTCTTAGCAAAGTCCACTACCATCTGTCCTTCAAGGTTCCTTTCCTTAACTCCAAACTTGCCCATCACCTCCTCATCACCTGTGTTCCCCTCACCAACATGTCCATTAAAATCCGCTCCTATCACCACTCTCTAACCCGTGGGAATACTCTCCATCACCTCATCTAATTCACTCCAGAATCTCTCTTTCTCCTCTAACTCACAACCTACCTGTGGGGCATAACCACTAACAACATTCAACATCACCCCTTCAATCTCTAACTTCAGACTCATCACCCTGTCTGACACTCTCTTCACCTCCAGGACATTCCTCACAAACTCCTCCTTCAGGACCACACCTACCCCATTTCTCTTACTATCCACACCATAATAAAACAGCTTGAATCCTGCTCCTATACTACGAGCCTTGCTACCCTTCCACCTGGTCTCCTGTACACACAGTATATCCACCTTCCTTCTCTCCATCACATCAGCCAGCTCTCTACCTTTCCCTGTCATAGTACCAACATTCAGAGTTCCTATTCTCAGTCCTACACTCTTACCTTTCCTCTTCTCTCTCTGTCTGTGCACTCTCCTCCCTCCTCTACTTCTTCGACCAACAGTAGCCCAATTTCCACCGGCGCCCTGTAGGTCAACGGCGCCGATGGCGGTCGTTGTTAACCCGGGCCTCGACCGATCCGGTATGAAATTCGTACTGACAATTCGCATGGTTAAATTTGGCAATGTTTTACGCCGGATGCCCTTCCTGACGCAACCCTCTCTATTTATCTGGGCTTGGGACCGGCACAGAAGTCACTGGACTGTGACCCTCATGGCTAGATTACACTACACAGTACACTAATACAATATAAACTAAACCGTGCATTAATAAACTATAACTAAACTACACAGTGCACTAATACACTTAAATACTCTACATAGTGCACTAATACACTATAAATACACTACATAGTGCACTTATACACTATAAATACACTACCTAGTGCACTAATACACTATAAATACGCTACACAGTACACTAATGCACTATACACTAAACTGTGCACTAACACACTATAAATACACTACATAGTGCACTAATACACTATAAATACACTACATAGTGCACTGATACACTATAAATACACTACATAGTGCACTAATACATTATAAATACACTACATAGTGCACTAATACACTTTAAATACACTACATTGTGCACTAATACATTATAAATACACTAAATAATGCACAAATACACTTTAAATACACTACATAGTGCACAAATACACTTTAAATACAATTCATAGTGTACTAATACACTTTAAATACACTACATAGTGCACTAATACATTATAAATACACTAGATAGTGCACTAATACACTTTAAATACACTACATTGTGCACTAATACATTATAAATACACTAAATAATGCAAATACACTTTAAATACACTACATTGTGCACTACTACATTACAAATACACTAAATAATGCACAAATACACTTTAAATACACTACATAGTGCACTAATACACTTTAAATACACTACATTGTGCACTAATACACTTTAAATACACTACACAGTGCACTACTACACTTTAAATACACTACATAGTGCACAAATACACTTTACATACAATTCATAGTGCACTAATACACTATAAATACACTACACAGTGCACTAATACACTATAAATACACTACACAGTGCACAAATAGACTTTAAATACACTACATTGTGTACTAATACATTATAAATACACTACATAGTGCACTAATACACTATAAATACACTACACAGTGCACAAATACACTTTAAATACACTACATTGTGCACTAATACATTATAAATACACTACATAGTGCACTAATACACTATAAATACACTACATTGTGCACTAATACATTATAAATGGGGGAAAGTGGTGGCTCAAGTGGTTAAGGCTCTGGGTCGTTGATCGGAGGATCGGGGTTCAAGCCCCAGCACCACCAAGCTCCACTGTTGGGCAATTGAGCGAGGCCCTTAACCCTCTCTGCTCCAGGGGCGCTGTATCATAGCTGCCCCTGCGCTCTGACCTACATTGTGCACTAATATTTTATAAATACACTACATAGTGCACTAATACACTTTAAATACACTACATTGTGCACTAATACATTATAAATACACTACATAGTGCACTACTACACTATAAATACACTACACAGTGCACTAATAAACTATAAATACGCTACACAGTGCACAAATACACTTTAAATACAATACATTGTGCACTAATACAGTTTAAATACACTACATTGTGCACTAATACATTATAAATACACTACATAGTGCACTAATACACTTTAAATACACTACATTGTGCACTAATACATTATAAATGGGGGAAGTGGTGGCTCAAGTGGTTAAGGCTCTGGGTCGTTGATCGGAGGATCGGGGTTCAAGCCCCAGCACCACCAAGCTCCACTGTTGGGCAATTGAGCAAGGCCCTTAACCCTCTCTGCTCCAGGGGCGCTGTATCATAGCTGCCCCTGCGCTCTGACCCCAACTTCCTCAGCTGGGATATGCGAAGAAAAGAATTCCACTATGCTGTAATGTATGTGTGGCGATAATAAAGGCTTCATGCCCCACTTCTAAATACACTAAATAATGCACAAATACACTTTAAATACACTACATAGTGCACTAATACATTATAAATACACTAAATAATGCACAAATACACTTTAAATACAATTCATAGTGCACTACTACACTTTAAATACACTACACAGTGCACAAATAGACTTTAAATACACTACATTGTGTACTAATACATTATAAATACACTACATCGTGCACTAATACACTATAAATACACTACACAGTGCACAAATACACTTTAAATACACTACATAGTGCACTAATACACTTTAAATACACTACATTGTGCACTAATACATTATAAATACACTAAATAATGCACAAATGCACTTTAAATACAATACATTGTGCACTAATACACTTTAAATACACTACATAGTGCACAAATACACTTTAAATACAATTCATAGTGCACTAATACACTATAAATACACTACACAGTGCACAAATAGACTTTAAATACACTACATTGTGTACTAATACATTATAAATACACTACACAGTGCACAAATACACTTTAAATACACTACATTGTGTACTAATACATTATAAATACACTACACAGTGCACAAATACACTTTAAATACACTACATTGTGCACTAATACATTATAAATACACTACACAGTGCACTAATACACTATAAATACACTACACAGTGCACAAATACACTTTAAATACACTACATTGTGCACTAATACATTATAAATACACTACACAGTGCACTAATACACTATAAATACACTACACAGTGCACAAATACACTTTAAATACACTACATTGTGCACTAATACACTTTAAATACACTACATTGTGCACTAATACACTTTAAATACACTACACAGTGCACAAATACACTTTAAATACACTACATTGTGCACTAATACACTATAAATACACTACACAGTGCACTAATACACTATAAATACACTACACAGTGCACAAATACACTTTAAATACACTACACAGTGCACTAATACACTATAAATACACTACACAGTGCACAAATACACTTTAAATACACTACATTGTGCACTAATACATTATAAATACACTACACAGTGCACAAATACACTTTAAATACACTACATTGTGCACTAATACATTATAAATACACTACACAGTGCACTAATACACTTAAATACTCTACATAGTGCACTAATACACTATAAATACACTACATAGTGCACTTATACACTATAAATACACTACCTAGTGCACTAATACGCTATAAATACGCTACATAGTACAGTAATACACTATACACTAAACCGTACACTAATACACTATAAATACACTACATAGTGCACTAATACACTGTAAATACTCTACATTAGCGCACTTATACACTATAAATACGCTACACAGTACACTAATGCACTATACACTAAACTGTGCACTAACACACTATAAATACACTACATAGTGCACTAATACACTATAAATACACTACATAGTGCACTGATACACTATAAATACACTACATAGTGCACTAATACATTATAAATACACTACATAGTGCACTAATACACTTTAAATACACTACATTGTGCACTAATACATTATAAATACACTAAATAATGCACAAATACACTTTAAATACACTACATAGTGCACAAATACACTTTAAATACAATTCATAGTGCACTAATACACTTTAAATACACTACATAGTGCACTAATACATTATAAATACACTAAATAATACACAAATACACTTTAAATACACTACATTGTGCACTAATACATTATAAATACACTAAATAATACACAAATACACTTTAAATACACTACATTGTGCACTACTACATTATAAATACACTAAATAATGCACAAATACACTTTAAATACACTACATAGTGCACTAATACACTTTAAATACACTACATTGTGCACTAATACACTTTAAATACACTACACAGTGCACTACTACACTTTAAATACACTACATAGTGCACAAATACACTTTACATACAATTCATAGTGCACTAATACACTATAAATACACTACACAGTGCACTAATACACTATAAATACACTACACAGTGCACAAATAGACTTTAAATACACTACATTGTGTACTAATACATTATAAATACACTACATAGTGCACTAATACACTATAAATACACTACACAGTGCACAAATAGACTTTAAATACACTACATTGTGTACTAATACATTATAAATACACTACATCGTGCACTAATACACTATAAATACACTACACAGTGCACAAATACACTTTAAATACACTACATAGTGCACTAATACACTTTAAATACACTACATTGTGCACTAATACATTATAAATACACTAAATAATGCACAAATGCACTTTAAATACAATACATAGTGCACAAATACACTTTAAATACAATTCATAGTGCACTAATACACTATAAATACACTACACAGTGCACAAATAGACTTTAAATACACTACATTGTGTACTAATACATTATAAATACACTACACAGTGCACAAATACACTTTAAATACACTACATTGTGTACTAATACATTATAAATACACTACACAGTGCACAAATACACTTTAAATACACTACATTGTGCACTAATACATTATAAATACACTACACAGTGCACTAATACACTATAAATACACTACACAGTGCACAAATACACTTTAAATACACTACATTGTGCACTAATACACTTTAAATACACTACATTGTGCACTAATACACTTTAAATACACTACACAGTGCACAAATACACTTTAAATACACTACATTGTGCACTAATACACTATAAATACACTACACAGTGCACTAATACACTATAAATACACTACACAGTGCACAAATACACTTTAAATACACTACACAGTGCACTAATACACTATAAATACACTACAAAAGTGCACAAATACACTTTAAATACACTACATGTGCACTAAATACATTATAAATACACTACACAGTGCACAAATACACTTTAAATACACTACATGTGCACTAATACACTATAAATACACTACACAGTGCACTAATACACTATAAATACACTACACAGTGCACAAATACACTTTAAATACACTACACAGTGCACTAATACACTATAAATACACTACACAGTGCACAAATACACTTTAAATACACTACATTGTGCACTAATACACTATAAATACACTACACAGTGCACAAATACACTTTAAATACACTACATTGTGCACTAATACATTATAAATACACTACACAGTGCACTAATACACTTAAATACTCTACATAGTGCACTAATACACTATAAATACACTACATAGTGCACTTATACACTATAAATACACTACCTAGTGCACTAATACACTATAAATACGCTACATAGTACAGTAATACACTATACACTAAACCGTACACTAATACACTATAAATACACTACATAGTGCACTAATACACTGTAAATACTCTACACAGTACACTAATGCACTATACACTAAACTGTGCACTAACACACTATAAATACACTACATAGTGCACTAATACACTATAAATACACTACATAGTGCACTGATACACTATAAATACACTACATAGTGCACTAATACATTATAAATACACTACATAGTGCACTAATACACTTTAAATACACTACATTGTGCACTAATACATTATAAATACACTAAATAATGCACAAATACACTTTAAATACACTACATAGTGCACAAATACACTTAAATACAATTCATAGTGCACTAATACACTTTAAATACACTACATAGTGCACTAATACATTATAAATACACTAGATAGTGCACTAATACACTTTAAATACACTACATTGTGCACTAATACATTATAAATACACTAAATAATGCACAAATACACTTTAAATACACTACATTGTGCACTACTACATTATAAATACACTAAATAATGCACAAATACACTTTA
This sequence comes from Hemibagrus guttatus, assembly GCA_033459395.1. NCBI lineage: Eukaryota > Metazoa > Chordata > Actinopteri > Siluriformes > Bagridae > Hemibagrus > Hemibagrus guttatus. The sequence goes on from JAUCMX010000002.1 coordinate 33,325,538, forward strand.
AATACACTACATAGTGCACTAATACACTTTAAATACACTACATTGTGCACTAATACACTTTAAATACACTACACAGTGCACTACTACACTTTAAATACACTACATAGTGCACAAATACACTTTACATACAATTCATAGTGCACTAATACACTATAAATACACTACACAGTGCACTAATACACTATAAATACACTACACAGTGCACAAATAGACTTTAAATACACTACATTGTGTACTAATACATTATAAATACACTACATAGTGCACTAATACACTATAAATACACTACACAGTGCACAAATAGACTTTAAATACACTACATTGTGTACTAATACATTATAAATACACTACATAGTGCACTAATACACTATAAATACACTACACAGTGCACAAATACACTTTAAATACACTACATTGTGCACTAATACATTATAAATACACTACATAGTGCACTAATACACTATAAATACACTACACAGTGCACTAATAAACTATAAATACGCTACACAGTGCACAAATAGACTTTAAATACACTACATTGTGTACTAATACATTATAAATACACTACATAGTGCACTAATACACTATAAATACACTACATAGTGCACTAATACACTTTAAATACACTACATTGTGCACTAATACATTATAAATACACTACATAGTGCACTAATACACTATAAATACACTACACAGTGCACTAATAAACTATAAATACGCTACACAGTGCACAAATACACTTTAAATACAATACATTGTGCACTAATACACTATAAATACACTACATAGTGCACTAATACACTATAAATACACTACACAGTGCACTAATACACTTTAAATACACTACACAGTGCACTACTACACTTTAAATACACTACATAGTGCACAAATACACTTTACATACAATTCATAGTGCACTAATACACTATAAATACACTACACAGTGCACTAATACACTATAAATACACTACACAGTGCACAAATAGACTTTAAATACACTACATTGTGTACTAATACATTATAAATACACTACATAGTGCACTAATACACTATAAATACACTACACAGTGCACAAATACACTTTAAATACACTACATTGTGCACTAATACACTATAAATACACTACACAGTGCACTAATACACTATAAATACACTACACAGTGCACAAATACACTTTAAATACACTACACAGTGCACTAATACACTTTAAATACACTACATTGTGCACTAATACACTTTAAATACACTACATTGTGCACTAATACATTATAAATACACTACACAGTGCACTAATACACTATAAATACACTACACAGTGCACAAATACACTTTAAATACACTACATTGTGCACTAATACACTTTAAATACACTACATTGTGCACTAATACACTTTAAATACACTACACAGTGCACAAATACACTTTAAATACACTACATTGTGCACTAATACACTATAAATACACTACACAGTGCACTAATACACTATAAATACACTACACAGTGCACAAATACACTTTAAATACACTACACAGTGCACTAATACACTATAAATACACTACACAGTGCACAAATACACTTTAAATACACTACATTGTGCACTAATACATTATAAATACACTACACAGTGCACAAATACACTTTAAATACACTACATTGTGCACTAATACACTATAAATACACTACACAGTGCACTAATACACTATAAATACACTACACAGTGCACAAATACACTTTAAATACACTACACAGTGCACTAATACACTATAAATACACTACACAGTGCACAAATACACTTTAAATACACTACATTGTGCACTAATACACTATAAATACACTACACAGTGCACAAATACACTTTAAATACACTACATTGTGCACTAATACATTATAAATACACTACACAGTGCACTAATACACTTAAATACTCTACATAGTGCACTAATACACTATAAATACACTACATAGTGCACTTATACACTATAAATACACTACCTAGTGCACTAATACACTATAAATACGCTACATAGTACAGTAATACACTATACACTAAACCGTACACTAATACACTATAAATACACTACATAGTGCACTAATACACTGTAAATACTCTACACAGTACACTAATGCACTATACACTAAACTGTGCACTAACACACTATAAATACACTACATAGTGCACTAATACACTATAAATACACTACATAGTGCACTGATACACTATAAATACACTACATAGTGCACTAATACATTATAAATACACTACATAGTGCACTAATACACTTTAAATACACTACATTGTGCACTAATACATTATAAATACACTAAATAATGCACAAATACACTTTAAATACACTACATAGTGCACAAATACACTTTAAATACAATTCATAGTGCACTAATACACTTTAAATACACTACATAGTGCACTAATACATTATAAATACACTAGATAGTGCACTAATACACTTTAAATACACTACATTGTGCACTAATACATTATAAATACACTAAATAATGCACAAATACACTTTAAATACACTACATTGTGCACTACTACATTATAAATACACTAAATAATGCACAAATACACTTTAAATACACTACATAGTGCACTAATACACTTTAAATACACTACATTGTGCACTAATACACTTTAAATACACTACACAGTGCACTACTACACTTTAAATACACTACATAGTGCACAAATACACTTTACATACAATTCATAGTGCACTAATACACTATAAATACACTACACAGTGCACTAATACACTATAAATACACTACACAGTGCACAAATAGACTTTAAATACACTACATTGTGTACTAATACATTATAAATACACTACATAGTGCACTAATACACTATAAATACACTACACAGTGCACAAATAGACTTTAAATACACTACATTGTGTACTAATACATTATAAATACACTACATAGTGCACTAATACACTATAAATACACTACACAGTGCACAAATACACTTTAAATACACTACATTGTGCACTAATACATTATAAATACACTACATAGTGCACTAATACACTATAAATACACTACACAGTGCACTAATAAACTATAAATACGCTACACAGTGCACAAATAGACTTTAAATACACTACATTGTGTACTAATACATTATAAATACACTACATAGTGCACTAATACACTATAAATACACTACATAGTGCACTAATACACTTTAAATACACTACATTGTGCACTAATACATTATAAATACACTACATAGTGCACTAATACACTATAAATACACTACACAGTGCACTAATAAACTATAAATACGCTACACAGTGCACAAATACACTTTAAATACAATACATTGTGCACTAATACACTATAAATACACTACATAGTGCACTAATACACTATAAATACACTACACAGTGCACTAATACACTTTAAATACACTACACAGTGCACTACTACACTTTAAATACACTACATAGTGCACAAATACACTTTACATACAATTCATAGTGCACTAATACACTATAAATACACTACACAGTGCACTAATACACTATAAATACACTACACAGTGCACAAATAGACTTTAAATACACTACATTGTGTACTAATACATTATAAATACACTACATAGTGCACTAATACACTATAAATACACTACACAGTGCACAAATACACTTTAAATACACTACATTGTGCACTAATACACTATAAATACACTACACAGTGCACTAATACACTATAAATACACTACACAGTGCACAAATACACTTTAAATACACTACACAGTGCACTAATACACTTTAAATACACTACATTGTGCACTAATACACTTTAAATACACTACATTGTGCACTAATACATTATAAATACACTACACAGTGCACAAATACACTTTAAATACACTACATTGTGCACTAATACATTATAAATACACTACACAGTGCACTAATACACTATAAATACACTACATTGTGTACTAATACATTATAAATACACTACACAGTGCACAAATACACTTTAAATACACTACACAGTGCACTAATACACTATAAATACACTACACAGTGCACTAATACACTATAAATACACTACACAGTGCACTAATACACTATAAATACACTACATTGTGTACTAATACATTATAAATACACTACACAGTGCACTAATACACTTTAAATACACTACACAGTGCACTAATACACTATAAATACACTACACAGTGCACTAATACACTATAAATACACTACACAGTGCACTAATACACTATAAATACACTACATTGTGTACTAATACATTATAAATACACTACACAGTGCACTAATACACTTTAAATACACTACACAGTGCACTAATACACTATAAATACACTACACAGTGCACTAATACACTATAAATACACTACACAGTGCACAAATACACTTTAAATACACTACATGTTAGTGTGCACCTCTCTGTTACGAGTTTATTTTTAAAATGTATCGAGTAGATTACAGAAATATCTACAGTACATCCCCCAGATTCTGGATCCTTTACCATATGGAACAGATTAAATGAAAATATATTCAGTTTTTTTTTTTTTTTGCTCAGTCATTGCTCTCCTCCTTAAATACGTCCAAATGTTCTCTAGAAAGTGAGCTTAAATGTCCTGTTCCTGCTGCAGTGATTATCCGGGTGCATTGTGGGATCTCAGAAGGTTCCATTACAGCGTATATACACACACACACACACACACACACACACATTTATTCAGAGATGTGCAGAAAGCAAACAAACAAACAAACAAACAAATAAATAAATAAATAAATAAAGTCATTGAGACAGAAATAAAGCCTGAAGATGAAAGAAAATAAAAAGCACTCAGCATCCGGAGTGAAGCGGAGCTCCATTGAGGTCTCGTTTGAAGACGCGCCGAAACTCACATGTGCAACTGATTACAGAAAATATATTCCCTTCTCTCTGGAGCCTCTGTGTAACGAAGAACGAGGAGAAAACTTCAGCCATCATGGAAACCAGGCTTTTGTAACGGAGTGGTGTCCTTCACTCTGAGTGACCTAAAGTAGTGCCCTTCACTCTGAGTGACCTAAAGTAGTGTCCTTCACTCTGAGTGACCTAAAGTAGTGTCCTTCACTCTGAGGGATCTAAAGTAGTGCCCTTCACTCTGAGTGACCTAAAGTAGTGTCCTTCACTCTGAGTGACCTAAAGTAGTGTCCTTCACTCTGAGTGACCTAAAGTAGTGTCCTTCACTCTGAGGGACCTAAAGTAGTGCCCTTCACTCTGAGTGACCTAAAGTAGTGCCCTTCACTCTGAGTGACCTAAAGTAGTGTCCTTCACTCTGAGGGACCTAAAGTAGTGTCCTTCACTCTGAGGGACCTAAAGTAGTGCCCTTCACTCTGAGTGACCTAAAGTAGTGCCCTTCACTCTGAGTGACCTAAAGTAGTGTCCTTCACTCTGAGTGACCTAAAGTAGTGCCCTTCACTCTGAGGGACCTAAAGTAGTGCCCTTCACTCTGAGTGACCTAAAGTAGTGCCCTTCACTCTGAGTGACCTAAAGTAGTGTCCTTCACTCTGAGTGACCTAAAGTAGTGCCCTTCACTCTGAGTGACCTAAAGTAGTGTCCTTCACTCTGAGTGACCTAAAGTAGTGCCCTTCACTCTGAGTGACCTAAAGTAGTGTCCTTCACTCTGAGGGATCTAAAGTAGTGCCCTTCACTCTGAGTGACCTAAAGTAGTGCCCTTCACTCTGAGTGAACTAAAGTAGTGTCCTTCACTCTGAGGGACCTAAAGTAGTGTCCTTCACTCTGAGGGACCTAAAGTAGTGTCCTTCACTCTGAGGGACCTAAAGTAGTGCCCTTCACTCTGAGGGACCTAAAGTAGTGCCCTTCACTCTGAGTGACCTAAAGTAGTGCCCTTCACTCTGAGTGACCTAAACTGTGAAGCTTACTGTGCAGAGTGTGTGTGTGTGTGTGTGTCTGTGTTTGTATGTATGCTTGTGTATGTGTGTGTATTTGTGTATTTGTATATGTGTGTGTGTGTGTGTGTGTATGTTTGTGTGTATGTTTGTGTGTGTGTGTGTGTGTGTATGTTTGTGTGTGTGTGTGTGTGTGTGTGTGTGTGTGTGTATTTGTGTGTGTACACAGTAAAATATTGAATCTATAACTGGACCTGAACTGGAGTCGAGTCTGGAGTTATACAGCTGTAACATAATCTTTAACATTTATCTACACTCAGGTAATCCTTCAGAAAAGTTCATTAATAAAGGCTGAAATATTTAAAATGTTCTCAGAGTATAAGATTAAGTGAAAGGCAGTTTGCCCCTGCAGTAGATCTTGTCTCAGTGAAGTGCCCCAGGCTGCTGTGGGCCGCTCCAGTTGACTCCACCCTGAGCACTGACGAGTCTTCACTCAGAGCTTACAGCTGGAAGCAGAAACAATTAACTCAGAGAGATGAGAAAACACACACACACACACACACACACACACACACACACACACACACACATATATACATACAAACATACACACACACACACACACACACATATATACACACACACATATATACATACACACAAACACATACATACACACACACACACACACATACATACAGACAAATATACACACATACACACATATATACATACACACAAACATACACACACATAAATATATACATACACACAAACATACACACACATAAATATATACATACACACAAACATACACACACAAATATATACATACACACAAACATACACACACATACATACACACAAACATACACACACATAAATATATACATACACACAAACATACACACACAAATATATACATACACACAAACATACACACACATACATACACACAAACATACACACACATATACAGTGGGGCAAAAAAGTATTTAGTCAGCCACCCATTGTGCGAGTTCTCCCACTTAAAATGATGAGAGAGGCCTGTAATTTTCATCATAGGTACACTTCAACTATGAGAGACAGAATGAGAAAAAAAATCCAGAAAATCACATTGTCTGATTTTTAAAGAATTTATTTGCAAGTTATGGTGGAAAATAAGTATTTGATCAATAACAAAAGTTCATCTCAATACTTTGTTATATACCCTTTGTTGGCAATGACAGAGGTCAAACGTTTTCTGTAAGTCGCCACAAGGTTTTTACACACTGTTGCTGGTAGTTTGGCCCATTCCTCCATGCAGATCTCCTCTAGAGCAGTGATGTTTTGGGGCTGTCGCTGGGCAACACGGATTTTCAACTCCCTCCAAAGATTTTCTATGGGGTTGAGATCTGGAGACTGGCTAGGCCACTCCAGGACCTTGAAATGCTTCTTACGAAGCCACTCCTTCGTTGCCTGGGCGGTGTGTTTGGGATCATTGTCATGCTGAAAGACCCAGCCACGTTTCATCTTCAATGCCCTTGCTGATGGAAGGAGGTTTTTACTCAAAATCTCACGATACATGGCCCCATTCATTCTTTCCTTTACACGAATCAGTCGTCCTGGTCCCTTTGCAGAAAAACAGCCCCAAAGCATGATGTTTCCACCCCCATGCTTCACAGTAGGTACGGTGTTCTTTGGATGCAACTCAGCATTCTTTCTCCTCCAAACACCACAAGTTGAGTTTTTACCAAAAAGTTCTATTTTGGTTTCATCTGACCATATGACATTCTCCCAATCCTCTTCTGGATCATCCAAATGCTCTCTAGCAAACTCCAGACGGGCCCGGACATGTACTGGCTTAAGCAGGGGGACACGTCTGGCACTGCAGGATTTGAGTCCCTGGCGGCGTAGTGTGTGACTGATGGTAGCCTTTGTTACTTTGGTCCCAGCTCTCTGCAGGTCATTCACTAGGTCCCCCCGTGTGGTTCTGGGATTTTTGCTCACCGTTCTTGTGATCATTTTGACCCCACGGGGTGAGATCTTGTGTGGAGCCCCAGATGGAGGGAGATTATCAGTGGTCTTGTTTGTCTTCCATTTTCTAATAATTGCTCCCACAGTTGATTTCTTCATACCAAGCTGCTTACCTATTGCAGATTCAGTCTTCCCAGCCTGGTGCAGGTCTACAATTTTGTTTCTGGTGTCCTTTGACAGCTCTTTGGTCTTGGTCATAGTGGAGTTTGGAGTCTGACTGTTTGAGGTTGTGGACAGGTGTCTTTTATACTGATAACGAGTTCAAACAGGTGCCATTAATACAGGTAACGAGTGGAGGACAGAGGAGCCTCTTAAAGAAGAAGTTACAGGTCTGTGAGAGCCAGAAATCTTGCTTTCTTGTAGGTGACCAAATACTTATTTTCCACCATAATTTGCAAATAAATTCTTTAAAAATCAGACAATGTGATTTTCTGGATTTTTTTTTTCTCATTCTGTCTCTCATAGTTGAAGTGTACCTATGATGGAAATTACAGGAATCTCATCTTTTTAAGTGGGAGAACTTGCACAATTGGTGGCTGACTAAATACTGTTTTGCCCCACTGTACACACACACTAATATAATAACTAAAATAGAGATGTAATGTCCAGCTCTTTAACCTTATTATTTATGTTATGTGAGATGATTTTTCTTTCTTTCTTTCTTTCTTTCTTTCTTTCTTTCTTTCTTTCTTTCTTTCTTTCTCGTCCACAGTTTCTTCATTTTTTCTCTTTTCTGTCTTTCGTTCTGACGATTTGGAGAGACAGAAAGAGAAAACACTGAACACTCGATACACAAACAGTGCTGAGGGTCAGCGTTTATTTACTACTTACTTTAATAGCTAGAGAGTGATTAATTTAGTGCTGGTGCTGAGTTCTCCATGTTCTCTCCATAATCTCTCCATGTTCTCTCCATAACCTCCATGTTCTCTCCATAATCTCCATGTTCTCTCCATAATCTCCATGTTCTCTCCATAACCTCCATGTTCTCTCCGTGGTCTCCATGTTCTCTCCATAATCTCCATGTTCTCTCCATGTTCTCTCCATAATCTCCATGTGTCTTCCATGTTCTTTCCATAATCTCCATGTTCTCTCCATGATTCTCTCATTTCTCCATGTTCTCTCCATTCCTGTTCTCTCATAACTCCATGTTCTCTCCATAATCTCCATGTTCTCTCATGTTCTCTCCATAACCTCCATGTTCTCTCCATAACCTCCATTAATAACTCCATGTTCTCTCCTAATCTATGTTCTTCTGTCCTGTTCATGATATCTCCATGTTCTCTCCATAATCTCCATGTTCTCTCCATTTGTTCTCTCCATAACTCATTCTCATTTTGTTCTCTCCATCTTTCATACTGTCTCATAACCCATGTTCTCTCCATAATCTCCATAATCTCACTCCATATCTCCATGTTCTCTCCATAATCTCCATGTTTCCATTCTCCATGTTCTCTCCATATCTCCATGTTCTCTCCATAATCTCCATGTCTCCATGTTCTCTCCATAACCTCCATGTTCTCTCCATAATCTCCATTTCTCCATAACTCCATGTTCTCTCCTTTTAATCTCCATGTTCTCTCATGTCTCTCCATAATCTCCATGTTCTCCATGTTCTCTCCATAACTCCATGTTCTCTCCATAATCTCCATATCTCCATGTTCTCTCCATACTCCATGTTCTCTCCATAATCTCCATGTTCTCTCCATGTTCTCTCCATAACTCCATTTCTCCAGTCTCCATCCATGTTCTCTCCATTTCTCCATAATCTCCATTTCTCCATGTTCTCTCCATAACTCCATGTTCTCTCCATGTTTCTCCATAATCTCCATGTCTCCTTCTCATAATCTCCATATCTCATGTTCTCTCCATAATCTCCATGTTCTCCATGTTCCATAACTCCATGTTCTCTCCATGTTCTCTCCATAATCTCCATGTTCTCTCCATAACTCCATGTTCTCTCCATATCTCCATATCCATGTTCCTCCATAATCTCCATGTCTCCATAATCTCCATATTTCCATAATCTCCATGTTCTCTCCATAATCTCCATGTTCTCCATGTTCTCTCCATATCTCTCCATGTTCTCTCCATAATCTCCATGTTCTCCATGTTCTCTCCATAACCTCCATGTTCTCTCCAGTATCTCCATAATCTCCATGTTCTCTCCATGTTCTCTCCATAATTCCATTCTCCATGTTCTCTCCATAATCTCCATGTTCTCTCCATAATCTCCATGTTCTTCCATGTTCTCTTCCATGTTCTCTCCATAATCTCCATGTTCTCTCATGTTCTCTCCATAATCTCCATGTTCTCTCATGTTCTCTCCATAATCTCCATATCTCCATGTTCTCTCCATAATCTCCATTTCTCTGTTTCTCCATAATCTCCATGTTCTCCTTTATAATCTCCATGTTCTCTCCATGTTCTCTCCATATTCTCCATGTTCTCTTCATTTTCTCTCCATAATCTCCATGTTCTCCATGTTCTCTCCATAATCTCCATGTTCTCTTCATGTTCTCTCCATAATCTCCATGTTCTCTCCATTGTCTCTCCATAATCTCCATGTTCTCTTCATGTTCTCTTCATAATCTCCGTGTTCTCTCCATGTTCTCTCCATAATCTCCATGTTCTCTTCATGTTCTCTTCATAATCTCCGTGTTCTCTCCATGTTCTCTTCATAATCTCTGTGTTCTCTCCATGTTCTCTCCATAATCTCCATGTTCTCCGTGTTCTCTCCATAATCTCAATGTTCTCTCCATAATCTCCATAATCTCCATGTTCTCTCCATAATCTCCATGTTCTCTCCATAATCTCCATGTTCTCCATGTTCTCTTCATGTTCTCTCCATAATCTCTATGTTCTCTCCATGTTCTCTCCATAATCTCCATGTTCTCCATGTTCTCTCCATAATCTCCATGTTCTCTTCATGTTCTCTCCATAATCTCTATGTTCTCTCAATGTTCTCTCCATAATCTCCATGTTCTCTCCATGTTCTCTCCATAACCTCCATGTTCTCTCCTTAATCTCCATGTTCTCTCCATGTTCTCTCCATGTTCTCTCCATAATCTTTATGTTCTCTCAATGTTCTCCATGTTCTCTCCATGTTCTCTCCTTAATCTCCATGTTCTCTCCATAATCTCCATGTTCTCTCCATGTTCTCTCCATAATCTCCATGTTCTCTCCATAATCTCCATGTTCTCTTCATGTTCTCTCCATGTTCTCGCCATAATCTCCATGTTCTTTCCAAGTTCTCCATGTTCTCTCCATGATCTTTCCATGATCTCTCCATAATCTCCATGTTCTCACCATGTTCTCTCCATAATCTCTGTTCTCTCCATGTTCTCTCCATAAGCTCCATGTTCTCTTCATGTTCTCTCCATGTTCTCTCCATAATCTCCATATTCTCTTCATGTTCTCTCCATGTTCTCTCCATAATCTCCATGTTGTCTCCAAGTTCTCCATGTTCTCTCCATGTTCTCTCCATAATCTTCATGGTTCTTCATGTTCTCTCCATAATCTCGATGTTTTCTGCATGTTCTCTCTATGTTCTCCATGTTCTTTATGTTCTCTTTATGTTCTCACCATGTTCTCCATGTTCTCACCGTGTTCTCTCCATGTTCTCGCTGTGTTCTCCATGTTATCTCTATGTTCTCTCCATGTTCTCTCCATGTTCTCTCCATGTTCTTGCTGTGTTCTCCATGTTCTCTCCATAATCTCCATGTTCTTCATGTTCTCTGCATGTTCTTTCCATGTTCTCTCTCTGGTCCATATTCTCTGTGTGAAGCTGAGCTGCTCGTGTTGTTATAACGGTTATTCTCTGTTTCTTCCTACAGAGCTGAAGCGCTCAGACCCTGAGCCACATATTTACAGAGAAGATTCTGGAACATCATCACTGTGTGAGTTTTCAAAAGAAACAAAGACGATGAAAAGCAGAAGTTAAAACATTTTTTCTGACAGAAACTCTGACTGAAATATTTTAAACTGTCTCTCGTGATGTTGTCCAGTTTGATGAAGAAGGAAGTCATGTTTTCTGACCTGAAGAAAAAACTCTGAAATCTGTGGAAGTGTATTCACCTTACAGTGTGTGTGTGTGTGTGTGTGTGTGTGTGTGTGTTAGCCGAAACCCCCTCTACACTAACGTTAGCACTAATCCCCCTCAGTGTCGGTGTGAAGGAGGTGTGAAGTCCTTTCACCTGTGAGGTGAAATGTGATGATGCAACCTTTATTTAACAACACACACACACACACACACCCACGCCTTCCACGGCTCATTAGCGAGCTAACAGTTAGCATCAGATAGTGAGAGAGGTCAGATAGACTGCCCCTCCCCCCACTGAGCCCAATACACACCACTAACTGCTCTTTATTACTCTGATAGTAAATTAGCATCACAGAAGGACTACAGACAATAAATAATGAACTCTTAGCATCAGAAGAGCTCCTGACTAGCACGAGAGATTAGCTGAAGTTCCGGCAGGGAGTTAGCAGAAGAAATGTTAGCATGTAATTAGAAAAAGTCTAAAAGACAGCGATGATAGTTCACTTTATTAGCTTAGCTTTCAAAAGTTACAGAGTGATTATTAAAAAATAATGAATTATAAATAGTTAATAATAAATAAACAGGGAAGAAATACTAAATAATAAAAGCATGCAAAAAGTCAAATGATGCAAAATATGTTAGTTTTGTAATAAAAATATAACTTTTTATTAACTTGATTTGAACAGTAAGAAAAATGATGAACAAAGAATAATTATACATTAATAAATAAAACAAATTATGAATCGGATTGATTGTTAATTATTTAATTATTATAATTATTATTTTTAATAGTATTTTAGCATAGTTACAATTTCCTTATTGAGTGTATGGAAAAAAAGGTTATTATTATAAGTTTAAAAAATGATTAATAAAAATAAAAAAAAAATTTATGATGATATTTATATATATATATATATATATAAAACTGTATTGTAATGACAGAATGTGGATTTTTAACATTAACTGCAAAAAGCTTGTACTTGATAGCAGTGGGTGGAGTTATACTGCAAAAATGTACAAATCTCCACCCACTTTCACCATGGGTCAAACTCGGATTTAATTCTTCAAGTTAAATTTGGCCACACCCACTTTGTGATTCTCTCCTATCTGGCCACGCCCCCTTTAAGACTGTACTCCACTTCAGAGCTCACTCTTTCCCACATTCAGGATGCAGGACCCTGCTGGGGGCAGATACAGAGCTTTACAGGGCTTTATTCACACACTGCCTATTATCTACACACACACACACAGAAAACGCCTCAGGGAAAGAACGTGTGCTGCGGTCACCTATTCCCGTGACCCCTCAGTGTGTGTGTGTGTGTGTGTGTTTCCTGAAAGTTAAGTCCAGAAGTAACTATAGAAGTCTGTAGAATTTTAAAGAAATAAGGTTCTGATTCTTCTGCATTGTGTTCTCTAGTCACAGGATTTATTTATCTATCTTGGTTGGACACTCTTCTTCTCTTATCTATCTTAAATTTAACATGATTTTAAAAACAATTTCAGAGGGAACACAAACACACACACACTAAGATTTTAACTCTAATTCTGTATGTAAACGTTGACGTAGCCTTTTTTTATGGATCATGGGGTAATTTGTAGATCTCTTTTTAAGCCTCTTATGTTAATGAATTTGATCACAGGACTGAGTTAAACAATATAATATACAGTACCTACTGGCGATCTTCTGAAACAGCTCAGAGTGTGTTCACACAGAATAATCTGATCTACATCCATGTGAACAGAAACTAAACCGTTTCACTGTTCAGTCCAGAAGAGAAAAACTCCATGGTGTCCATGTGAGAGATAAACGAGTCTGATGATGAATTTAGATCTTTATCATCACACTGCTGGTGTTAACTGGTGAAAATCTGATGATGTCACACCATGGGAAAGTGAAGTAAGATCAGAGAGAGAGAAAGAGAGAGAGAGAAACAGGGAGAGTGAGCCAGATAGAGAGAGAGAGAGAGAGAAACAGGGAGAGTGAGACAGAGAGAGAGAAACAGACTTTTACAAAACTTTATTTATACAAGTCACATATCATACACCGAGTGACTTAATGAGTAAATAAATAAATAAATAAATAAATAAATAAGAATGTATTCAAATACTTTCAGTAAATGAGTTTAAACAGGAGTGATGATTAGTTTAGCTCTGCTGCAAAGTTAAGTTCTCCTTCTGCAACAGAGCACACAGCATTCTCACAGCACCACACACACTTAAACATGTCCAAATCATTCATACTCTTATAAAAATTAAAATCAATTAAAATTCTTGATTTGATCAGCCTCTTTAAAATTCTTGTGGCCTCGCAGTCAGTGTTTTGTACTATCCGTTTTTTTCGGCTCAGGTATATTGCCATTTTTGCCTGACCAAAGATAAAATTGATCAGTTGGCACCTGAACCTGTTTCTCTTGGCATATTTAAAACCAAGAATAAAACACTGAACAGTAAAATCAACATTAAAAGACCTTAAAATGCTCCGTAAAAACACACACAGTGACTGTAACCTGGAACAGTGAATAAAAGCATGAAGAACAGTTTCTCTCTGTGAACAGAACGGACAGTCATGTACAACATCAGGGTTTAAAACAGAGATAAAAGAGTTCACAGAGATAATACCATGTAAAATCCTCCATTGGAGGTCGGCAACTCTTTTGGTTAATGGTGGTTTATACAGTGCGTCCACTCTGGTTTAACATCACCATTAAAACCCAGTACACTTCTCCATGGGGTGTCCACCGTCCCACTCAGCTTCTTCTTATTTAAAACCTTAACACAGGCTCTGTAGAGCAGCTTCCCCGACACTGACCCAAAGTCCATCTCCCCTTCACTCTGGCACTCCAGGAGGGGGCCTGCACACCCGTCGAGGTCAGGAGCAATGTTCAGCCGGGGAAAGGGTTCCAGTCTCTGTACGTTGATAGTCCATCAGCTGAACACGCTCCTCTGATGTAAGTGCAGATCTCCAGCGGTGTAGGAGTTGATTGACAACACGCAGGGACCGCAGTCCCATACATTTACATTTACATTTACATTTCTGGCATTTGGCAGACGCTCTTATCCAGAGCGACGTACAAAAGTGCTTTAGTTCTCAGTCACTGAATACATTAACACTGGTTCAATAAGACACAACTTGGGATACCATTAGCCTAACACTGAGTTGGGTTTTTTTTTTTTTTTTGCAACATATTACGTAAACTGGAAAAATAAGAGCTAGTTTAAGTACTTCAGGAAGAGGTAAGTCTTCAGTTGCCGTTTGAAGACAGTCAGAGACTCGGCCGTACGGATACCTAGGGGAAGTTCGTTCCACCACCTCGGTGCCAGAACAGAGAAGAGTCTAGATGTATACCTACCTTTTTCCCTGAGAGATGGTGGGACCAGTCGAGCAGTGCTAGTGGATCTGAGTAAGCGAGGTGCAGTGCGAGAAGTGATGAGAGCTTTGAGGTAAGATGGCGCTGGTCCATTCTTGGCTTTGTAGGCAAGCATTAGTGTTTTGAATCTGATGCGTGCAGCTACCGGAAGCCAGTGGAGGGAACGCAGCAGTGGGGTGGTGTGGGAGAACTTGGGCAGGTTGAAAACAAGTCGTGCAGCTGCATTTTGGATCATTTGCAGTGGGCGAATTGCGTTCAGAGGTAGACCTGCCAGAAGAGAGTTGCAGTAGTCCAATCTCGAGATGACCAGAGATTGAACAAGCACCTGAGTAGCCTGTGTGGATAGAAATGGCCGAATCCTTCTGATGTTGTACAGAAGAAACCGACATGAGCGTGTCACATTTGTGACATGGGAAGAAAAGGATAGTTGATTGTCCATGGTTACCCCAAGGTTGCGAGCAGAGGCTGTAGGGGAAATCATGGAGTTGCTCAGAGATATTGCGAGGTCTTGGGCTGGGGATGGATCACCTGGAATTATCAGCAGCTCGGTTTTGCTGGGATTGAGTTTCAGCTGATGGGCAGTCATCCAAGATGAAATGTCCGCCAGACACGCCGAGATCCGAGCAGAAGCCGTGGTATCTGAGGGAGGGAAGGAGAAGATAAGTTGTGTGTCATCAGCATAGCAGTGGTATGAAAAGCCATGTGAGGATATAACTTTGCCAAGAGAGTGAGTATAGAGGGAGAAAAGGAGAGGACCAAGCACTGAGCCTTGCGGGACACCAGTCGAGAGTCTGCGTGGAGCAGATGTCAATCCCTTCCATGTTACCTGATATGAGCGACCATCCAGGTAGGAAGCAAACCATTCCCATGCTGTTCCACAAATTCCAAGACTCCTGAGGGTGGACAAGAGAGTCTTGTGGTTTACTGTGTCAAATGCTGCAGACAGGTCGAGGAGGATGAGGACCGATGACAGTTTGGCTGATCTAGCAGCATGTAGTTTCTCAGTGACTGCCAAAAGGGCAGTCTCAGTGGAATGTGCTGCTTTGAAGCCAGACTGGTTGGGGTCATGGAGGTTATTCTGCATGAGATAGTCAGACAGCTGATTACAAACAACACGTTCAAGAATTTTTGAAAGGAATGAGAGAAGTGATACCGGTCTGTAGTTGCTGATGTCTGAGGGATCCAGAGCAGGTTTCTTCAGGATGGGGATGACCCTGGCTTTCTTAAAGGCAGTTGGAACGTGACCAGACGTTAAGGATCCATTGATGACTGTGGTGATAAAGGGTAGGAGGTCAGGTGAGATGGTCTGGAGCATAGCTGAAGGGATTGGATCCAGTGGGCAGGTGGTAGGATTGCAGGACCGGGTAATTTGCAAAACCTCTTCTGCTGCTACAGTTGAGAGCTGCGTCAGTGAAGGAGTAGCGGAGTGCTGATTGTGTGATGTAGGTGAAGTTGGGAGAGATGTGAAGGTCTGGCAGATCCTCTCAATCTTCTCTGTGTAAAAAGAGGCAAAATCTTCAGGGGTCAGGGAAGATGGAGAAGGTGGAGCCGGAGGGTTGAGTAGTGACGAGAAGATGTTGTGGAGCTTTCGGGGATCTTGTGCAGACGTTTCAAGCTTTTCCTTGTAGAAGGAGGTCTTGGCAGAAGTCACGTCCAAGGAGAATTTGGACAGGAGCGTGCGATAAGAGGTGAGGTCTGTGTCGAGTTTAGATTTCTTCCACTTCCTCGCTGCTGATCGTAGTTCTCTCCGATTGTTGCGAAGCACGTCTGACAACCAAGGAGCAGGAGAAGAATTCTTCCTGCGTATAGTAGACAAAGGGCAGAGAAAGTCCATGGTTGAGGAAAGGGAGGAAAGCAGAGTGTCAGTAGCTGAGTCCAGGGGAAGGGAGGAGAAGGATTCATGGTCAGGAAGTGATGAAAGAGTGCAGGAAGCTACAGAGGAAGGAGAGATAGAGTGGAGGTTTCGGCGGGTGAGAGAGAGGTGCTGGGGGTTACGTTTAGGCAGAACAGGGAGAGTGATAGAGAAGGATACCAGGTGATGATCGGAGATATGAAGTGGGGTAACAGTCATGTCTGTAGCTGGAGAAGGATGAGTGAAGACTAGATCCAGGATGTTTCCTTCCTTGTGTGTGGGAGGGCAGCTGTTGAAGGACAAGGAGAATGAATTCAGAAGATACATACATACGTCAGTGATACAGAACATACGCGCTGCCAGGTCCTCTGCCCTTGACAAATCTGACCCTGCGACGTTCACGAGCTCCCGGAGCATCACGATGCCCGAGGAGATGAGTGTTCTGGACAGTGCAGGGACGGTCACACCGGAGATGTCCAGTCGGAGGAGTCTCTGGATGAACTGGAGTCGGAAGGCTGCAGCTCTGCTAGATAGCTGGACCAGCCCCTGCCCCCTGCGAGTCAGCCCCCTTTCAGCAGGTGGAGAACACTCTGTGGAATCCAGTGTAGACCGTCCCAGAAGAAGTCCACCAACTGGGCCTGGATGTTCGCTAGCAGGTTCGGCGGTGGTTCTACGCATGCCAGCTTGTGCCAGAGGGACAACGCGGCGAGGTTGTTGATGACCAGCGTTCGCCCCCTGTAAGACATCTTCAGGACCAGCCGCTTCCACCTGCTCAGTCTGCCCTTCACGTGCTCTACAGAACCTTCCCAGTTTTTGTTTAAAATCTCATTGGTCCCCAGGTAGACACCCAAGTATTTAAAACCACCTCTTTTCCACGCTAAGCCTCCTGGTAGTGAAGGTTGCCCACCTCCCCACTCCCCAACTAAAATGGCTTCACTTTTTGTCCAGTTAACTTTGGCAGAGGATAAAATCTGAAAGTCATTTAAAATAGCAGTTAATACATTCACATCTTCTTGTGTGTTTATCATGACTACCAGATCATCTGCATAAGCTGATAAATATACTGAGGCATTAGCGTGTGGAATATTAAAACCAGATAGATGACTCCTTAACTTGTTTAAAAGAGGTTCAATCGCCAGAGAGTACAACATGCCTGAGAGGGAGCAGCCCTGCCTGATCCCTCTGTACACTCTAAAAGGGGCACATAAACCACTGTTAACCTTCAGTACACTCTCAATTTCACTGTACAACACCCTGATCATGGCTACAAAACCTGGGTTGAGCCCAAAGGCTTCCAGCACCTTCCACAAATATTCATGCTCATCCTGGTCAAAAGCCTTTTCCTGATCTAGGAAAATCAGACCAGTCTTTAAGCCCAATAGCCTGGAGACGTCCAAAATGTCATGAATCAAATACACGTTATCGAATATGGACCTATCAGGCACACAGTACGTCTGGTCCTGGTGAATGAGCTGCTCCATTACCTTAGTCAGTCTCGAGGCTAATGCTTTTGAGAGCAGCTTGCAGTCAGTGCACAGTAGTGAGATGGGGCGCCAGTTCTTCAGGTGTGTCAGGTCTCCCTTTTTTGGCAGCAGGGTCAGGACGGCCCTCCTGCAGCTCAATGGGAGCTCACCTCTCCGTATACTGTCCCGTAGAACATCCAGCATGTCATGCCCTATGACAGCCCAGAAAGCCTTGTAAAACACAGCCGGGAGACTGTCTATACCTGACGCCTGTCCATTCTCCATCCTCTGGAGAGCCCCATGAAGCTCCTCCAGCGACAGCTCCCTGCCCAACTCTCTGGCCACTCGCTCAGAGAGCTTTGGCAGGCCCACAAGGAAGCTGTCCTCCACCACTTGTGCCCCTGACCACTCACTGCTGTACAGCTTCGAGTAAAAGCTTACTGTCTGCTTGCGAATTTCAGTGGGCTCAGATAAGGGATCCCCTGATTCTGTTTGCACAGCATGTATGAATCTTTTCTGTCCATTCTTTTGCTCTAAACTGAAAAAGAACTTAGAAGGAGAGTCCATCTCGGCTGCGCTTTTAAAGCGTGAGCGAACCAGCGCCCCCTGTGCTGTAATGTCTAACAGGTCGTTCATTTTGGCTTTTTTACTTTTGAGGGCTTCAATAGAAGAAGAAGTTGCTTTCGGCTGCTCCCTGTTCGGGGTCGCCACAGCGGACCAACTGGTCTGCACAACAACTTGGCAAATGTTTTACGCCGGATGCCCTTCCTGACGCAACCCTCCCATTTTTCCAGGCTTGGGACCGGCACTGCATCCAGTGGCTGGGGTTGAGGCATTGGCTGGAATCGAACCCAGGCCTTTCGCATGATAGGCGAGTAACCTACCACTGAGCTACCAATGCCCCAAATTTTTGAGGGCTTCAATATGCCCTCGATTTCCGGTGGCATCCAAACGCTGGAGTTCCACTATTTCTATCTCCAGAGCTTTCAGAGATCTAACAATGTCTCTTGTGACGTTGAGAGTGTACTGTTGACAAAAAACTTTGATTTGTGTTTTAGTCACATCCCACCACAGCTGAAGTGAGCTAAAAGCTGCCTTCTCTGATTTAAAACAATTCCATAAATAAGTAAAAGACTCTCTAAAATTAGCGTCTTCTAAAAGTGCAGTGTTAAAATGCCAGTAGGCGCTCCTAGGTTTAACGTTCTCTTTAGTGATAGTACACTGGACCATGCTATGGTCAGAGATACCTACTGGAACAATAAAACACTGTGTAAAAAGCGTTAGCTGGTGTTTAAAACCATAAAAGCGATCTAGTCTTGCCAGGGAGAGTGAGTTGTCTATGGCATGGGCCCACGTGTACTGTCTCTTGTTCTTATTAAAAGTTCTCCATATGTCACTTAACTTGTGGGCCTCCATCACCTCCCACAGACGCTTACGGGAAGCCATGTGAGGTTCTGCGTGGTTCCGATCCAAATCATCCGTAGTACAGTTAAAATCTCCACCCAGAATTAAAATATCTGCAATGTCGCAGTCAGCAATAACATTGCTCAATGTGTCTAAAAAAACCATCCTCTCCACTGCACTGGTGGGAGTGTACACACAGATAAACACTAAAACCTCATTCTCATAAAAAGCTTTCACTTTTAAAAGCCTCCCAGTTAAAATCTCTTCAACTGAAAAAGAACATGGGATAAAATTGTGAGCAAAGAGCAAGGTCGACTACACCACTGAGTGATGTGTTATGGCTTAAAATCACCAACCCATCCCACTCCTTCACCCAATCAGCAGCATTAATCTGTGATTAATATCACTGTGGGTTATCACTGTGGGTTTCCATGCGGTTGCTCTGCACCTCCGTGCCCGCCTCTGTCAGCGCCGGCGGCTCCAGCACTGCTCCAGAACCCACTGAGCTTTTCTCTGTAGACCACGACTTCCTCCGGTCCGGTCGAGCCGAGCGTGGCTCTGCCACGGCCGGTTCGGCTGTGCGTGGCTTTTCTGGGGCTGGCGTAGCTCCAGTGGGCTTCTGGGCTGCAGGCTGAGCTTGGGGCTCACTCTCTGTCAGGTCTGGTACAGCGGCAGCTCCGGGGCCCTCGGCGGCCGGCCAGACCGCTGCCGCAGGGGGAACGACCCCGGCCGGCTCAGCCGTGTCCTGCCCCAGTTGCTCAGAAACACCGGGGTCACTCTGGCTCTTAGGGCAGGCCCGAGCAAGATGTCCAGTTTGACCACATTTAAAACACTTAATGTCTGTATCAGAAGAAACAAAGATGTTGTAGTCGAAGCCATCTACAGTGAATTTAAAAACAACGTTCAGCTCACCGACACCTTCTTTAAACACCATAAACACCATTCTTCTGAAAGACACCAAGTGTTTCACCAGTGGGGACTTACAGCCAAGGGGGATTTTCTTAATGGGGGAGACCATTCGCCCGTTCCGAGACAGCTCTTTACCGATCGCCTCGTCAGAAATAAAAGGAGGGACATTAGACAACATAACTTTCTTAGCTGGGGAACTGAGGGGAGAAACTCACTCACTGAATACATTAACACTGGTTCAATAAGACACAACTTGGGATACCATTAGCCTAACACTGAGTTGGGTTTTTTTTTTTTTGTTGTTGCAACATATTACGTAAACTGGAAAAATAAGAGCTAGTTTAAGTACTTCAGGAAGAGGTAAGTCTTCAGTTGCCGTTTGAAGACGGTCAGAGACTCGGCCGTACGGATACCTAGGGGAAGTTCCTTCCACCACCTCGGTGCCAGAACAGAGAAGAGTCTAGATGTATACCTACCTTTTTCCCTGAGAGATGGTGGGACCAGTCGAGCAGTGCTAGTGGATCTGAGTAAGCGAGGTGCATTGTGAGAAGTGACGAGAGCTTTGAGGTAAGATGGCGCTGGTCCATTCTTGGCTTTGTAGGCAAGCATTAGTGTTTTGAATCTGATGCATGCAGCTACCGGAAGCCAGTGGAGGGAACGCAGCAGTGGGGTGGTGTGGGAGAACTTTGGCAGGTTGAAAACAAGTCGTGCAGCTGCATTTTGGATCATTTGCAGTGGGCGAATTGCGTTAAGAGGTAGACCTGCCAGAAGAGAGTTGCAGTAGTCCAATCTCGAGATGACCAGAGACTGAACAAGCACCTGAGTAGCCTGTGTGGATAGAAATGGCCGAATCCTTCTGATGTTGTACAGAAGAAACCGACATGAGCATGTCACATTAGTAACATGGGAAGAAAAGGATAGTTGATTGTCCATGGTTACCCCAAGGTTGCGAGCACAGGCTGTAGGGGAAATCATGGAGTTGCTCAGAGATATCGCGAGGTCTTGGGCTGGGGATAGATCATCTGGAATTATCAGCAGCTCGGTTTTGCTGGGATTGAGTTTCAGCTGATGAGCCGTCATCCAAGATGAAATGTCCGCCAGACACGCTGAGATCCGAGCAGAAGCCGTGGTATCTGAGGGAGGGAAGGAGAAGATAAGTTGTGTGTCATCGGCATAGCAGTGGTATGAAGCGTTCGGATCCACCATGACCATGCTTCACCGACACGCTGCTCACGCACACACACACACACCTCTGCACACGCTGCTCACACACCTGCACACACGCACGCACACACACACACACACACACACACACACACAGTTATTTTTCTCACACACACTCACACACAGAAAAAAAATAATCCGAGATATTACACGGAAAAAATGCACTTTAATGCCGAAAAAATTGGCAACACGCCAACCGCTCTCACGCACTCTACACGTGCTCTACACGCCACACTCGCTGAGACAGATAGAGAGAAAGAGAGAGAGACAGAGAGAGAGAGAGAGAGAGGAGAGAGAGAGAGAAACAGGGAGAGTGAGACAGAGAGAGAGAGAGGAGAGAGAAACGGAGAGTGAGACATAGAGAGAGAGAGAGAGAATGAGACAGAGAGAGATAAAGAGAGAGAAACAGGGAGAGTGAGACATAGAGAGAGAGAGAGAGGGAGAGAGAGTGAGAGAGAGAGAGAATGAGACAGAGAGAGAGAGGAGAGAGAAACAGGGAGAGTGAGACATAGAGAGAGAGAGAGGAGAGAGAAACAGGGAGAGTGAGACAGAGAGAGAGAGAGAGAATGAGACAGAGAGAGAGAAAGAGAGAGAGAAACAGGGAGAGTGAGACATAGAGAGAGCGAGAGAGAGAGAGAGAGAGAGATGGGGGAGTTAGTGTTTAACAGAGCCTGAGAGGTAATGACCCCACTGCCCTCTGTTCTCTATAAACTCTTTGTTCAGGAGAAAGAGGGAGTGAAAATGCCCCCCTCTGGTCACCTGTCAGTAATCAGCCAATAAGAAAGGTCAAAGGTCATGTGTGTGTCAAATGCCCTGGAATACAAAAAGCAGTGAGCGAGTGCACGAGGATGTGTTTAAGAGTTTAAACTGGACAGAAAATGTCAAATAATCTATAATGCTTTATTTATAAACCTCATCACACACACACACACACACACACACACTACTGATCATTATGTTTTGTTTATTGGAATGTTAAAGTCGTGACTGAAACTGGATCTATAAAGTGCAGTGAGAATGTAAGAAAGACTTGTTCTATTTTATTATGCCCTCTAGTGGACATATGCATTTAATACATTATCACTCTTTATGCCACAGAGCTGCTGCTGAGTCTCTGGACTCTGATTGGTCAGAAGGTGTTGATTAATTCTCTCTAACAGCAGCTTTATATTAATGCACTCGCTCTGATAGCTTATCGTTTCCATAGCAACAGCTCATTCACAGGGACATGTGCAGCACACACTCCATATGAGTGTGAGGAGAAATTTTGTGTGTGTGTGTGTGTGTGTGTGTGTGTGTGTGTGTGTGTGTGTGTGTATGATGTGTAAGGAGTCTCAGCGATATGTATCAGTGGGTGTGGGTGTGTGAGTGTGTGTATGTATGTGTAAAGAGTCTCCAGTGTCAGTACTGTGTATCTGTGTGTGTGTGTGTGTGTGTGTGTGTGTGTGTGTGTGTGTGTATCAGTCAGAGGTGAAGCTTCAGGACAGAGGAGTTTACACTTCTTTACGGTTTCTATGGCAACATGACCAGCTGAGATTTCAGTCCTGTGTATTTCTTTGTTTTCATTAGCAGCTTTAACATGAGTGAGACAGAACAGTGAATGTGAATATAAACAGATAAAAAGTATGTCCTATTCTTTAATAAATAAATAAATAAATAAATAGTAATCATTGGTAAATTGCTGAGGTATAAGAGGAAAAAGACACTTGGGGGTGTGCAGTTATAAGAAAATAATCAACTTTTTTTATGCAATATTTTGGAAAACGCTCATGAAGTGAGGGATTGTATCATTCTGTTGATCTCCAAAGGCTAAAAAAACCTCATGTTATTCATAACAGTTTATTATTTTTTAATTATTACCCCTCCCTGTTCCAACATGACTGCACACCAGTGACCAAAGCAAGCTCCATAAAGACATGGATGAGTGAGTTTGGTGTGGAGGAACTTGACTGGCCTGCACAGAGTCCTGACCTCAACCCCATAAAACACCTTTGGGATGAATTAGAGCGGAGACTGCGAGCCAGGCCTTCTCGTCCAACATCAGTGCCTGACCTCACAAATGCGCTTTTAGAAGAACGGTCAAAAATTCCCATAAACACACTCCTAAACCTTGTGGAAAGCCTGACCAGAAGAGTTGAAGCTGTTATAGCTGCAAAGGGCGGGGCAACTCCATATTACATTCATGTGCAGGTGAAGATGTCCCAAAACTTTTGCCAATATAGTGTAAAACAATTTTTAAATAACAATAAATAATAATGAATAAGTGGATGACATTAAATAACTTCATATTTTACTTTATACTCTATTTTGTACATTGTTGACACGATTTCGCACACTATTTATATTCTTTTATATCATTTTATTCTTTTATTCAAACACTATTTTATTCTATATTCAATGTGACGCTTTTCTATGTTTATAAGGTTGTTCTATAATAGACCACTAGGGGGCAATGTGTGCACTGGATTGAGATGCAGCTGATGTAAAATTCAACACAAAGAAAAACAGAACACATCTCAGAGCTGGATGATGTGAAGGAAACAGGAAACAGGAAACAAAGCTGGTGAAAAGCAGGAGGAGGCTGAATTTTACGCTACACTGGACTTGTCTTATAATGAGGATAAGTTCTATATCATAGATTCATCACACAATTTATTAGTAAATCCTGGATAAATGAGATGAAATAAATAGAAGAAAACTGTACATTAAAATAGAAAAAAAGTCTGTATTACATAATAACAACATAACATAATTCCTCAGACTGTATTAAACATGTGACATCTGTTATAAGTCTTTAAAAAAATCATCAGTGAAAATAGATCAGTTTGTGCCCTGAATGTGGCCAATATGGTGTTGAGTATAGAGATGCATTATCATCCAAATGAGCTGCAATATATCCGTAAAGATGGCGATGGAGGTTAAAGTCACATTAATACGGAGCAGAGCTGCTATAATCCCGAGATGTCAGGAGGTTTACACGCACGGAAAATTCAAGGCGAGGAGGAGGAGGGCGAAGCGGGGAGTCGGAAGTGCAATTTCCATCTGCTAATTGAAAAGCCGAAGCCGTCCTAGCCTCACAAAGAGTGTGTGTGTGTGTGTGTGTGTGTCCGCTGCGCCCTGCGGCGCTCCTGGAGGAACCGAGTGGTAATGACCCGCCATCATCGCCCTCGCAATTAATTGCCGCTCTGCAGGAAAAAAAAGGAGGCAGAGTCTTCTCATTATATCACCGTAGTGCAGCCCCCTAGTCTTCTCTCTCTCTCTCTCTCTTACACACACACACACGCACGCACACACACACGCACACACACAGACTTCTGCATTATATTAGTTTGTCGTACCTCTTCACCGACTCACACGTCCAGTGACATCACACTGTCATATCGCGATAATCACTAAACATTCCATCGCGGTTTTATTAAGGATGCTAATATTTTTTAATGAACCGGTGCTCCTGTACGGCAGATGGCGCTGTTACAATTTCATGCTAGGTTTCATGACTGCAGGAAGAAGATCGGCACTCGTCAATCTCATCACATTCATCCTCAGAACATTCATTCATTCATTCATTCATTCATTCATTCATTGTCTACCGCTTATCCGATCTATTCACGGGTCACAGGGAGCCTGTGCCTATCTCAGGCGTCATTGGGCATCAAGGCAGGATACACCCTGGACGGAGTGCCAACCCATCGCAGGGTGCGCACACACTCTCATTCACATGCTACAGACAATTTAGAGACGCCAATCAACCTACAATGCATGTCTTTGGACCGGGGCACCCAGAGGACCCCTGAGGCACAGGGAGAACTCCACACACACGGCGGAGGCGGGAATCAAACCCCCAACCCTGGAGGTGTGAGGCAAACGTGCTAACCACTAAGCCACCGTACCCCCACTTCTCAGAGCATAAGAGAGATCCTCTTCATTTATCATCTAATGTTCATGCTTGTTTACTCACAATAGTTTGCTAGAATGGATAGGATATATATATATATATAGTTTTATATATATAAAACTAAAGAGCAAGCTAATTTAGTTAACTAACTAATTAAGCCATACACAA
>JAUCMX010000002.1:33352282-33354782 GCA_033459395.1 Hemibagrus guttatus
ACAGGAGAGTCACGTGTCAGCGACAAAACCTCCTGTGTTTTTCTTTACGTTTTAACTCATGCTTGGCGTACACGTGTGTGTTAACGCTAAAGCGTAAATTTATCGCATTTCTATGTGTAAACACGTTTACTTTGTTATTACTGAATAATTTAACGAGCCAGAGACCATGCCACTTTTTGTTGTTGTTGTTAGCATGGCAGTCCTTTCGTTAGTTCTTGAATAGTTCAGTAACAGCGCACGTTTTAGTTTTGTCTCGTCGTCGTCTGCAGTCACTCAACCTCTTTATAAGCGTGAGAATGTTGGAGGAGCGAAGTGACGCGAGGCTTTGTGGCTTTGTGGCAGATGTGTAATTATTGTGTTCTTGTTGCAGTATGCAGTGGAATAATCGCAGTGGGATAACCGCAGGATGCTAACGCATTAGTCTGGGGGGAGTTTGTTGCCGAAGAAGGACGGACCCCACCGCCGCCTGACGTCTCTGCCACAGCACCAAGCCCAGCGAGCGGCCATGTCGAACATAAACAGTGCGCTCTGCATCGAGAGCGGTGCTAGTGCGGACGTGTCTCTGTTACAAAAGGACCCCCTTCAGGAAGCCGGATTAAACCAGCTGTTGGATTACAACGCAGAAATTGAACGTTACCGCTCTTTCGCAAACTTTTACAAAACCAACGGTGCGTTTCCGCAGAGCGCCAAGATTGCCCGCATCACCACGCCCATCTTCCCCAGCGCACGGATCGGCGTTTCGCCATGGAACTGCGACAATGCCGTGCTCTGGGGACGCAAGTCGGCGCCGATCCACCCAAACAGAACCAGGAGCGACTCATCTCAGCGGCCTGGGAAACCCGACACTCTGCAAATGGCGAACGGTAATTTCCTGTCCACATTATCGCCGGACCACTGCAGGCCGTTAGCGGGGGACTGCGTCAACAAGCTGAAATGTGGCGGCGCTGCCGAAGCGGAGATAATAAACCCGGCATTCTCCGCCCTCCCAGCTCTGGGGGGGGATTTCTTTACCTCCCGGGGTCATCGTCATGACGGCTCTGCACTCTCCTGCCTCCGCATCCGCCGTCACAGACAGCGCCTTTCAGATCGCCAACCTGGCAGACTGCCAGCAGCATAACAATAATCACAGTAATCACATTTTTTCTCCTGCGTCCGGAGGAAACGCCGCCAAGAAAAAGAGGAAGCGCTGTGGGGTGTGCGCCCCCTGCAGGCGGCTCATTAACTGCGGCGTCTGTAGCAGCTGCCGGAACCGCAAGACCGGACACCAGATCTGCAAATTCCGCAAATGTGAGGAGCTGAAGAAGAAACCGGGCTCGTCGCTCGAGGTGAGACTAAACCCTCTGAGATGATTCAGTTTTAAATGGACAGCTGCACTGTCTTGATTTTGTTTCTTCACAAAAGTGCAATAACCTCCTAAGACCTGAGCTTTGGTTTGGCTTGCATTTTAGATTTCTTATTTCTTATTTAGGGGGAACCAATAATTGTGTACAACACACATTTGTGTACAACAGGTTAAAAGAATTAAGTATTATGGTGCACACAACCAAAAGTGTGATGTCCACTTACGTGGACGCCAGGTTGTAGGAGGTTAAGGAAGTGAAGATCAGTTTGTCTGTGATGTCATTAAGAGTTTGAACGGCTTCATAATCTGTGGATGTTCAGTGTTTTAGCGGTTTGTTCTGCAGAAAGACTCCAGATTTAGTCGCATTGTTTCCTTCATGCCTTTTGCTAGAATAAGAATAAGTTAAGAAATAACGGTTAAAAATTAATAAACGTTCTAGTCACTGATCCTAAGCATTAATCTGTGTTTTCTCCGTGTAGTCAGGAGTTAAATTTTTTATTAAATCATTAAAATTGAAAATTAAAATTTAAATGTAGTTTTTTATATAAAACCGTGCTTTTAGAGACTCAGGTAACTTTACTGAGAGGCTTGTGTTGAATAATGATTATTTTTGCTGTCTGTTGTTCTCAAGAATATTTTTCACAAATATAAATTAATACACATGGGTTTGATCCTGTGTTCATGGTGAAAGGTCAGAGGTTATGTATGTTACCTCCGGAGCAGTTAAATGTTAAAAACTGAGGTGACATGACTGTGTGTTTATCCGCGATTACACGTGACATACTTTATAATATAAGGAATAATCAGTGTAATAGTGAAACATCACGTTTTTGCGTGCGAAAGCTTTCACCATGTTATTCTGAATATCTCAGCGCTGAAAGCACCTGAGGCTGTTACAGGGGTGTGTCAGCAAACCAAAACTAGCCTAGCTAAATAATACAACAGAGGTAGCTAGTTAGCATGACACACAGGGGTTAATATTAATAATAATAACAGTAATGGGATTACTATTGATACGACTACAACAACAGATAAAAAAAATTAATAATAATAATAATAATAATAATAATAAAAAAGGCGGCACGGTGGCTTAGTGGTTAGCACGTTTGCCTCCAGCATCCCGGATTTGAGTCTCGCTCCTGCTCACTGTGTGTGTGG
>JAUCMX010000002.1:33364782-33372282 GCA_033459395.1 Hemibagrus guttatus
TAGCTCCAGTAAAATCACTCACTGTAAAAATGCTAAATTAAAGACATCAAACTAAAGAGAAAAGAAAGTGATAATAACAAGATGTTTTTTTTTTATTATTATTATTATTATTATTATTATTATTATTATTGCTGGTGTTTAATGCTGGCGTGTCCTCGGAGTGGTTCTGATCCAGCTAGTCGGTCTCGGGTGTGAAAGGGAGCGGGACGGTGTGAAAGTGCAGTGCAGTGAACACTAATGTGCTGCGCTTTAAATTTTAAACAGACGTGTGTGAATAATTGATGGCGGCTCTGGCTGGGAAGTTAAAAGGTATCTCGTCATTACAGAGACACTGTTTGGGGAAAAAAACACGACACAGAGCTCCAAGGCCGTAGGACGGACTGTACCACAAAAATAGAACAGAATTTAATACAGGGGGTATTTTCTATGAATACACACAAACACACACACCTCACGATGTTGGACTAGAGGCTTGGGTGCACTGCTTGTGTTTGTTTGAAAACTGAACTAAACACGGATGATGGTTTGTTTTTATTACACTGATCTACCTGCACTGTTATAATCAGTTCGTTGTTGATTCTTTACTAATTCTGTGGGAAATTGACCTGGAACAGCGAAGCATAGGGGCCCAGGCACCATTCTGATTTGGTCTTGTTTCCACTGTAAGTGTTATTAATTTAACTTTAGCCACGTTTTTATTCCCATTGTTTTTTCCTCATCCATCTACCTTTAGTTGTGAACAGGGTGCAGACAATTATCAGCTGGTAAGAAGGTGCTGATTAACAGCAGCACAGCTGAGAATCACAGGTTTATATTAATGCACTCCTCGTTTCTATAGTAACAGCCCCTTCACCGTGAAGTCGACGAACGTTCCACTGAATAAACCAATTAACGATGCGGTGAAGTTTTCTGTAAGGAGTCACTTATTTATCATGTGAGGAAGGAGTCTCCAGTGTCAGTGTGTTGTAACAGACAGAGGTGAAGCTGAAATATTTTTATCTCTTTTGTTTTTTGTATCTTTCCTTTCACTCAGTCAGAGCAGCTCGTAATGACCACATCTCTTCTTCATTAGTGTCCGAGTCAGGTGAGGTTCGTTACTGCCATAAGGCAATGAGGTTGTTTACGCCCAAATCCGGGGCAGGTGTGAGAGTATAAGGGCAGTATGTTGGGGCAGATGTGCACATGTGTTGAGGGCAAAACAACAGCAGCATTACTGTTCCAGTTACTGTTAGCATGTGTAGAATTCTGTAAAGGTGTGATCGAATTTGATCTCTGAAATATAACGAACGTCACTGAACACGACCTCAGTTCTGCTGTCTTTATCACACTGCTGTAGAAAGGTGCTGTGGCAAGGCTATGTCCCAAATTTGTGATCATGAAGAATTTATCTTCCAGATCTCACAGAAATATTTCTTTACCGATTAGAGATGTTAAAAGTGCTTGGACCCCTATTCATCGCTGCTTTGCCTTGTATAAATCGCCAATCATTATGTTTATAAAGATCTGTTCTTTGAGGCTCTGGATGTTTAAACTCCAAACGTTTTGGAGAACGGCCCAAAATAAACATGACCTGCTTTCCACACATAACTATTACAACAGGATTAAAGTTTACATCCAGTGAGCTGAAGACGTTAGACATTCGTCATCCCGTCATTTTCATGAAGGAAACATCCACCAGTTCCACTTCCCTTCTCAAACAAAACCCAAGAACAAACTATAAGCAAATTTATTTACTTTACAAATTTATTTAAGCAAATATATATATATATATTCACTACAATCCTGCTGATATCATGTTGGTATAAAGATCCGATAAAGAGAAGATTCATTCTCAATAGATTTAGTGAAATAATCAGTGGAGAGAGAAACATTTTTTCTTCACGGCAAAAGAGAAAGTACAGACCAACTAGAGTCTTTTATTTTTAACTGCATGCATGCAAACTTCAAGACAGTCTCTGTGGAAATAACATTCCTGACATCATTAATATCCGAGCAGCGTTACTGACCCGACTGTACACACGGGGGCCAGGAAGAGAAACCCAGTTTACACAACAGAGTGTGTGTGGTGTGTGTGTGTGTGTGTGTGTGTGTGTGTGTTTCCGCACAGACGGACGTAAGCTGTGCCGTACACTGGCGCTGGTGCTTATTACCTTAAAATATCAGCGCTTCCAATTTAGGCCCCCGAGAAACCGCCAGCTCCCACACATATGCTGCAGAATCTGTCGAGAGGAGCGAGGCGAACCCGCTGCTGCTGCTTTGCATTTTGATTTAACATTTCAGAGAGCAGGCAATCTGCTCACCGCGCTCGATTAGCGTGCTACGCTACGCCAACGCAGCGCAGGTAGTCAGCCTTTTCCACCTCATATACCCCGAGGATGGGGGGTGGGGGAGGGGCTGTTTGGTGTGGGGTGAATTTCTAAAAAGGTGTTCGAGCAAAAAGTAAAATGTGAGTCCTCTGCAAGGATTCTGAAGAGAAGAAACAAGTCGATATCATCAAACAGGACTGGATGGACATGGTTATAATAATATCCTTAAAAAAATAATAATAAAAAAAACTATAAAAATGATTGGCATTAAATATTCTGTGCTGTGCTAATCTCAGGTGATCGTCAAAAATGCGATCTTAAATTAGCATAATTAATTAAATAATAAAATAAATAAGAGTTTTAGATTTCAAAAGGATAAAGTCTCAAGCAAAGGAGTTAGCCATTTTGCCAGATCTTAATGGTGGCATATTAGCTACTATTAGCGTAAAGGCCTTCTAATCACCAAAAGTGTATGTAAAAACACTAAATATTGCACTTCAAATGAAATCAAGCTGCACTGGAGTTTGAATAATGTACCATGAAGCTAGCAGGAAGTCAGAAACCTTTATGTTAGCTAGGATGCTAAGTTGCTAGCTAGCCATGCTGTTACACCACCATCAAGACTTTATTTCTTACAGTTTTCTTTAATTTGCTTTGAAATGCTATATGTTCATAAACACCTCGTTGTTTTGACCATCATATGACTGCTGTAAGGATTTGACATCATTTCTTGGACTCTCGGGGTGAATCGTGGGGTATTTATACTCTGAGAGATGAGATTTACAGATGAACAATCAGACAGTTGAGTTCAGCCTCAAGTCAGTTGGAGTCCAAGAAAATTTCACAAATAGTTTCAGAATCATGTGATTTTTCTGTTCTCAGTAGCGGGGGACACGGTGGCTTGGTGGTTAGCACGTTTGCCTCACACCTCCAGCGTTGGGGGTTTGATTCCCGCCTCCTGGAGTTTGCATGTTCTCCCCGTGCCTCGGGGGTTTCCTCCGGGTGCTCCGGTTTCCTCCCCCGGTCCAAAGACATGCATTGTAGGTTGATTGGCATCTCTAAATTGTCCGTAGTGTGTGTGTGTGTGTGCCCTGTGATGTGTCCAGGGTGTATCCTGCCTTGATGCCCAATGACGCCTGAGATAGGCACAGGCTCCCCGTGACCCGAGTATAGTTCGGATAAGCGGTACACAATGAATGAATGAATGAATGTTCTCAGTAGCATGTAGACGGCATGAAGAGCTATGTTCAGGAACAAGAAGTTTTTCACCCAGAGGTAAAAGTGAAGAAGAAAACTTTTCTGCTTCCATCAAAAGTTCCTTCCATCAATGTTGAAGTTTAGCTAACAGTCTTGTAATATATTTACATATTTATTTATGCTGATGGGACTCTAAACAGGATTGTGGTGCAAGTTCGGTAACAGGTCTGCGTAGGAGTGCTGCGGATTAAAACCCCTCCGGAGGTGTGATTATTATTATACGATACGGTATTACTCTGTGTCCTGAGTGTCTCAGGGGAGATTTAAATGCAGCTTTGTAACAGAAGGTCAAATATTAAGACAGGGAGCACAAGCACATTTTTACCCAGGAGGAGAAACAGAAAGGGGTAGTGAGAGGGCAGGGAGAGGGGTATTGAGAGGGGTATTTAAAGGCCACATAAGGACAGGAACAACAGATTTCTACAGTAATTTAAAAAATATTAAACTAGTCATCTAGTTTTAAGTGAAACCTGTTTCAGGGCCTCTGTTTTACACTGTGTTTTATTTCAGCAACTAACTTCAGTTAACAGTCAGACACAGTGTACTGAAGTACAAAATAATAAATCTGTGTATCATGTTGCACTATTTAAGGACAGAAAGTTGTTAACACGCACAAATCTGAAATCTCAGATTCTAAAACTGAGAGCATGCAGCAGGGGAAGCTTATTCTTGAAGCTCGTCCCTGAACCTCATCACTGAAGCTCATCCCTGAATCTTGTCCCTGAACTTTGTCCCTGAAACTCGTCCCTGAAGCTCGTTCCTGAACCTCATCCCTGAAGCTCGTTCCTGAAGTTTGTTTTTAAAGCTCGTCCCTGAAGCTTTTCCCTGAAGCTCGTTCCTGAACCTTGTCACTGATGCTCTTTCCTGAAGCTTGTTCCTGAACCTTGTTCCTGAACCGCTTCACTGAAGCTCGTTCCTGAACCTTGTTCCTGAACCGCTTCACTGAAGCTCGTTCCTGAAGCTTGTTCCTGAATCTCTTTCATGAAGCTCGATCCTGAAGCTTGTTCCTGAAGCTCGTCTCCGCACTTTATTTGGATGGAGTATGTGATGTCTACAGCAGCGTCTGGGAGGTTTTTCCTCCATGTTCTACATACAAAAATCATTACAGAGCAGCAAGTATGAGTCTTAAATGGAAATAAAATCATCAGCGACACATGTCGACTCAAACACGCTGCTGGGTCGTGGTTCTGCACGGGTTTTATTTTAACTTTAGCTTATAGGAAAACAAAAATAACTAGTGAAGGATTTACTTCAGCAACAGGTGTTTTAATCCTTCACCTGACTGCTCGACGTCCTCACAGCACTTGCTATTGAATGCTTTAGTCCACAGGTCTGTACATCTCCTAGCGGGAGGCCACTGAGGGCACTAAGGGCAATAAGAGGGCATTGAAAGGGCATTTAATAAGACAGATGGCAGTTGGTCCCAAGGGTACATAAAAGTCATTGGTAGGGCATCATGAGGGCTTTCAAACATTACTACAGGCCATTCAGAGGCGATTTAGAGTACAGTGGGAAAGCACTAGGGGAGCTTTTGAACAACACTGAGTAGAAAAATAAAGCAGGAACACCAAGGGCACTTAGGGGGCATTCATTGGGCCATTAGAGTGGCACTGAGTAGGGCACTGGGGGGGATTTGAGGTTACCTGCTGCTAAACCCTGGCAGCTTTTCCCTGCTTACAAACATCTCATCTCGTTAAATGGTCCTAATGAGCAGATAATTAGTGGAGTCAGAAGTGTTAGAGGAGAGAAATCAATCAATAACCAGGACTATAGATTGAATCACTGCTCTGAAATGGCTTAAGGGCTTGAGTTCGAGGAGTTAAAGCAGAGCCGTACAGGAAGTTCCCTGACAGATTTGATGAATTTCCTGCGCGGTTTCGTCAGCAGCGATGCAGCATTCTAAAAAACACGAGCGGCTAATCCAGGCCAAAATCTCAGTTCCACAATCGCCTCCTGTGCTCCGCAGCAGCCCGGGAAAGTCGATTTATTGAAAATAAACGCTTCTAATCATTACGGTTCCCTGGATGTTTTAGATTGCGGCGGTTTCAGGACGCTGCAAAGCTAAAGTAATCACCTGCAGAGTGAATAGATGAGCGAGTGTGTGTGGGGTTCGGCCTTGGCTCACCGTGCTGAGATGAGATTTCTCTCCCAGCGTGCCTGTGATGGATTACTACACCGTCCAGCGTCGAGCTCAGCGACGCCCCAATATTCCTGCGGAATCGACTGACAGGCGATATATAACCCATCAGTTAGGGACCAGCACACACACTGAACTTATTTTTTTCCAGAGAGCTGGATGTATTGGCCGACTGCCAGCTCTCACAGCGCTGACCGGCTCACTTCAGCTGGGTTTCTGTCGCAAGAGTGAGAATCCAAGCTGCTTTAGTGTGTGTCTAAATTTATGAATGATTAGTATTGTCTATTATAAATACTTTGTCTACAAAAATCATGTTTATTTATACAGTAACACCAAATGATCATTTAATAACAGAATATACTGCATAAGAATAATATATATATATATATATATATATATATATATATATATATATATATATATATACACACAGATATACACATTTATATTAATTACGGCTAAATCATTCACAAAATCTATATAACACTTGCTAACATCCAACTGTCCAACTGGGGATTCAGATGTTAAATGTAACTATAAACTGAAAATGTATGATGTGTAATTCTTTAATAACAAATTATAATGTTTAAAGTTAACAATTGCTGTGGTATAAGAGAAATAAAAGGCTGGGGATGTGCTGTTAGAGGACTCTGGTGGTGAGAGTATCTCTGCTCCATTACACCAATCAGTATTTATCCAACACAATGTGTTTATTACTTACTTAAATATGGTAAGGGGTGGAGTTATGATGCAGGGGTGGAGTTATGGGGGGAAATTGATTGTACCACTAACTCCATTAGCTAAACCCTTTAATTATACCCATAATTATATCTGCATTTATAAAATACAAATAAAATACCAGTTCCTTGTTTAACCATCAGTTACTGTTCCTCTTTTTCTTCTCTCATGCTTCTTTTTCTCTTTTATATTTCTCCATACCAATACAGAGTCACAGCAAAATATTTTTTTTTTGCCTGAAGACATTTTAATTCAAAACAGAGGGCCTTTTGTCATGGCAGAGGAGTGAGGAAAACTGTGGATTGAAACACAGCCGGATTGGCTGACCTTACAGCGTACTTGAGAAAATTTGTGCGAAATGTGTTTGTAATTATGGCATGGAGGCAGAGACGGGTCGAAAAAGAGAAAACAGGAGCGACAGAACAGAAAAGGAGGGTGCAAGAGACAGAAAAGGACATAGAGAAAGAGATTATTTATTTATTTATTTGAGAAAAAGGCCTGTCAGAATCTCCTCCAAAATGCTTTGCTGCGGTTGTGGAAGGCGTCCTGAATCTCAGTCCATACGTTAATAAATAATGAGTGTGTGAGGGTGACGGAGGGGACATGGGGTATAACGAGCTACAGCTCATCCCTTTATCCTCACTGAAAGAGAGAGAGAAAGAGAGAGAGATTTTATGTTTATTTTTAACATTTTTATTCCTTCTTTTTATTATTTAAACTGTTTTTATTTATACTATTATTGCTACCATTGTTATGAATTACTTCTATATTAGTAACAAATAGATAAATATCATACAATTTTGGTTCGTGCTGCTCTTTGGAGATCTGACTCATAGATAGTCCTGGTCATGAGGGTTTTTACTCTTAGATCGGTCTGGCCATTGTGGTTCTGACTCTTGTGTAGTCCTGGTCATTAAGACTTTGTCTTTTGGTTAAACCTGGTCTTTAGGTCTTTATCTAGTCCTGGTCCTTAGGGCTCAGACGCTTGGTTAGTCTTGGTCATTAGGATTTTTCTTTAGTGTTCCGACTCTTTAGGATTGCAACTCTTTGTTAGCCCCGGTC
>JAUCMX010000002.1:33377282-33442282 GCA_033459395.1 Hemibagrus guttatus
TTATCTGTCTACCTGTCTTTCTATCTTTCTGCTCTGTCTGCTTATCCATGTAGCTAGAAAAATCCATTTCAGAAGAGAAGTCTCTCTCTCTCTCTTTCTCTCTCTCTCTCTCTCTCTCTCTCTCTCTCTCTCTCTCTCTCTGTCTGTCTGTCTCTCTCTTTCTCTCTCTCTCTCTTTCTCTCTCTTTTTTTGTGTATGTAGACCAAACCCATTTCTCAACAGGATTTTTGGGATATTCTGTCTATCCATCAGTCCATTTACTTAACTGTCTCTCTGTCCATCTCTCTGTGTCCACATCCTTCCATCTATCCATCTAATCTATGATTGGAACAAACCATTTCTGATCAGAAACAGGGGATGATCATTCACAATCTACTTCCAACGTCTCACGATTGTCATGTGACCTTATCGAATGAAAGTAATGAAGTCATAGATGTGACCTCACCCACAGATACGATCACTCACCTCGACAAACCGCTACCGGACGATACGGAGGGATGCGATCGTACACCAGACCTGCAGCAATAATCGGAAAACAAAATTCTTCAGAGTTTCATTTGATTTCAGGCGCCAGGACGAGAGACGCATCCAATCACAGTTCTGTACTTTCCTTTAATTCCCACTGTTCAGACGTTATGCAGGGCATATTGTCTTGCTAACAATGTGTTGTAATTTTTAATTTGTGATGTGAAACGTCTTGATTTATGGAAAAACACTGGATCCTCAATTGTTTCGGATGAAATGATTTAATAACCATGTGCTGTTACAGAAGTACAGAAAGGCTGTGCATTTATTATTTATTTCTCTGTCCAGAGATCTTCACTACAGCGTCAGTTAGCAGCTAAAGTTGCATCAATTCTGGAATGAAGTCACCAAAATGGGTTACAAATTAAATAAAAATAAAATTAATAGTATTTAATGACTTTGAAAACAGTTTGATACAAGTTATTATTATTATTGGAACATTTTAGCTAAACTTCTAACTAAATATCTAGCTCATTTATAGCTTAATAGAACTGAACATAGCTAGCTAGCTAGTGTTACACTGGAGTGCATAACTAATCAACTAGCTAGCTTTTCAACACTGTGTACTAAATAAACATACCTAAGGAGACAACTTTATAATGACACACAGCCTCTCTGGACATCTGTAATTTTGAGGCACAAGTAAATAAATTAAAGTTAAATTTCTAAACTGCTAAAATTAGCAAAGATCTGCTAGCTCTCTGCACCAGGTGAACTGAAGTGAGAAAAAGAATAGAGAGTAACTCTAGAGCTTAAAATCCCTCT
This sequence comes from Hemibagrus guttatus, assembly GCA_033459395.1. Lineage (NCBI taxonomy): Eukaryota > Metazoa > Chordata > Actinopteri > Siluriformes > Bagridae > Hemibagrus > Hemibagrus guttatus. Next base: position 33,378,573 of record JAUCMX010000002.1, read on the forward strand.
CAGAAACTGCCAGATCAGCTCATTATAGTTAGCTGGCTAATGTTAGCACTTAATATTATCAACATGATTTAAAGATTCCTCAAAGAAACTGTTTGTGGTTGTTAGCTGGCTAAAGTTAACAGTTAAATGATGAATATTTATGAACGATTTTAAAGGTTTGATAACTGATCTTCAGCTCATCTGGTGTAACAGATCAGATCTGCGTTCACGTAAAACTAAAATGATGGTGTTCAAAACATGAGCGATGTAACTCGCTAGCGCTACTGCTAGCACTAATGCCCTGCTGTTGCATGTGTATCTGTGTTTTGGGTTTAAAGATATTGAGAGTTTGTATATCGTCGTTGTGATGCTTTTATGTGTTCAAACGAAAGGGAAAAAAGACCAAAAAAAGTTGGAAAAAAATAATTTGATGTAATTTTTATTCTCACATGTAAAATTAAACATTACAATCACAAACTGTGTGTGTGTGTGTGTGTGTGTACCAAGAGTCAAGAAGCTTCTATTGTCATTTTGACCGCACAGCTGGTGCAGTCCCCAGTGAACTGAAACCAGGTGGGGGGTGGTCTTTCCTCAGCCTCCACAGGAAGTTGAGATGCTGCTGGGTTTTTTGGTGGTTCTTCAATATGGAGTTGTCCCTCTCTTTGCAGCTATAACAGCTTAAAGTCTTCTGGTCAGGCTTTCCACAAGGTTTAGGAGTGTGTTTATGGGAATTTTTGACTGTTCCTCTACAAGCTCATTTGTGAGGTCAGGCACTGATGTTGGACGAGAAGGCCTGGCTCGCAGTCTCTGCTCTAATTCATCCCAAAGGTGTTCCATGGGGTTGAGGTCAGGACTCTGTGCCGGACAGTCAAGTTCCTCCACACCAAACTCACTCATCCATGTCTTTATCTATCAAGTGAATGCGTTGTCTCCACACTGTGTCCTGACAAGTTACCTGATCTCAGTGCGGCTAACCATGATGAATTTTTCTCCAGTCAGAGAAGGCCACTCAACCTCTCGTTCCCCTGGTGATTGATGTATCAGAGCATCACAACATGGTTAAAACTGCAGCATGGGATTGTTTCCCAGTACCAGTAGGAAACGATTAAAAGCTAAACCATACCAGACCACAGCTTGGGGTAAAAGGTGACCACAGCCTGGGGTAAAGGGAGAGCATAGCCTGGGGTAAAGGGTGCTAGCATTCTCAAAGACTTTCCCTTTATGACATGGATTGTGTAGCCTGTTTCAGTACTGTGGAGCTACAGAGAGCATGCTGGAACCTGAATGCAAAGCAATGTAAAAGCACATGTGCTCTGGAGTGATAAGAAGATGAAGATGTAGTAACATCTGCTGACGTTGACCAGTTTAGTGGCTCCTCAGCATGAATAACATCTGATAGCCTTAACACACTGAATGGGAACAGTGAGGAACCTGCTCAGTCTAAATGTATATGGAACCCACTGTCCTTCTTCAGGATCCATGTAGAGTAGAACCACAGGGTCTCCTTTATGACTATGTTTCTGTTCAGAAGTGTTTGATTTTAGTTCTAATGTATATGTTGCACATGCTGTAGGTAAATCTGGTGAACATGTTCTACGTTTGGTCTCGAGGACTGAAAAGAACTTCCTGGAAGCCAAGATGGCTGCCAAGTGCCAAGACTTTACTATAAGGACTTTAATGTCAGGATTTAACTTTGTACAAATGTTCATCCCCATCCAAAGCACACCAGAGACACTAATCCCTCCCCCCATCTCTCTCTCTCTCTTGCTCTCTCTCTCTTTCTCTCTCTAAGGGTTGAAGGGTATTTTCTTGATGACAGCTTTTGAGGAGTCCATGTACTATCTTCACTCCCTGTGTGTGTGTGTGTGTTTGTTTTTGTGTGTGTGTGTGTGTGTGTGCATGTGTATTGTGTGTGTATGTGTGTGTATTGTTTGTGTGTGTGTGTGTAGTGTGTGTGTGTGTGTGTGTGCATGTGTATTGTGTGTGTATGTGTGTGTATTGTTTGTGTGTGTGTGTGTAGTGTGTGTGTGTGTATGTGTATGTGTATTGTGTGTGTGTTCTGCAGCAGGTTAAAGGACTAAGTGATGAGTGAGTCTGTGTCTCAGATATGAACAGATCCGGTATCTGAGCAGGAATGGAGGCATGAAGGAGACTCAGGTCTGGCGGGACGCAGCTGAAATATCTCACCAGCTTTCACTCTCATCTGTACACGAGCCAGCGGTCAGACATGATGCTATGGAGATAACTGATACACTGGAGTGACGTAGATGAGCTGTATTTTAGGACACATCCAAACAAACAGTGTAGTGTGATTGTGTTACACCCGTACTGTGTGTGTGCATGTGTGTGTGTGTGTGTGCATGTGTGTGTGTGTGTGTGTGTGTGTGTGTGTGTGTGTGTTTTATTCATATTAAATATGAATAAAACCGTTAACAATAGAAGAGGTGAAGAGTGAGAGAAAAGAAAATCAAGAGTAAAAAAAAGAAGAGAGTAACCAAAAAAAAAAAAAAATGGCAAAGACCAGAAACATGCTGAGAAAAGAATGAGAGATGAGGGAAGAATAGAAAAAGGAGAATGGTGTAAAAAGAGAAAAGGAAATTAAAAAATGAAATTAGAGGTATGAAGGAAGTACAGAGGAAGAAAAATGAGAGAAAGGAGATAAAATGGGGAAAGTGGAAAAATAGGAAGAACGATAGAAGGCGAGAAAAGAGAGGAGAGAGAGAGAGAGAGAGAGAGAGAGAGAGAGAGAGAGAGAGAGAGAGAGAGGTGCGATAATGCACCATACACTCAGATTAAAGCACATCAGAGACACTAATCCTCCACACACACACACACACACACACACACACACACACACACACACACACACACAAAAACACACACGGTGACACTGTGTATCAGCCTGCAGATGCCCAGGGTGTGTACAATGTTCTACTACTTTATGCTTCAGACCATCAGGACATTTTCCTTCAGAACAAGCGGATGTGATTTGAGCTGCAAACAAAAACACTGGTTGTGAGAATTTTCTGAAAAACATTCCAGTTTGAGTGGAATACAACAGTGCACTGTGTTTCCTATGGGATTGCTCTGACAGCCAGACTGTTCAATTCTATTCAGCTTCATTCCTACAGCACTTTTAACAAAAGATATCGTCACAAAGCAGCTTTATAGAAATCTAAAAATTCAGGATATAAATGATAAATTTTTCTGAAAGAAGTCTTCAACCTGCTTCAGAGTCTGTGTGTCCTCAATTATCTTATAACCAGCTGTTCTGTGGAGAATCCCAGAGTCACTGTACTCCATTCTAGAGTTTAGTTTAACAGAGTGAGGATCGACCCGTGTGCCATATGAACCTTCTGATGATCACCTGATTTTGGAGAGGTGGGGGTGGAGTGGAGAGGTGTAGGTTGAGGAGGTGGAGAGGTGTAGGTTGAGTAGCTGGAGAGAAGTATAGGTGGAGAGATGTAGGTGGAGACGTATAGGTGGAGAGGTATAGAAGTATAGGTGGAGAGTTGTAAGTGTGGGTGGAGAGGTATAGGTGGAAAGGCTCTAAACAGCATGTACAGTATATGAGCAGTTACTACGGTGTTGTTTACATGTTTCATCATTACATAATAAAATACCTCTGAAGATGATTGCATGTGGACTGTCAGTGTTAATCACAAGGTTTGGTATACAGTCCATTTTAATTCATCAGCCATTGTCAAGGTCAGGAAGTTTATAGAATTGAAACCTTGACAGTAAATAAACCTGAGCAGTTATTAGCTGCAACTAAGCCAATTATTAAATTAAAGTAAATTATATAAACATTATGTGTTCTGTGAAGATATTTCTTGAAAGTTTGTGTAGTGAATTCTTCCTGAAAAATAACACACTGTTTAAAGGCATTCTGATTGGTGAGCAGGGACACAGAAAGTGAAGACATTTTGAAAGAAAGAGAAACAAGAGAAAGATGTTTTGTTTATCTTCTCTGACAAAGAGATTTGTATTGGATACAAAACATATCTTAAAAAAAGTAAAGTATGAGATTATGAAACTCCTGGCAGTCATAACACAGTCAGGTGTCAGTAGTATAGAGTCAGATATCAGTAAAATAGAGTCAGATGTCAATAGTATGGAGTCAGGTGTCAGTAGTGAAGAGTCAGGTGTCAGTAGTATAGAGTCAGAAGTGAGTAGTATAGAGTCAGGTGTCAGTAGTATAGAGTCAGGTGTCTGCAGTATAGAGTCAGATGTCAGTAGTATAGTCAGGTGTCAGTAGAATAAAGTCAGGTGTCAGTAGTATAGAGTCAGCTGTCAGCAGTATAAAGTCAGGTGTCAGTAGTATAGAGTCAGCTGTCAGCAGTATAGAGTCAGCTGTCAGCAGTATAAAGTCAGGTGTCAGTAGTATAGAGTCAGGTGTCAGTAGTATAGAGTCGAATGTCAATAGTATACAGTCAGGTGTCAGTGGTGAAGAGTCAGATGTCAGTAGTATAGAGTTAGGTATCTGAAATATAGAGTCAGGTGTCAATAGTATAGAGTCATGTGTCAGTAGTGTAGAGTCAGATGTCATTAGTATAGAGTCAGGTGTGAGTAGTGTAGAGCCAGATGTCAGTAGAATAGAGTCAGTTGTCTGAAATATAGAGTCACATGTCAGTAGAATAGAGTCAGGTGTCAGTAGTATGGAGTCAGGTGTCAGTAGTATAGAGTCAGATGTCAAACATATACTCAGGTATCTGTAGAATAGAGTGAGATGTCAGTAGTATAGGGTCAGGTGTCAGTAGTATAGAGTCAAGTGTCAGTAGTATAGAGTCAAATGTCAATAGTATAGTCAGGTGTCAGTAGTGTAGAGTCAGGTGTCAGTAGTATAGAGTCAGGTTTCAGTAGCATAGAATCAGGTGTCAGTAGTATAGAGTCAGATGTCAATACCCTAGAGTCAGGTGTCAGTAGTACAGAGTCAGCTGTCTGTACTATAGAGTCAGGTGTCGGTAGTATAGAGTCAAGTGTCAGTAGTATTGAGTCAGGTGTCAATAGTATAGAGTCATGTGTCAGTAGTGTAGAGTCAGATGTCATTAGTATAGAGTCAGATGTCAATAGTATAGAGTCATATGTCAGTAGTATAGAGTAAGTTGTCAGAAGTATAGAGTCAGATGTCAAACGTATACTCAGGTGTCTGTAGAATAGAGTGAGATGTCAGTAGTATAGGGTCAGGTGTCAATAGTATAGAATCAGCTGTCAGTACTATAGAGTCAAGTGTCAGTAGTATAGAGTCAAATGTCAATAGTATAGTCAGGTGTCTGTAGTGTAGAGTCAGGTGTCAATAATATAGAGTCAGGTTTCAGTAGCATAGAGTCAGGTGTCAGTAGTATAGAGTCAGATGTCAATACCATAGAGTCAGGTGTCAGTAGTACAGAGTCAGCTGTCTGTACTATAGAGTCAGGTGTCGGTAGTATAGAGTCAGGTGTCAGTAGTATAGAGTCAGATGTCAATACCATAGAGTCAGGTGTCAGTAGTACAGAGTCAGCTGTCTGTACTATAGAGTCAGGTGTCGGGAGTATAGAGTCAGGTGTCAGTAGTATTGAGTCAGGTGTCAATAGTATAGAGTCAGGTGTCAGTAGTAGACATTTAGTAGAGCTTTTTCGTATTTAGCTCCGAAACTTTGGAACAGTCTTCCTGACAGTGTTCGGGGCTCAGACACAGTCTCCCAGTTCAAACGTACATCCCATATCTTTGTGCTCCAATACATCTGATTAAATGCACATCATCATCTAGTGCCTGCTAATATTATGAATAGCAGCTACGCTAAATCCTTTCCATTTGTTTCCCTTCTTCAACCCATCCCCGAGTCACACAGAGATTGTGCCAGCGCCGGTGGCATCCAGAGATGGACCAGCTCCAGCCGGGTTCTGCTTTTTGAGGACTGGAGAAATCAAAGCAGCACTGCCAACACTATGTGGACATTTTACACATAACATTCTACACATGCTGTATCTGCATCACACAACTAATGCAGAAAGGACATTGTTCATATCACACTCTCCGTGTGTCACCCAGATGAGGATGGGTTCCTTTTTGAGTCTGGTTCCTCTCAAGGTTTCTTCCTAATACCATCTAAGGGAGTTTTTCCTTGCCACAGTCACCTGAGTCCCCTTAGGCTCGCTCACTAGGGAAAATTTTGTCTAACATCTAGGACTGTTTGTTTGTATGTTTATTGTTTCTTATGTTCTGTAAAGCTGCTTTGAGACAATGCTCTTTGTTAAAAGCGCTATACAAATAAAATTGAATTGAATTGAATTGAAATATTATAGAGTCAGGTGTCAGTAGTATAGAGTCAGATGTCAATAGTATAGAGTTACGTGTCAGTAGTGAATAGCCAGATGTCAGTAGAATAGAGTTAGGTGTCTGAAATATAGAGTCAGGTGTCAGTAGTATAGAGTCAGGTATAAGAAGTGTAGAGTCAGGTGTCTGTAGTATAGAGTCAGATATTAGAAGTATAGAGTCAGGTGTCGTTAGTATAGAGTCAGTTGTCAGTAGTATAGAGTCAGGTGTCAATAGTATAGAGTCAGGTTTCAGTTTTATAGAGTCAGATGTCATTAGTATGGAGTCAGGTGTCAGTAGTATAGAGTAAGATATCAAAAGTACACTCAGTTGTTAGTAGTATAGAGTTAGGTGTCAGTAGTATAAAGTCAGGTGTCAGGTGTTATTAGTATAGAGTCAGGTGTCAGTAGTACACAGTCAGGTGTCTGTAGAATAGAGCCAGATGTAAGTAGTGTAGAGTCAGATTTCATTAGTATGTAGTCAGCTGTCAGTAGTATAGAGTCAGATTTCCATAGTATAGAGTTAGGTGTCAGTAGTATAGAGTCAGATGTCAATAGTATGGAGTAAGGTGTCATTAGTATAGAGTCAGATGTCAGTAATATAGAGTCAGGTGTCAGTAGCATAGAGTCAGCTATCATTAGTATAGTCAGGTGTCAGTAGTATAGAGTCAGCTCTTTGTACTATAGAGTCAGCTGTCGGTAGCGTAGAGTCAGGTGTCAGTAGTATAGAGTCAGGTGTCAGTAGTATAGAGTAAGATATCAAAATCTACTCAGGAGTCAGTAGTATAAACTCATGTGTCAGAAGTATAGTGTCAGGTGTCAGTAATATAAAGTCAGGTGTCTGTAGTATAGAGTCAGGTATCAGTAGTATGGAGTCAGGTGTCTGTAGTATAGAGTCGGGTGTCAGTAGTATAGAGTCAGATGTCAATAGTATAGAGTCAGGTGTCAGTAGTGAAGAGCCAGATGTCAGTAGTATAGAGCAGTTGTATAGAGGCAGGTGTAAAGTAGTATAAAGTCAGGTGTCAGTAGTAAGAGGCAAATGTCACATTAGTATTAGAGTTAGGTGTTGTCAGTATATGAGTCAGGTGTCCGTATATAGAGTCAGGTGTCAGTAGTATGGGTCAGTTGTCAGTAGCATAGAATCTGGTGACAGTAGTATAGAGGCAAATGTCAGTAGTATACTCAGGTGTCAGTAGTATACAGTCAGTTGTCAGTAGCATAGAGTCAGGTGTCAGTAGTGTAGTGCCAGGTGTCAGTAGTATAGAGCAAGCAAACTGATCCATTTATCCATCTCTGGTTCTCACTGAGAAGAGGGAGCATCAAGGACCATCAAACATGTTCAACACTTGTCGGTTTTGTGGTAAACACTGTTGTTATCCTCGTTGGAGAAATAAAGATAAATCTGATATTAATATACGTTCAGATGTTAGTGTAAATCAGCCTCCGCTAGTCAAAGATGGGCACATGCTATTAAAATGAGCAGGTCTCTAATGGTTACCAGTCTGTCCAGTTCCTATAATACCTCCATGACATATACTCTCAGTGACTCACATCACTGACCTCACTGTTACTGCTGTATCCTTGATGTTCAGCTCCTCCACCAATCGTATTCAATAATCCAACAATCAGTCAGGACAGAGCACAGGTGGTCACCGACACTGAAGGACAATCCATAATAGTTATTTCCAGAACAGGAAACGGTCAAAAAATGCACAAAGAACAGACGACCAGAGAACACGGATTTGACTTCTCCTGAACAACACTTTACAGAGTTTCTCAATTATCTTGGATGCTGATTGTAATGATAAAAATTGGGTGTGAATTGGTTAATGTCTCTTAACATTTTGGGCAGAGTGAATTATAAGTAATTATTGTCAGAAGTGGTAGGTGGGGGTTTAGTCACATATGCTGCATGATAAGATTGCTAGCTAGTTAGATGAAGCTAAGATATCAGCTAGTGCAATGACCAGTAGTGTTTCCACCACATGATCCTGAGCTCAGGTTAATGTGCTCTCTGTGTCCAGCTGTGTTTCCTTTGGGTTCACACACACACACACACACACACACACACACACACACACACACACACAGAGGTAGTGAGAATGTTATGGCTATGTAGATTATCTGATTGGTAAAGTAGCTTTAATTAAATTTAATTCAATTGCTCATTTCATTATCATAATGTGATGGTGCAAATAAATAAATCACACACACACACACACACAAAACGAGACCTTAAAATAGAAAAGAGAGTGATTTATTTATTCATTTTATCGAACTTGTGTCTTATCTGGGTTGTCTCACCCCTTTTGCAGTCCCCATTATGCATTGACCATTACACTGCCATTAGACAAACACACAATTCACAAAAATTGTTTGCTAAATTATTTACTGTATTGATTAGATTCAGTACTAATTATTCAATGTTTTGCAAAAAAATAACAAGGTTAACAAAACAAAGTTCTTTATCAGAAAGAGAAGTATACTCTGACAGAGTAAACATTACCTAGACCTTGATCTTCTTCTTCTTCTTCTATCTTCTTCTTCTTTCGGCTTTTCCCTTCAGGGGTCGCCACAGCGAATCATCTCTCTCCACCTATCCCTATCTTCTGCATCCTCAACCCTTGCACCCACTAGCTTCATATCCTCATTAATTCCATCCATATACCTCCTCTTTGGCCTTCCTCTTTGCCTCCTGCCTGGCAGCTCCATGTCCAACATTCTCCTACCAATATACTCACTGTCCCTCCTCTGAACATGTCCAAACCATCTTAATCTGGCCTCCCTAACCTAGTCCCCCAAACGTCCAACATGAGCTGTCCCTCTGATGTACTCATTCCTAATCCTGTCCAATCTTGTCACGCTCATAAAGAACCTCAACATCTTCAGCTCTGCTACCTCGAGCTCTGACTCCTGTCTCTTCCTCAGTGACACTGTCTCTAAACCATACAGCATGGCCGGTCTCACCACTGTCCTGTACACCTTCCCCTTGATTCTCGCTGATATTTTCTGATCACACAGAACTCCCGACACCTTTCTCCACCCATTCCAACCTGCCTGCACTCGCTTCTTTACCTCTTTCCCACACTCTCCATTACTCTGGACTGTTGACCCCAAGTATTTAAACTCCTGTACCTTCTTCACCTCTTCACCCTGTAACCTTACTGTTCCACTTCCCTCCCTTTCATTCACACACATGTACTCAGTCTTACTACGACTGACCTTCATTCCTCTTCTCTCCAGCGCAAACCTCCACCTCTCCAGGTTTTCCTCCACCTGCTCCCTGCTCTCACTACAGATCACAATGTCATCTGCAAACATCATTGTCCAAGGAGACTCCTGTCTGACCTCCTCTGACAACTGGTCCATCACTATAGCAAGCAGGAAGGGGCTCAGAGCCGATCCCTGATGCAGTCCCACCTCCACATTGAACTCCTCTGTCTGACCTACAGCACACCTCACCACTGTCCTACTCCTCTCATACATGTCCTGCACCACTCTGACATACTTCTCTGCTACTCCTGACTTCCTCATACAGTACCACAGCTCTTCTCTTGGCACCCTGTCATACGCTTTCTCCAAGTCTACAAACACACAGTGCAACTCCTTCTGACCATCCCTATACTTCTCCATCAAAATTCTCAGAGCAAAAATTGCATCCGTTGTGCTCTTTCTGGGCATGAAGCCATACTGCTGCTCACAAATTTCCACTACCTTCCTTAACCTAGCTTCCACTACTCTTTCCCATACCTTCATTGTATGGCTCATCAACTTTATCCCCCTATAGTTACTGCAACTCTGCACGTCACCCTTATTCTTAAAGATCGGCACTAACACACTTCTTCTCCATTCCTCAGGCATCCTCTCACTCTCTAAAACCCTGTTGAACAAATTAGCTAAAAATTCCACTGCTGCCTCTCCCAGACACTTCCAGACCTCCACCGGGATGTCATCAGGACCAACTGCCTTTCCACTTTTCATCCTCTTCAAAGCCTTCCTGACTTCATCCTTTCTAATCTTATCTACTTTCTGTTCCACAGAGTTCACCCCTTCTACTCTTTTTTCCCTCTCATTTTCCTCATTCATCAGCTCCTCAAAGTATTCCTTCCATCTCCTCTGTACACTCTCCTCACTTGTGAGCACCCTTCCATCTCTATCCTTAATAACTCTAACTTGCTGCACATCCTTCCCATCTCGATCCCTCTGCCTAGCTAACCTGTACAAGTCCTTCTCTCCTTCTCTAGTGTCTAACCTAGTGTACAACTCGTCATATGCCTTCTGCTTGGCCTTAGACACCTCCCTCTTCACTCTGCGCTGTAACTCCTTGTATTCCTGTCTATTCTCTTCAGTCCTGTCCATGTCCCACTTCTTCTTGGCTAACCTTTTCCTCTGGATACTATCCTGAACTTCCTCATTCCACCACCAAGTCTCCTTATCTTCTTTCCTCCTTCCAGATGACACACCCAGCACCTTTCTCCCTGTCTCCCTGATCACTTCTGCTGTAGTTTCCCAGTCATCTGGCAGCACTACCTGACCACCCAGAGCCTGCCTCAACTTCTGTCTAAATTCCTCACAACATTCCTCCTTTTTCAGCTTCCATCACTTGGTTTTCTTCTCTATCTTTGACCTCTTCGTCTTACAGACCATCAAAGTCATCCTACACACCACCATCCTATGCTGTCTGGCTACACTCTCTCCCCCTACCACTTTACAGTCACTAATCTCTTTCAGATTGCCTCTTCTACATAGGATGTAGTCTACCTGTGTTCTCCTACCTCCACTCTTGTAAGTCACTCTATGCTCCTCCCTCTTCTGAAAATAAGTGTTAACCACAGCCATGTCCATCCTCTTAGCAAAGTCCACTACCATCTGTCCTTCTAGGTTCCTTTCCTTAACTCCAAACTTGCCCATCACCTCCTCATCACCTGTGTTCCCCTCGCCAACATGCCCATTAAAATCCGCTCCTATCACCACTCTCTCACCCGTGGGAATACTCTCCATCACCTCATCTAATTCACTCCAGAATCTCTCTTTCTCCTCCAACTCACAACCTACCTGTGGGGCATAACCACTAAAAACATTCAACATCACCCCTTCAATCTCTAACTTCAGACTCATCACCCTGTCTGACACTCTCTTCACCTCCAGAACATTCCTCACAAACTCCTCCTTCAGGACCACACCTACCCCATTTCTCTTACTATCCACACCATAATAAAACAGCTTGAATCCTGCTCCTATACTACAAGCCTTGCTACCCTTCCACCTGGTCTCCTGTACACACAGTATATCCACCTTCCTTCTCTCCATCATATCAGCCAGCTCTCTACCTTTCCCTGTCATAGTACCAACATTCAGAGTTCGTATTCTCAGTCCTACACTCTTACCTTTCCTCTTCTCTCTCTGTCTGCGCACTCTCCTCCCTCCTCTACTTCTTCGACCAACAGTAGCCCAATTTCCACCGCCGCCCTGTAGGTCAACGGCGCCGATGGCGGTCGTTGTTAACCCGGGCCTCGACCGATCCGGTATGAAATTCGTACTGACGATTCGCATGGTTAAATTTGGCAATGTTTTACGCCGGATGCCCTTCCTGACGCAACCCTCTCTATTTATCCGGGCTTGGGACCGGCACAGAAGTCACTGGACTGTGACCCCCATGGCTAGATTCTTCTTCTTCTTCTTCTATGACTATTATTATTAGTAATAGTGTTGTAATTGGGGGTGGTGGTGTTGATTTTTTTTTTAATTATGGTTAAAGTTTTCCTTTTGAACAGCAGTAAAGCTTTCTGAGATTAAAAATATTATTTCAGAGAGGGCGAGAGACAGGGACAGAGATACAGAGAGAGAGACAGTGAGGGTAAGACAGATGCTGATGGGCAGAAAACTGTAGATATTAAATAGTAAAAGAAAGACAGAAAAAGGGGAGAAAGCGAGAGAAATGCTCACTCGTCCTTTTTCATTATTTATTTCCTGCCTGTCGTTTTTCTACACTGCGCATATTGATGTGAGGAGAGCTGTGTGCGTGTGTGCGCGTGTGCGCATGCATGCCTGTGTGTGTGTGTGTGTGTGTGTGTGTGTGTGTGTGTGTATGTGAAATGTGTGTCAGAATCATTTCCTGACGAAGGAGACGAGCTGGAAGTAATCAGCAAACCGCTGATGCGGTGTGACAGACTGAGCATCGTAATCATACACACACACACACACACACACACACACACACACACACACACACACACACACAGAGTAATCTCAGACACTAGCAAGACCCTCACACACTCACAGGAAGTTAGGACGATGTGCTGCCCTCTGAATACATATTGGTGTTTTATATGTCCACTGTGTGTGTGTGTATGTGTGTGTGTGTGTGTGTGTGTATGTGTGTATATACGTATTGTTTCCAGAGCTCAAGGAAACAGCTGATGCTTAAGAACTACAACAACAGCAACAACAACTAATAATAAAAATAATAGTAATAATAATAATAATAATAATAATAATAATAATAATAAACTAAAGAAAGGCAATCATTGGGGGTCCAAGCACTTTTTTGCAGTAACCATGACATCTCTCTTTCTGATAAACTTTGCAAGTGTAAGTTACGAACGTTGTTGTTTTGCGCTCTCACAGGATCAGTGTTACCCTCCATGACGGTGGAGCCCACACTGCCAACTCCATGCTCCTCACACAACTAACACCTGGTTGCTGAAAGGACGGCTGCATTTCTTCTACCCCCCCACTGTTGTGGAAAATGAAGAGCACATGGTTGCAAGGCAGGGTGGCAAAAGCACTCAAGGCTGACAGCCAATCAAAGCTAGAGGAAAAAAGACTCCTCACCCTCAGTGAGAATCAGGGAGAGTATCATAGGATGCAGCACACACTAGCCTCTGAGTCTGCAGAACTTGCTGAACACACTAAGGACAACTCTGGTAAGTCTCCTCCAAGTACAGTGGCAGAGTTCCACCACTGGACCTACTGCCCTGGAGCCAAGGTTATTGATGGACCTGGGTCCCTGCAAGCTTTGCTAGAGGAGAGATAGAGAGCCCAGAGAAATAGAGGCCCTTGAGTGTGCCCCACCCTGCTTCCCATCATTGGCATCCCATATAAAAGACATGGATCTCATTGAGCCACTGCCAGTCAGCCTGGTGTCATGAGTACATCCTAGTCATCTTTGATTATGCCACCAAATGCCCTGTAGTGGACCCACTTTGGAAAGCCACTTCCTGAAACATTGACTCAGAGCTCATGCTATACTTTAGCCATGTGGGAATCCCAACAGGCATCCTAACATGTTAGGAAACATCTGAGGATGCAAGACTGGTCAAGTGATTCAATAAGACACTGAAGCAGATGCTCCAGCATGTGGTAGATAAGGAAGAGAGGAACTGGACCATTCTTCCACCCTATGTCTGCTTCATCATCCTAGAGACACTACAAGCTTCCACTAGATTTACTCCCTTTCGAGTACATCCAGGAGGTAAAGGAGAGGAGTAACCAAGTGGCCCCAATCATCCAGGAGCATATACAGGCAGCTCAGAGAGAGCAACAGAGGGTATACAACAGACCATCCAAGCCCTGGGAGCTCCAACCAGGTGATCAGGTGCTCCTCATCCTGCTTAATAATCTCTGCAAGTTCCTGGCCTACTGGCAGTACCCACACATGTGCTACCACCTGCAGCAGTTCAGTAAGTACACAGATACCCAACATTAACATGTCAATTTGCTAAAGAAATGGTTGAGCTGGCACCAGTTGTGTCTATGTTTGCTGTTAACCACACAGATCCAATGGGGCATACCTTGATCCAGCAAGGATACAATCTCACTCCGGCCCAAAACAATGACCTTAAAAAGATGTGTCACCAGATCGAATTTTTCTCTTTGCCCTCCATGGGGTTCCAGACCATGTTGTCAGTATACAGCCACCTACATTGATGACATACTATAGTAGTCCACTCCATTACATAGTCTATCCACCTGTATCACCTTAGGGAGGTCTTGAGATAGCTCCTGAAGGTTGGGCTGGCAGCTAAGTCACAAAATGCCATCTGGGGCTGACCGAGGCAAAATATATGGGGCATTGCATTGGTTTGGGCCTGCTGAAGCCACATTAGAAAAAGGTGGAAGCAAAGAGTACCCATGTCCCATGACTAAAAGATGTTTTGTTTCTAACATCTCCTCTCTAGCCTTTCAAACCTCAACAAGAAGGGCCAGCCAGACTGGGTGCAGTGGACCAGCAAGATGGGGCATGCATTCCAGGGCCTCAAGAAGGTGCTCAACAGTTCAAATCCAATGGACAAATCCAATGGACTTGATCTTCCCTTTCATCATCCACACTGGTGCTTCAGAAACATGACTGGGTGCCATTCTGCTGCAGACCTTTGAAGGGGAAGAGCACCCGGTCCTCTACATCAGAGGTAACTGTTGATTCAACAGTAAACTGCCGAATGCTTACCTCTGATTTCCAGAGCTTGCTGAAGACAGTGAGGACAGCAATCCTCAAACCTGCTGCACCCCTGGGTCCAGCCTCGTTGCTGCTCATCCTTGCCTTGAAGACACTACCACAGAGCTCACTACCAAAGACAGGACTCCTTACCACCACCTCAGTTCTACCTCCCTTCTTTTCACTTTACTCCATCTTAAAGAATTTAAATAAAAGAACACTTTTTTACTGCCCAACCTCCTGCGTATCTGTGTTTAGCCCATCACAGTTGTGATTTGCTACACCCTCATACAAGGACTGTATGGTCTTAATACAGGAACTGTGTGGTCCTCATACAGGTACTGTATTGCCCTTGTACAGGAACTGTGTGCTCTTCAAACAGGAACAATGTTACCCTCATACAGGTACTGTGTTGCCCTTGTACAGGCATAGTCTTGATCCCGTACAGGAACTATGTGCATCTCATACAGATACTGTCTTGCTCCTCGTTTGGTGTACTGGGATGTTGGGATGCTGTCACCTTTCCACTCTCACAAGTTCACTCAGGTCTGCTGACTGTGAAGTGGTTGGATGCTTTATGTCCCAGGAAGCCTTCATGTCTTCATGTTTAGGTCTGTCACCTTCTGGTTCTTCCTTTTAGTATGCCATAGCTAGTCCTGCCAGAGTCCCTGCCTGCACTTTACACATAATCTACATTGTCTTTAACTATAACATGATTACAAGTATACCTAATATCTCTCTCTCTCTCTCTCTCTCTCTCTTGCTACACATGCCACTTCTCTTTGGATCTGCCTGATCCATCCTGATGCCCTACTTCTGGTTGGAGTCTTGTCAGGACAGCCTGGAGGCCCATGAGACTGCACATGGAGACTATTGCACTGTCTTTGAACTGCTGTTGCAGTGGTCAGTTTTGCGCTTGGGTTTCCTCCAAGACTGTATAATCATGTCCGATGTCAGTTGCTGTCTCACCTTTTCAGAGATGTGAGGTGATCGTGAGGTGATGAAGTGTCCTTGAGATAAAGAAAGCATTTGTAGACCCATATACACCAGGGTATATACGGAAGGTATTTATACACAGGTTTAATGGATTAGCATATTAACAGACTTTACTATAGCATATATTCTTGTGTGTGTGTGTGTGTGTGTGTGTGTGTGTGTGTGTGTTTTTTTCAGTGGGGATCTTCCTGCCAGCTCTTGCATGTTAGATTGACTGCTTATCCTGGTGATTGATTGGTTATCTCCTTTCCGATACCACAGTGCCCTCAGTGTGCATCAGTCTCTCCAGCTCATTCTGACACAGACTGGGGGATTCTGGGTAATTGATGAATGAGAAAGTTTATGCATGCATTTATGCTACCCACCCACCCACCTACACATACACACACACACATACACACACACACACACACACACACAGCTGATAAAGTTGGGGTGTGACTGGCGTTGATTAGCTGATGGTGATGGTGAAATCCTTCTGTTATTCTTATCTAACTCGCAGACAGGAAGACATACAGGTATGACGACAAAAAGATTTTAGATTTTAGGACACAACAACGCAGAGACATTTTATATAAATGTGTGTGTGTGTGTGTGTGTGTGTGTGTGTGTGTTTTTTCAGCTGAACTTTAGTAAATTAAAAGTTAAAGCGGAGTTACTGTTATCACCCTGAATTAGTTTCCCCTAACAGCACATCCCCAAATGTTTTATTCCTTTCACGCCACAACAATTTTATTAACAATTACGGGGTTTTTTTTATATTTTAATGTATAAAATGATTATTTCTCTTTTATTTGTTAAAGAACAACACATTATATCCATTTATAGTTATAGTTTAATATTTGATGAAACAAGTCGGTTCCTGTTGTCACTTACATTATAGCAGCTATAAACAGTCTAAACCCTCAGCAGTCTCTCTTTCTTCTGTCTTTTCAAGTTAATAAGAGAAAAGAAGAGTAAACTCCTCTGTCTTGTAGATGTGGGAAAACTTAAAATTCCATCTGTAACACCTGCCTGGCCGTAATGGGTTTACCTTCTTCATCAACTGAAAGCTTGACAAAATGACACACTACATAAAGAGTGCATCTACTACAGTACTGAGTGATTAGTTCTACCCACTGAACCAGGTTGATGGGCCAAATCAGAAGACACAAAGTTCGTCGGAGGCAAAGAACACACAGACTGGAAATTTGTGGAAGAATACCTATTTATTATTGAACTTTTGGTGGATAATTAATAACTGATGTGGTGGACAATCTACAATGTGTGAATGTTGGGAATATGTGCATGGAATTTTGATAGAGAGAGAGGAAAACTACAAGAAAACAATCAACCGAATACTGTCTTAAAATAAAAGAATTTGACAAACCCAAATAGCAATTGAAATAAAATCTTAAATGGAAAAATTTCTTTAGCCGACAATTTCCCTCTTATCTGTACAAAATATTAGCTATAGTGTGAACTCTTGGCTCCCTAAACTAATTAATTCGCTCAACTTAATCACACTTAACTATTGTAGGTTGACAAAGTGGGGTTTGATCTTCACTAAAATATCGACTTTACTGAAAATTTAAATCATATGAGATTAATGAGTATAACAAAGTCAGATGTTAGATTTCAATCACAAATCAAGAAAAGAAAATCAATCAGATCCCAGATTCCTTGAAAACATGCAAAATGCATATACATCTGATAAACTTTTTTCCAGAAAGAACAATATGTAATCAGCAGAATGTGAACTAAGTCACACAATAGTAACAATAAAGGTTATTTACGTCAGTCCATTCAATGAATTGGATTCAAGTTCAGTAAATTACTTCAGTCCATTAAATGAAAGAATCTTTGGGAAAATGTGTATATACCTCTGCCCCTCAGAGGTCGAAAATAAGAGTATCCGTCAGCAGAATAGAGGATGAATCGATGGAAAAAAATAAAAATAAAATAAAGTTTCCAAGCTTTAACTCCGTCTATGGGTGGCTCGCCATCTTGCTCTCCTCCGCGTGGCTTGATACATCCACACCGGCACGTAACTCACAGAAAACAAATCCAAGTTTCAATGCATACGACAATATTGGCCGATTCCCCTGAATTGACTGTGTAATAGTCTTTTACATCACACTGCAGTGATCTCTCCGTAAACTTTAGCTCACCGCCTCAGGGCGACGCTCCCGATGAACCAGGCCATAATCGGGAAATCCTTTCAACTCCAGTGTATCATGCAGCAACCAGTGTTTAGCTTTAAATAGCTAATCTATTTTGTTTAATCTTTACAGAAATAAAACTCTTCAGTTATTTTTCCCTAAAATAACTTAGTTCTGTTCTCAAAAAAAACTCTCAAGTTTCTCACGCGCACTATCTGTTTCTCTTCTCTCTCTCCATCCATTTCCGGTACCTTCCGGTGGGCGGAGTTAGCGTCGCTGCTAAGCTCACTCAATTGGGCAATTTACATCTGCAGCACTGATTCAATCTGTGATAGGGTGAAAATTACTGCAGGAATTTGCATATTATTAATAAATAATATAATAATTAATAAAGAATTTTATTTCCTATCAAATTTTTCCTGTATCTTTCTATATATACATTTATAGATTTTTCCTACATAGGAAAATACAGTAAAATGTTTTTTTTTTCTTTTTTCCGCTGGACTCTAATTAACTAATTTGAGTGTGGGTTACACATCTTTTCCTCTGACTGTTACACAGTGCTGACACTGGAGACTCCTTCCACACATGATACATAAACAAAACATCACCATGTTAATGATTATACTAATGTTTAATCGAATTACACCATCCAGGCATAACATTAGGCAGGTGGTCATAATATTGTGTTGCTCCCCCTATTCTGACACCTTTCTATCAGAACCAGCATTAACTTCTTCAGCAATTTGAGCAACAGTAGCTCGTCTGTTGGATCGGACCACACGGGCCAGCCTTCGCTCCCCACATGCATCAGAGAGCCTTGACCGCCCATGACCCTGTCTCCGGTTCACCACTGTTCCTTCCTTGGACCACTTTTGATAGATACTGACCACTGCAGACCGGGAACACCCCACAAGAGCTGCAGTTTTGGAGATGTTCTGATCCAGTGGTCTAGCCATCACAATTTGGCCCTTCATCAAACTCGCTCAAATCCTTACGCTTGTCCATTTTTCCTGCTTCTAACACATCAACTTTGAGGACAAAATGTTCACTTGCTGCCTAATATATCCCACCCATTAACCATGATGAGGAGATCATCAGTCTTATTCACTTCACCTGGCAGTGGTCAAGATCAGTGTATATGGAGTATAATAAACAATATTAGAACAAGTGAATAAATATGAAGCTGTGATTTTCTACTGTCTGCTACTGTCAGAGCTGCTCTTACAGAGAATTAATCAACACTTTCTGACCAAGTCCAGAACTCAGAAGATAATGCTAAATGGGGTCATGTTGAGGTAGTGTTCTGTATTTCACACTAAACTTTCTACCACTTTCTCATCACCTCAACGATGTTGTCCACGTCCACACTCACTGATAGTGACTTGCTAACATCTTCCTGTAGTTATAAACGCAGCCTAGCATTACACAATCAGAGCGTCTGCGCAATCACAGAGGAAGAGTGTGATTGTGTTCAGCTCTGATGGCACCATGAGCGAGGACACGATGCAATCAGTACATCTTTACAGCAAAGTCACTGCTCTGTAGTATCATGTCTTCACCACAGCTCATCCTCATCTTCATCCTAAACCTGCTCCTGTCTTATGTCCCGTTTTTTGGGTAATAAATGTTGTGCTTTATCTCTAAAAATGATTGTAAAAAAAAATAATAGCAGAATAAATAGAGGAGGGTGGTCAATAGGTGGGATGCAGTCTGGATAAGGACACAACAAGAGCAATACCAGGAGCTCTATACTTCAACCATGAAAGACAGGAAGGAAGGAAGGCAGGAAGGAAAGAAGGAAGGAAGAAAGGAAAGAAAAATCAACAAACAAAACAGAACATTTGAAGAGGAATGGACAGAGAAGTGTGTTTATTCTCTGCTTCAAGTTGAAACCCAACATCTCTCTTCAGTCCTGCCTTTAGTCAGAAGTGTTAATATGAAGCATTATTATGAAACAAGACATTCATTCATTCATTGTCTACTGCTTATCTGATCTGCTCTCAGGTCACAGGGAGCTTGTGCCTATCTCAGGCATCATAGCAAGATACACCCTGCCAACCCATTGCAGGGCACACACACACTCTCATTCACATACACACTACAGACAATTTAGAGATGCCAATCAACCTACCATGCATGTCTTTAGACTGGGGGAGGAAACCCCCGAGGCACGGGGAGAACATGCAAACTCCAGCAGAGGTGGGAATTGAACCCCCAACCCTGGAGGTGTGAGGCAAACATGCTAACCACCAAGCCACCCTGCCCCCAACAAGACATAAATACTACAATTAAACTACTTACAAACTTCAGACAAATAAAACAAACCTTCTCAAAACCATCTCTGATAGGAAAGCTCCTCAAGAGCCCTTGGTTACTGTTGTAAAAAGGACATTATTTACATTTACATTATTTACTGTCCAGTGTCACCCAAATGAAGATGGGTTCCCTTCTGAGCCTGGTTCCTCTCAAGTTTTCTTCCTCAGATCATCTCAGGGAGTTTTTCCTCACTACCATCACCTCAGCCTTCTCATTAGGGATAAAATCGTAACTTAACTTTAAACTTTATAATTTTTTCTCTATTTCGATAATTCTGTAAAGTTGCCTTGAGACAATGTTCATTGTTAGCACTATACTAATATATTGAATTGAATTGAAGTTCTGGCAGAGCACGAGTCTGTTCTCCTTCAGCACAACAGCTGATGAATTCTTGTTAAGATTAAACCAGGGTTTAGCAAATCATAAGAATCCATTCAGTGAAGTGCAGATAAAGGTAAAAAAAGAGGAGAAGTTACTGCTGCATCATTGGGAAGAAAAATGAGAACAAATGCGTGTCAACTTCTACTGTGACTAACATTAACTCAGTTTTCATGCTAATATTATTTTTTAAATAAGTGAATTTAAAATGACATAACAGCTTGGGTTTTATGAAATGTAGTAGCTGTTAGGGCTCTGAACCCTTTTTCAAGCAAACAGAAGACCTTTTTTTCAGGAAGAAGTAAAAGACGGTTCCACTGCAGTACATTCACCCATGGCTTCAGTCTGATATGTAATAAAACTTCAGCGAACGTATCTCCCATTTCAGCACTCTGCGCATCTCAGCTAATGCTTTATATTTTCAGAACCGATCCACTGAACAACATCGTTCATCACCGTAGCAACCACGTGAGAAGCATCAGAGATCGGAGTTACTGAGGAGTAAATATTTCATGGTAATGGTGCTTCTCAACAGGCTGAACAAAAAAAAAATAATAAAAAGATAAAAAGTTGAAAGCTCGAACTCCAGTACGCTCTTCTGTGATTTTCTCATCATAAAACTTGTTCAGGTTTATTCATCTTTCCATGATCGTATAGTAAATAAGGTTTATTAATAAAGAACAGCATTGTTACAGCCACTGCAAGTTCCTGTTGTCACTTACCTTACAGCAGCTAGGAACAGTGTTTCCCTCAGCAGTCTTTCGTTATTCTCTCTCTTTCAGTTAATACGATGTGGGAAAACTTCTCTGACTGATACACAGCGCTGACACTGGAGACACCTTCTACACATCATACAGAAACATCTCCTAAGCCTAAGTCTGTGTCCATCCACAGAGTTACTGAACTGTCTGGACTCATCATCTGCTGGACTAAATACATTCAGCAAGACAGAGAAACACACTAACCATAGTCCTGCGCTGCAAAGACATCTTACAGAGTGAAAATATCATGAACATGGGGAAATATTCATGATATATATGAATTATACACTGGAACTAAGCAGCCGAGCACAACCCCTGAACTCAATGAGCTGGAGGGGTGTCCCAAAACTTTTGGCAATAAGAATCTTTCCATTTACATTTGCCATTTGATATTACATTCATGTGCGATATCTTCAGTTCTGTATGCAACTGTTTCGGTCATTCTGCTGTGTTCATGTCATTTTTTTATTCTCTCTCTCTCTCTCTCTAACCCTACACCACAACACTAAACACATTTATAGCCATAAACTACTCATTAATATTTCAATGTATTTGAAAGTTAACAGTTTTCTCCATTCGCTCACTTTTATGCAACTGTATTTTTTTTTTGGTTTAGGAATGTTTCTAAATGTAACACATACACACACACACACACACACACACACACAGCAGTGATGTGTGTTACGGGTGTGTGGGATTAGAATGGAAGAGCAGCAGTGCAGAATGCTGCAACTCCATCATCTATCGAGATACAACTCTGTGTATGTGTGTGTGTGTGTGTGTGTGTGTGTGATGGGTAAGAGGAAAGCATGACCTAGATAGTCAGACTCCTGTAACACATTAAAGTCCGATCAGTGGATGTGGGAGAGAGAGAGAGAGAGAGAGAGAGAGAGAGAGAGAGAGAGAGAGAGAGAGAGAGAGAAAAACAGAGAGACAGAGAGAGAGAGAGGGAGAGAGAGGGAGAGAGAGAGAGAGAGAGCAAGTTCTGAGTGTGATTAAAACCTGGATAAAAACTATACATATATACACTATATAAAAGTTCAGTGTCTATCAGGCCTGATGGTCCAATCAGATGAAGTCTGATGAGGCATTTGGTCTTATCCTTTAAACCGCATCACAGTTTCTTTACAGGAGAGCGTATTGAGAACCTTTCAGACCCCGGAATATAAATAAATAAATCTAATCTACAAAACAGGAAGTGCAGAAGTACAAAACTCTGAAGAGAGAGAGAGAGAGAGAGAGGGAGAGAGAGAGAGAGAAAGAGACAGACACAGACAGATAGACAGTCAGAGAGAGACCGAGAGAGACAGAGAAAGAGAGAGAGACAGACAGAGAGATATATAGAGTGATTAGAGAGACTGACAGAGAGAGACATTTAGAGAGAGAGACAGGCAGAGAGACAGACAGGCTGTGAAAGTGTGCACTAACTCCCATGACCTCCGCAGCACACTTTTATTCATTTTTTTATTTTTTATTGTGAGTGTTTGACGAGCGGACGATTCCTCACTCACTTCCCTTTGAAGGCGTGTGGACTTCCATCTAAAATTCTCTTTCAAATGACAAACTCACTGCTCTGAACCTCAGCCAGCTTTTTAACAAACCTCTCTCTCCGTCTCTCTCTCTCTCTCTCTCTCTCTCTCTCTCTCTCTCTCTCTCAGTGTCTGTCTCTCTGTCTGTCTCTCAGTATCTGTCTCTCTCTCAGTGTCTGTCTGTCTGTCAGTGTCTGTCTCTCTCTCATTGTCTGTCTCTCCCTGTTGGTCGGTCGGTCGGTCTCGGTCTCTCTCTCTCTCTCTCTCTCTCTCTCTCTCTCTCTCTCTCTCTGACTCCGCCCCTTCCTGTCGGCTCACACGGTGTTATATTCACAGGGAGAAAGCAGAAGAACTGGGTTACACTGACGGATCGCGAGCGAGTGCTAATGTAGTCATAATTAAGGGGACGAGTATTGATTAAAGTGTTTAAAGTAATTAAAGACCTCATTAAGTCTTGCTAAGCTAAGAACGGTTAGTTTAATCAGTTTTTAAACATTAATCTAACGTTTCATTTTTATGCAAATGGATGAAAGAATCCATTATTGAACAGAGAGAGAGAAAGATTCAGGATTTAAAAATCACATGAACCTGAATCTGAATTATAACAGAACGAGTCAGAAAATGAATCAGAATCATAACAGAACGAGTCAGAAAATGAATCAGAATCATTAAACACAAGCTTGTTCATCTGAAAATGAATCAGAATCGCTGAAAACATTTTACAAATAATTTTAAATAGTATTAGTAATAATTTTTAATGACAAAGTGATTTTAGGACTCTCAGTCTGAACCGTAGACTGAATCATAAAGACGTTTAAATGAATGAATTAATCAATTAATTAAACCCCAGAATTAATTGGAAGGTGTTTATTTAGAGTAAAGCCGACGTTCTCTTGTGTGGTGTTTAATATTTCCTGTTTACTCCGAGTGGACGACCCACAGTATGCACTCTCTCAGTGACCAACACCTGAGAGTGACTCAGTTAATAACACCTCCATCTGCTGTGTGACATCATCACTGCGTCCAGCCAATAGGAGCACGCACACACACACACACACACACCTTATGCACAGGACGGTGTTTAGTGTTAGTGTGATGTATTGATGAAATAAAATCAGACTCTTTGTACGTGACTTTCTATTAAAATTCTCCCCGGTGCTCAGAGGCGTGATGTTAATTATCCCGGCCTGATTAGACGCATGGCAGCGTCGTCACGTGTGCAGCGGCTGTTTACAAACGAGCTGTGATTAGCACGCCCCGCATCGACGCTGTGACTAAGAGTGTGATAAAAACAAGATTACTTTCTCCATTCTGTCGGAAGAGAGGAGCCGAGAGGAGATGCTCTAAAAGCGAGAGCTGCGGGAGTCATGCTGTTAATAATTAACACGCAGACTGCACGCATGGGGAGGATAAACTTCCTCTAACACACACACACCGAGAGAGAGAGAGAGAGAGAGAGAGAGAGAGAGAGAGATATCATTTCTACAATTCCACGCGCAAATCAACAAAAACATTTAACATAATTATAAATGATGAGTTATTTATTGTTAAATATACTTATATACAGAATATCGCTCTAACGCGATACGAGTGGATGTGTGTTTATAGCTGAAGAGAGAGAGAGAATAAAGAGAGACTGCTGAGGGGATGAGTGTTTATAGCTGAAGAGAGAGAGAGAATAAAGAGAGACTGCTGAGTGGACGAGTGTTTATAGCTGAAGAGAGAGAATAAAGAGAGACTGCTGAGGGGACGAGTGTTTATACCTGAAGAGAGAGAGAGAATAAAGAGAGACTGCTAAAGGGACGAGTGTTTATAGCTGAAGAGAGAGAGAGAATAAAGAGAGACTGCTAAAGGGACGAGTGTTTATAGCTGAAGAGAGAGAGAGAATAAAGAGAGACTGCTGAGGGGACGAGTGTTTATAGCTGAAGAGAGAGAGAAAGACAGACTGCTGAGGGGACGAGTGTTTTTAGCTGAAGAGAGAGAGAGAATAAAGAGAGACTGCTGAGGGGACGAGTGTTTATAGCTGAAGAGAGAGAGAGAATAAAGAGAGACTGCTGAGGGGACGAGTGTTTATAGCTGAAGAGAGAGAGAGAATAAAGAGAGACTGCTGAAGGGACGAGTGTTTATAGCTGAACAGAGAGAGAGAATAAAGAGAGACTGCTGAGGGGACGAGTGTTTATAGCTGAAGAGAGAGAGAGAATAAAGAGAGAGACTGCTGAGGGGACGAGTGTTTATAGCTGAAGAGAGAGAGAATAAAGAGAGACTGCTGAGGGGATGAGTGTTTATAGCTGAAGAGAGAGAGAGAATAAAGAGAGACTGCTGAGTGGACGAGTGTTTATAGCTGAAGAGAGAGAATAAAGAGAGACTGCTGAGGGGACGAGTGTTTATACCTGAAGAGAGAGAGAGAATAAAGAGAGACTGCTAAAGGGACGAGTGTTTATAGCTGAAGAGAGAGAGAGAATAAAGAGAGACTGCTGAGGGGATGAGTGTTTATAGCTGAAGAGAGAGAGAGAATAAAGAGAGACTGCTGAGGGGACAAGTGTTTTTAGCTGAAGAGAGAGAGAATAAAGAGAGACTGCTGAAGGGACGAGTGTTTATAGCTGAACAGAGAGAGAGAATAAAGAGAGACTGCTGAGTGGACGAGTGTTTATAGCTGAAGACAGAGAGAGAATAAAGAGAGACTGCTGAAGGGACGAGTGTTTATAGCTGAAGAGAGAGAGAAAGAGAGATTGCTGAGGGGACGAGTGTTTATAGCTGAAGAGAGAGAGAAAGACAGACTGCTGAGGGGACGAGTGTTTATAGCTGAAGAGAGAGAGAAAGAGAGACTGCTGAGGGGACGAGTGTTTTTAGCTGAAGAGAGAGAGAGAATAAAGAGAGACTGCTGAGGGGACGAGTGTTTATAGCTGAAGAGAGAGAGAAAGACAGACTGCTGAGGGGACGAGTGTTTATAGCTGAAGAGAGAGAGAAAGACAGACTGCTGAGGGGACAAGTGTTTTTAGCTGAAGAGAGAGAGAATAAAGAGAGACTGCTGAGGGGACGAGTGTTTTTAGCTGAAGAGAGAGAGAGAATAAAGAGAGATTGCTGAGTGGACGAGTGTTTATAGCTGAAGAGAGAGAGAGAATAAAGAGAGACTGCTGAAGGGACGAGTGTTTATAGCTGAAGAGAGAGAGAGAATAAAGAGAGACTGCTGAGGGGACGAGTGTTTATAGCTGAAGAGAGAGAGAAAGACAGACTGCTGAGGGGACAAGTGTTTTTAGCTGAAGAGAGAGAGAATAAAGAGACTGCTGAGGGGACGAGTGTTTTTAGCTGAAGAGAGAGAGAGAATAAAGAGAGACTGCTGAGTGGACGAGTGTTTATAGTTGAAGAGAGAGAGAGAATAAAGAGAGACTGCTGAAGGGACGAGTGTTTATAGCTGAAGAGAGAGAGAAAGACAGACTGCTGAGGGGACAAGTGTTTTTAGCTGAAGAGAGAGAGAATAAAGAGACTGCTGAGGGGACGAGTGTTTATAGCTGAAGAGAGAGAGAATAAAGAGAGACTGCTGAGGGGACGAGTGTTTTTAGCTGAAGAGAGAGAGAGAATAAAGAGAGACTGCTGAGTGGACGAGTGTTTATAGTTGAAGAGAGAGAGAGAATAAAGAGAGACTGCTGAAGGGACGAGTGTTTATAGCTGAAGAGAGAGAGAGAATAAAGAGAGACTGCTGAGGGGACGAGTGTTTATAGCTGAAGAGAGAGAGAAAGACAGACTGCTGAGGGGACAAGTGTTTTTAGCTGAAGAGAGAGAGAATAAAGAGAGACTGCTGAGGGGATGAGTGTTTATAGCTGAAGAGAGAGAGAATAAAGAGAGACTGCTGAGGGGACGAGTGTTTATAGCTGAACAGAGAGAGAGAATAAAGAGAGACTGCTGAGGGGACGAGTGTTTATAGCTGAAGAGAGAGAGAGAATAAAGAGAGAGACTGCTGAGGGGACGAGTGTTTATAGCTGAAGAGAGAGAGAATAAAGAGAGACTGCTGAGGGGATGAGTGTTTATAGCTGAAGAGAGAGAGAGAATAAAGAGAGACTGCTGAGTGGACGAGTGTTTATAGCTGAAGAGAGAGAATAAAGAGAGACTGCTGAGGGGACGAGTGTTTATACCTGAAGAGAGAGAGAGAATAAAGAGAGACTGCTAAAGGGACGAGTGTTTATAGCTGAAGAGAGAGAGAGAATAAAGAGAGACTGCTGAGGGGATGAGTGTTTATAGCTGAAGAGAGAGAGAGAATAAAGAGAGACTGCTGAGGGGACAAGTGTTTTTAGCTGAAGAGAGAGAGAATAAAGAGAGACTGCTGAAGGGACGAGTGTTTATAGCTGAACAGAGAGAGAGAATAAAGAGAGACTGCTGAGTGGACGAGTGTTTATAGCTGAAGACAGAGAGAGAATAAAGAGAGACTGCTGAAGGGACGAGTGTTTATAGCTGAAGAGAGAGAGAAAGAGAGATTGCTGAGGGGACGAGTGTTTATAGCTGAAGAGAGAGAGAAAGACAGACTGCTGAGGGGACGAGTGTTTATAGCTGAAGAGAGAGAGAAAGAGAGACTGCTGAGGGGACGAGTGTTTTTAGCTGAAGAGAGAGAGAGAATAAAGAGAGACTGCTGAGGGGACGAGTGTTTATAGCTGAAGAGAGAGAGAAAGACAGACTGCTGAGGGGACGAGTGTTTATAGCTGAAGAGAGAGAGAAAGACAGACTGCTGAGGGGACAAGTGTTTTTAGCTGAAGAGAGAGAGAATAAAGAGAGACTGCTGAGGGGACGAGTGTTTTTTTGCTGAAGAGAGAGAGAGAATAAAGAGAGATTGCTGAGTGGACGAGTGTTTATAGCTGAAGAGAGAGAGAGAATAAAGAGAGACTGCTGAAGGGACGAGTGTTTATAGCTGAAGAGAGAGAGAGAATAAAGAGAGACTGCTGAGGGGACGAGTGTTTATAGCTGAAGAGAGAGAGAAAGACAGACTGCTGAGGGGACAAGTGTTTTTAGCTGAAGAGAGAGAGAATAAAGAGACTGCTGAGGGGACGAGTGTTTTTAGCTGAAGAGAGAGAGAGAATAAAGAGAGACTGCTGAGTGGACGAGTGTTTATAGTTGAAGAGAGAGAGAGAATAAAGAGAGACTGCTGAAGGGACGAGTGTTTATAGCTGAAGAGAGAGAGAAAGACAGACTGCTGAGGGGACAAGTGTTTTTAGCTGAAGAGAGAGAGAATAAAGAGACTGCTGAGGGGACGAGTGTTTATAGCTGAAGAGAGAGAGAATAAAGAGAGACTGCTGAGGGGACGAGTGTTTTTAGCTGAAGAGAGAGAGAGAATAAAGAGAGACTGCTGAGTGGACGAGTGTTTATAGTTGAAGAGAGAGAGAGAATAAAGAGAGACTGCTGAAGGGACGAGTGTTTATAGCTGAAGAGAGAGAGAGAATAAAGAGAGACTGCTGAGGGGACGAGTGTTTATAGCTGAAGAGAGAGAGAAAGACAGACTGCTGAGGGGACAAGTGTTTTTAGCTGAAGAGAGAGAGAATAAAGAGAGACTGCTGAGGGGATGAGTGTTTATAGCTGAAGAGAGAGAGAATAAAGAGAGACTGCTGAGGGGACGAGTGTTTATAGCTGAAGAGAGAGAGAGAATAAAGAGAGACTGCTGAGTGGACGAGTGTTTATAGCTGAAGAGAGAGAGAGAATAAAGAGAGACTGCTGAGGGGACGAGTGTTTATAGCTGAAGAAAGAGAGAAAGAGAGACTGCTGAGGGGATGAGTGTTTTTAGCTGAAGAGAGAGAGAGAATAAAGAGAGACTGCTGAGGGGACGAGTGTTTATAGCTGAAGAGAGAGAGAGAATAAAGAGAGACTGCTGAAGGGACGAGTGTTTATAGCTGAAGAGAGAGAGAGAATAAAGAGAGACTGCTGAAGGGACGAGTGTTTATAGCTGAAGAGAGAGAGAATAAAGAGAGACTGCTGAGGGGACGAGTGTTTATAGCTGAAGAGAGAGAGAAAGAGAGACTGCTGAGGGGATGAGTGTTTTTAGCTGAAGAGAGAGAGAGAATAAAGAGAGACTGCTGAAGGGACGAGTGTTTATAGCTGAAGAGAGAGAGAAAGACAGACTGCTGAGGGGACGAGTGTTTATAGCTGAAGAGAGAGAGAAAGACAGACTGCTGAAGGGACGAGTGTTTATAGCTGAAGAGAGAGAGAAAGAGAGATTGCTGAGGGGACGAGTGTTTATAGCTGAAGAGAGAGAGAAAGACAGACTGCTGAGGGGACGAGTGTTTATAGCTGAAGAGAGAGAGAAAGAGAGACTGCTGAGGGGACGAGTGTTTTTAGCTAAAGAGAGAGAGAGAATAAAGAGAGACTGCTGAGGGGACGAGTGTTTATAGCTGAAGAGAGAGAGAAAGACAGACTGCTGAGGGGACGAGTGTTTATAGCTGAAGAGAGAGAGAAAGACAGACTGCTGAGGGGACAAGTGTTTTTAGCTGAAGAGAGAGAGAATAAAGAGAGACTGCTGAGGGGACGAGTGTTTTTAGCTGAAGAGAGAGAGAGAATAAAGAGAGACTGCTGAGTGGACGAGTGTTTATAGCTGAAGAGAGAGAGAGAATAAAGAGAGACTGCTGAAGGGACGAGTGTTTATAGCTGAAGAGAGAGAGAGAATAAAGAGAGACTGCTGAGGGGACGAGTGTTTATAGCTGAAGAGAGAGAGAAAGACAGACTGCTGAGGGGACAAGTGTTTTTAGCTGAAGAGAGAGAGAATAAAGAGACTGCTGAGGGGACGAGTGTTTATAGCTGAAGAGAGAGAGAATAAAGAGAGACTGCTGAGGGGACGAGTGTTTTTAGCTGAAGAGAGAGAGAGAATAAAGAGAGACTGCTGAGTGGACGAGTGTTTATAGTTGAAGAGAGAGAGAGAATAAAGAGAGACTGCTGAAGGGACGAGTGTTTATAGCTGAAGAGAGAGAGAAAGACAGACTGCTGAGGGGACAAGTGTTTTTAGCTGAAGAGAGAGAGAATAAAGAGACTGCTGAGGGGACGAGTGTTTATAGCTGAAGAGAGAGAGAATAAAGAGAGACTGCTGAGGGGACGAGTGTTTTTAGCTGAAGAGAGAGAGAGAATAAAGAGAGACTGCTGAGTGGACGAGTGTTTATAGTTGAAGAGAGAGAGAGAATAAAGAGAGACTGCTGAAGGGACGAGTGTTTATAGCTGAAGAGAGAGAGAGAATAAAGAGAGACTGCTGAGGGGACGAGTGTTTATAGCTGAAGAGAGAGAGAAAGACAGACTGCTGAGGGGACAAGTGTTTTTAGCTGAAGAGAGAGAGAGAATAAAGAGAGACTGCTGAGGGGACGAGTGTTTATAGCTGAAGAGAGAGAGAGAATAAAGAGAGACTGCTGAGTGGGCGAGTGTTTATAGCTGAAGAGAGAGAGAGAATAAAGAGAGACTGCTGAAGGGACGAGTGTTTATAGCTGAAGAGAGAGAGAAAGAGAGACTGCTGAGGGGACGAGTGTTTATAGCTGAAGAGAGAGAGAAAGAGAGACTGCTGAGGGGACGAGTGTTTTTAGCTGAAGAGAGAGAGAGAGAATAAAGAGAGACTGCTGAGGGGACGAGTGTTTATAGCTGAAGAGAGAGAGAGAATAAAGAGAGACTGCTGAGTGGACGAGTGTTTATAGCTGAAGAGAGAGAGAGAATAAAGAGAGACTGCTGAAGGGATGAGTGTTTATAGCTGAAGAGAGAGAGAGAATAAAGAGAGACTGCTGAGGGGATGAGTGTTTATAGCTGAAGAGAGAGAGAATAAAGAGAGACTGCTGAGGGGACGAGTGTTTATAGCTGAAGAGAGAGAGAGAATAAAGAGAGACTGCTGAAGGGATGAGTGTTTATAGCTGAAGAGAGAGAGAGAATAAAGAGAGACTGCTGAGGGGATGAGTGTTTATAGCTGAAGAGAGAGAGAATAAAGAGAGACTGCTGAGGGGACGAGTGTTTATAGCTGAAGAGAGAGAGAGAATAAAGAGAGACTGCTGAGTGGACGAGTGTTTATAGCTGAAGAGAGAGAGAGAATAAAGAGAGACTGCTGAGGGGACGAGTGTTTATAGCTGAAGAAAGAGAGAAAGAGAGACTGCTGAGGGGATGAGTGTTTTTAGCTGAAGAGAGAGAGAGAATAAAGAGAGACTGCTGAGGGGACGAGTGTTTATAGCTGAAGAGAGAGAGAGAATAAAGAGAGACTGCTGAAGGGACGAGTGTTTATAGCTGAAGAGAGAGAGAGAATAAAGAGAGACTGCTGAAGGGACGAGTGTTTATAGCTGAAGAGAGAGAGAATAAAGAGAGACTGCTGAGGGGGCGAGTGTTTATAGCTGAAGAGAGAGAGAAAGAGAGACTGCTGAGGGGATGAGTGTTTTTAGCTGAAGAGAGAGAGAGAATAAAGAGAGACTGCTGAAGGGACGAGTGTTTATAGCTGAAGAGAGAGAGAATAAAGAGAGACTGCTGAGGGGACGAGTGTTTATAGCTGAAGAGAGAGAGAGAATAAAGAGAGACTGCTGAAGGGACGAGTGTTTATAGCTGAAGAGAGAGAGAAAGAGAGACTGCTGAGGGGACGAGTGTTTATAGCTGAAGAGAGAGAGAGAATAAAGAGAGAGACTGCTGAGGGGACGAGTGTTTATAGCTGAAGAGAGAGAGAATAAAGAGAGACTGCTGAGGGGATGAGTGTTTATAGCTGAAGAGAGAGAGAGAATAAAGAGAGACTGCTGAGGGGACGAGTGTTTATAGCTGAACAGAGAGAGAGAATAAAGAGAGACTGCTGAGGGGACGAGTGTTTATAGCTGAAGAGAGAGAGAGAATAAAGAGAGAGACTGCTGAGGGGACGAGTGTTTATAGCTGAAGAGAGAGAGAATAAAGAGAGACTGCTGAGGGGATGAGTGTTTATAGCTGAAGAGAGAGAGAGAATAAAGAGAGACTGCTGAGTGGACGAGTGTTTATAGCTGAAGAGAGAGAATAAAGAGAGACTGCTGAGGGGACGAGTGTTTATACCTGAAGAGAGAGAGAGAATAAAGAGAGACTGCTGAGTGGACGAGTGTTTATAGTTGAAGAGAGAGAGAGAATAAAGAGAGACTGCTGAAGGGACGAGTGTTTATAGCTGAAGAGAGAGAGAATAAAGAGAGACTGCTGAGGGGACGAGTGTTTATAGCTGAAGAGAGAGAGAAAGACAGACTGCTGAGGGGACAAGTGTTTTTAGCTGAAGAGAGAGAGAGAATAAAGAGAGACTGCTGAGGGGACGAGTGTTTATAGCTGAAGAGAGAGAGAGAATAAAGAGAGACTGCTGAGTGGACGAGTGTTTATAGCTGAAGAGAGAGAGAGAATAAAGAGAGACTGCTGAAGGGACGAGTGTTTATAGCTGAAGAGAGAGAGAAAGAGAGACTGCTGAGGGGACGAGTGTTTATAGCTGAAGAGAGAGAGAAAGAGAGACTGCTGAGGGGACGAGTGTTTTTAGCTGAAGAGAGAGAGAGAGAATAAAGAGAGACTGCTGAGGGGACGAGTGTTTATAGCTGAAGATAGAGAGAAAGAGAGACTGCTGAGGGGATGAGTTTATAGTTGAAGAGAGAGAGAATAAAGAGAGACTGCTGAGTGGACGAGTGTTTATAGCTGAAGAGAGAGAGAGAATAAAGAGAGACTGCTGAAGGGATGAGTGTTTATAGCTGAAGAGAGAGAGAGAATAAAGAGAGACTGCTGAGGGGATGAGTGTTTATAGCTGAAGAGAGAGAGAATAAAGAGAGACTGCTGAGGGGACGAGTGTTTATAGCTGAAGAGAGAGAGAGAATAAAGAGAGACTGCTGAGTGGACGAGTGTTTATAGCTGAAGAGAGAGAGAGAATAAAGAGAGACTGCTGAGGGGACGAGTGTTTATAGCTGAAGAAAGAGAGAAAGAGAGACTGCTGAGGGGATGAGTGTTTTTAGCTGAAGAGAGAGAGAGAATAAAGAGAGACTGCTGAGGGGACGAGTGTTTATAGCTGAAGAGAGAGAGAGAATAAAGAGAGACTGCTGAAGGGACGAGTGTTTATAGCTGAAGAGAGAGAGAGAATAAAGAGAGACTGCTGAAGGGACGAGTGTTTATAGCTGAAGAGAGAGAGAATAAAGAGAGACTGCTGAGGGGGCGAGTGTTTATAGCTGAAGAGAGAGAGAAAGAGAGACTGCTGAGGGGATGAGTGTTTTTAGCTGAAGAGAGAGAGAGAATAAAGAGAGACTGCTGAAGGGACGAGTGTTTATAGCTGAAGAGAGAGAGAATAAAGAGAGACTGCTGAGGGGACGAGTGTTTATAGCTGAAGAGAGAGAGAGAATAAAGAGAGACTGCTGAGGGGACGAGTGTTTATAGTGTTTATAGCTGAAGATAGAGAGAAAGAGAGACTGCTGAGGGGATGAGTTTATAGCTGAAGAGAGAGAGAATAAAGAGAGACTGCTGAGTGGACGAGTGTTTATAGCTGAAGAGAGAGAGAGAATAAAGAGAGATTGCTGAAGGGATGATTGTTTATAGCTGAAGAGAGAGAGAATAAAGAGAGACTGCTGAGGGGACGAGTGTTTATAGCTGAAGAGAGAGAGAGAATAAAGACAGACTGCTGAGGGGACGAGTGTTTTTAGCTGAAGAGAGAGAGAATAAAGAGAGACTGCTGAGGGGACGAGTGTTTTTAGCTGAAGAGAGAGAGAGAATAAAGAGAGACTGCTGAGTGGACGAGTGTTTATAGCTGAAGAGAGAGAGAGAATAAAGAGAGACTGCTGAAGGGACGAGTGTTTATAGCTGAAGAGAGAGAGAAAGACAGACTGCTGAGGGGACGAGTGTTTATAGCTGAAGAGAGAGAGAAAGACAGACTGCTGAGGGGACGAGTGTTTATAGCTGAAGAGAGAGAAAGAGAGACTGCTGAGGGGACGAGTGTTTTTAGCTGAACAGAGAGAGAGAATAAAGAGAGACTGCTGAGGGGACGAGTGTTTATAGCTGAAGATAGAGAGAAAGAGAGACTGCTGAGGGGATGAGTTTATAGCTGAAGAGAGAGAGAATAAAGAGAGACTGCTGAGTGGACGAGTGTTTATAGCTGAAGAGAGAGAGAATAAAGAGAGACTGCTGAGTGGACGAGTGTTTATAGCTGAAGAGAGAGAGAGAATAAAGAGAGACTGCTGAAGGGATGAGTGTTTATAGCTGAAGAGAGAGAGAGAATAAAGAGAGACTGCTGAGGGGATGAGTGTTTATAGCTGAAGAGAGAGAGAATAAAGAGAGACTGCTGAGGGGACGAGTGTTTATAGCTGAAGAGAGAGAGAGAATAAAGAGAGACTGCTGAGGGGATGAGTGTTTATAGCTGAAGAGAGAGAGAGAATAAAGAGAGACTGCTGAGTGGACGAGTGTTTATAGCTGAAGAGAGAGAGAGAATAAAGAGAGACTGCTGAGGGGACGAGTGTTTATAGCTGAAGAAAGAGAGAAAGAGAGACTGCTGAGGGGATGAGTGTTTTTAGCTGAAGAGAGAGAGAGAATAAAGAGAGACTGCTGAGGGGACGAGTGTTTATAGCTGAAGAGAGAGAGAGAATAAAGAGAGACTGCTGAAGGGACGAGTGTTTATAGCTGAAGAGAGAGAGAGAATAAAGCGAGACTGCTGAAGGGACGAGTGTTTATAGCTGAAGAGAGAGAGAATAAAGAGAGACTGCTGAGGGGACGAGTGTTTATAGCTGAAGAGAGAGAGAAAGAGAGACTGCTGAGGGGATGAGTGTTTTTAGCTGAAGAGAGAGAGAGAATAAAGAGAGACTGCTGAAGGGACGAGTGTTTATAGCTGAAGAGAGAGAGAATAAAGAGAGACTGCTGAGGGGACGAGTGTTTATAGCTGAAGAGAGAGAGAGAATAAAGAGAGACTGCTGAAGGGACGAGTGTTTATAGCTGAAGAGAGAGAGAAAGAGAGACTGCTGAGGGGACGAGTGTTTATAGCTGAAGAGAGAGAGAAAGACAGACTGCTGAGGGGACGAGTGTTTATAGCTGAAGAGAGAGAGAAAGACAGACTGCTGAGGGGACGAGTGTTTATAGCTGAAGAGAGAGAAAGAGAGACTGCTGAGGGGACGAGTGTTTTTAGCTGAAGAGAGAGAGAGAATAAAGAGAGACTGCTGAGGGGACGAGTTTATAGCTGAAGATAGAGAGAAAGAGAGACTGCTGAGGGGATGAGTTTATAGCTGAAGAGAGAGAGAATAAAGAGAGACTGCTGAGTGGACGAGTGTTTATAGCTGAAGAGAGAGAGAGAATAAAGAGAGATTGCTGAAGGGATGATTGTTTATAGCTGAAGAGAGAGAGAATAAAGAGAGACTGCTGAGGGGACGAGCGTTTATAGCTGAAGAGAGAGAGAGAATAAAGACAGACTGCTGAGGGGACGAGTGTTTTTAGCTGAAGAGAGAGAGAATAAAGAGAGACTGCTGAGGGGACGAGTGTTTTTAGCTGAAGAGAGAGAGAGAGAAAGACAGACTGCTGAGGGGACGAGTGTTTATAGTGGAAGAGAGAGAGAAAGAGAGACTGCTGAGGGGACGAGTGTTTATAGCTGAAGAGAGAGAGAAAGAGAGACTGCTGAGGGGACGAGTGTTTATAGCTGAAGAGAGAGAGAAAGACAGACTGCTGAGGGGATGAGTGTTTATAGCTGAAGAGAGAGAGAAAGAGAGACTGCTGAGGGGACAAGTGTTTTTAGCTGAAGAGAGAGAGAGAATAAAGAGAGACTGCTGAGGGGACGAGTGTTTATAGCTGAAGAGAGAGAGAAAGACAGACTGCTGAGGGGACGAGTGTTTATAGCTGCTACCATGTAAGCAACAAACATTGAATGGATAAAAAGAAGGATGGAATCATGACTTATTAAATATTAAGTTGTCACTGTTGGTAAGTTGCTGTGGTAAGAGTTTATTACTTATTTTAATATTTCTTATTTTGTTCTTATTTATAAGATGACCTCAGGTGACCAGGACTTGAGTTTATAGATTTGGCATCAAAATATTAAATTCTTTGTGGCGTGAATACACCTGACTTAGTAAAGTCTTAAAATGAGTGCAGTAGCTGCTGTGTGTGTGTGTTGGGGGCTTAATAATAATAAAAGCCACGGTCTCTATGACAAGCTCTTCATCAGTTTTCTCAGCTTTCTTTTTTAATTTATTTTTTATTACCTCGACCCAAGAGGTCACTGCAGCCTTATCTCCCACTCACTTACAACTCAAAGTTTTCCTTTTTTTTTTTTTTTTCCTAAAACAGATTCTTCCTATCAAAACAAAAGACATGAAAGCAAGGACGAAGATGTAGGCTGTAAATATTAATTATTAATGACATATTAGAGCAAGTGCATTAATGTAAACACTCCTGTTTATTTAATCTGAAAAAAAAAATCTAATTTCAGTCTGATATTGTTATACGTGGCGTTCTGAAGTTTCCAGGATAAGGCAGCATTAGGGTATGAAGCTGATTCTTGGGTTTACCCGAATAAATCTCACCACAGACATCCACTGTGCCCCAACCAGCAAGGTCATTCTTGTTGGCTTTGGAAACACAGATCCTCCGCTGCCTTGAGGCGAGTCCATCTGCTCTTTGTCACATTAACTAACAAGCACTAATGAGTACCGGAGGACATTAGGACGGGACTGCACGACAGTCAGTGATTTATTTTTATTGTCATTTGAATTGTGTCCTCCATCGCAGCAAAAATCCACATAAACACTTCTTAGCCTGAGGAGAGACTGGGTATTACTCTGGATAGAAATAATTTTAATATGCCTCAGTCGTTAGGCTTAGGAGGATTGTATTTGAAATCAATATCTCTGCCACACTCCTCCCTCTCCCCCCTTTTCAGCTTTCCCTCTTTTTTAAGGCTTAACGTGAGGGGGGTGTCTCACTCTGTCATCATTAGTATTCAGTAACATGCTCGTTTCAGTGCTCAGCTCCTGATGAGGCTGTAAATGTTTCGCTATAATGGTGCTCAGAAATCCTGAAACAGGAATTCGGTATTTCAGCACTCAGAAACTATCAGGGTCTGAATTTGCTTGGAATGAAACCCAAAAATTTGATTTATTAGAAGGTATTAAGATGCAGGACTGAACCCATCGTTTATCACTTATTCATTCATTCACCTTCAGAAAACTCTCTATTACTGTCAAGGGGCAGAGAATCCAGAATGTGTCCTGGAGGGGCTCAGGACAAGGACCAGTACGGGATCAGGGCTCAGGAAAGGGCTTAAGACAGGATCAAGGCTCAGAATGATGACTAAGACAGTCATGAGGAAAGATGTTGGGCAAAGTAAGTTTCTCTTACTTTTAATTCAGTACAGTTTCAAAGTTAAATGGATAAATTTATTTCTAATGAGTGAGTCAGAGGCAACAGTGAGGAAAAACTCTCTATGACGAAATGTGGAAGAAACCTGGAGAGGAACCAGCTGAAAAGGGAACCTCATCCTTATCTGGGTGACACCAGAGATTGGGATTATAAATCATTATAAATACCAGAGAGTGGGATTATACACTGATCAGCCATAACATTGTGAGCAGTGCCAGGTGAAGTGAATAAGACTGATGATCTTCTCATCATGGCACCTGTTAGAGGGTGGGATATATTAGGCAGCAAGTGAACATTTTATAAGGATTTGAGCCAGTTTGACGAAGGACCAGATTGTAATGGCTAGACCACTGGATCAGAGCATCTCCAAAACTGCAGCTCTTGTGGGGTGTTCCCGGTCTGCAGTGGTCAGTATCTATCAAAAGTTGTGCAAGGAAGGAACAGTGGTGAACCGGTGACAGGGTCAAGGGCGGGCAAGGCTCATTGATGTTGCTCAAACTGCTGAAGAAGTTAATGCTGGTTCTGATAGAAAGGTGTCAGAATACACAGTGCATTACAGTTTGTTGCCTATGAGGCTGCAGAGCCACAGACCGGTCAGGGTGCACGTGCTGACCCCTATGCACTGCCAAAAGCACCAACAGGCACGTGAGCATCAGAACTGGACCAGGGAGCAATGGAAGAAGGTGGCCTGGTCTGATGAATCACATTTTCTGTTACATCACGTGGATGGCCAGATGCATGTGCGTCTCTTACCTGGGGAACACATGGCACCAGGATGCACTATGGGAAGAAGGCGAGCTGGTGGACTGGGCAGTGATCTGCTTTGGGTGAGCAGTGTTCTGTTTTGGGCAATGTTCTGCTGGGAAACCTTGGGTCCTGCCGTCCATGAAAACCTTCAGTCACACCGGTGCTAACACACACACACACACATTTAACATCCGACCTTTCTGTGTAATCATGTATGTGTGTGTATACTGAGGGATGTACACACTATAAAATGCAAAGGTTTTAAATATTAATAAGTCACATAAAATATAGAGTAGCATTTGAATTTACAAATTAGGAAACTTGCTTCTCATATCTCATTAGGAATATACATAACACACACACACATTAGATAAATTATTTATTTAATGATAAATCAGGAGTGAGGTTGGGTTTTTATCTCTGGATGGATTTGAGCTCAGAGTAAGGGGAGCGTTGTATGAATGAGGAAGGAGGTTCTAACTGAAAATTCCGTCAGCTGCAGAGGTGTTGAGGATGACACAAGGTGAGATGAGGCCCAGCTTTCACAGTTTATACACTAAACTGTCACACACAAACACATTTAACCACCAGCCACTGCAACTGACTCATATGCAACAGACATGGACCCACCATTCAAAACTGAGATCAAACCGACAGCTAACAGTAGATAGAAATTGCCATCACAACTGGACCTTCTCTCAAGCCCAGGTTTTTTCTTCATCTGACTTCATCTTTAGAAGGATTTTAACCTAGTCTGGATTATCATGGCTCCCAGCTTAAGGTGTCCTGCAGACCAACTCTCTCCTACACCACCAATACATCCCTTATGGCCAGCAGTTTCTCCACTTCATTCAGGTTGGCTTGGGTAACTCTACAGTTCTTTGATGCACAACCACTCACAAGTACAGATTTACATGGTTAAGTTACTCACTACACCTGTTAGCAAGCTTCTGGGAGGTGGGAGGAAACTGAAGAACCCAATTCCCTTTTGAGGGAAATCAACTCGGTGTCATGGCTTGAGGCTATGGGAATTCCTCTGTGTGAAAACACGCCAATTTATTGGTTCAAAGAGTTCATGTGGTTAATCAATGAGTGCCAGCAAGTCCATATAAGGGCATCTACATCACATCACACCAGCTTCTTAGTCTTCAGGAAGCGCTCTGTGTATGATTTGGTGTTTGTCTGTTGCTACGTTCCTAGAGCAGTGCAGGAACAATAACCTTTTGCCTGTTCTCAAACCTGCATGAGAACTGAGCTAGGGTAAACGGGATTGGCTAGCAAGGCCAAGGAGAACAAAAGAAGATAACAGCTAACAAATGTGCATAAGGCCAACAAAGGCTAACAAGGCTAGCAGGGCCAACATATGCTAACAAGCTGCTCCCACATTGTCAATACAGTCATCTATCCTTGGCAAGGGATAAGAATCAGAGACTTTAACAGCATTATGTGCCTGTAATCAGTACACAGCTGATATGAATGATCAGGCTTAGGGACTTGTAAACAGGGCAAACTCCAAGGGCTTGGCCAACCCATGTTCTAACAAATATATAACTTCCTCTTTCATGACTGCTCTCTTAGTTACATTGATATGATAAG
The DNA here is from genome assembly GCA_033459395.1 of Hemibagrus guttatus. Lineage (NCBI taxonomy): Eukaryota > Metazoa > Chordata > Actinopteri > Siluriformes > Bagridae > Hemibagrus > Hemibagrus guttatus. The sequence continues at coordinate 33,418,038 of JAUCMX010000002.1, forward strand.
CATGTTGTCTAATCTGTGTAGAAGTGGTAACTTGTATATCATGCTGTAAAACTGTGATCAGGTAAATGACCTAGGAGGGAAGACAGATTGGAAAACAGTTCACAAACAGTGGAAAACAGTGGAAAACAGCTTTTGAAGCTCTACAAGAGGCTTGTTGTGCATGTAGCACTATCCCATCTGAATCCTCATCAGTAGGTTCCTCACTGTTATTTGACACAGATATTAAACCCAACAGAAGCTGCCTTATTACCACATAAGTCCTTGGCTTCAGAATTAGAAATGTCTGTACAAGTATGATACTCTTTCAGCATGTTGACATGACAGGCACGGGTCTTGCATTTATGGTCAGGAGTACAGACAATATAAGTTTCTTTGATCATGTAAGGACCAGAGAACTTGGCAGACAAGGAAGAACCTGGGACTGAAAGTAAAACCTGCTTTCCGGTCATACCACTGCTTCATACAACTCTGAGACACCCCTAGGGCTTCATGGGCTAAGGTACAGGCTTTATGAAGACGCTCTTTATCTTTATCTCTTTAATCTCCTTTAAGGAAGCTAATGCCTTCCACAGGTAAAGAGTGACATACAGCTACTCTAAATATCCCTGTAGCCAGACTTGAGCACAGAAACACACGGTGCAGAGGAATCTTAATGTATTTAATTGCAATCCCTTTCAAAACACATGCATTCTACAGAACAACTGATCTGAAAGGTAAAACTCGAGCTAATATAAATGACTGGGTGGCTCCAGTATCATGAAGGATTTTAACAAGTACTGGGGTCTGCTCTTTACCAACCAAGGCACAAGTACCTTTGGTTACAAATGGTTGATAACTAGAATCAAAAGATTCTTCACCATCATGCCCAGCACAACCTGGAGCAAGAACAAAAGTTTTGGCCAGAGCAATGCTCTTACAGGGGCTTTGTTTGCCTTTCCTGTTTTCTTTTCAAACTTGAGGTAGACCTGCCAGTAGAGAGTTGCAATAGTCCAGTCTTGAAATGACCAGAGACTGAAAAAGCACCTGTGCAGCCTGTGTGGATAGAAATGGCCGAATCCTTCTGATGTTGTAGAGCAGAAACCAACATGAGCATGGCACTTTAGTAACATGGGAGGAAAAGGAAAGTTGATTGTCCATGGTTAGCTGAAGGTTTCGGGCAGTGGCCGAAGAGGAAATCAGAGAGTTGTGCATGGATATCGCAAGATACTGGGCTGGGGATATATCACCTGGGATTACAAGCAGTTCAGTTTTGCTGGGATTGAGTTTTAGCTGATGAGCCATCATCCATGATGAAATGTCCGCCAGACACGCTGAGATCTGAGCAGATGCTGGGGTATCGGAGGGATGGAAGGAGAAGGTAGCAGTGGTATGCTGATGAGCCATGTGAGGATACAACTTCACCACGAGAGTGAGTAGAGAGAGAAAAGAAGAGGACCATGTACTGAGCCTTGTGGGACAGCAGTGGAGAGTCTGTGTGGTGTAGATGTTGATCCCCTCCATGTTACCTAATATAAGCAACCATCCAGGTAAGAAGTAAAACATTCCCATGTTGTTCCATGAGTTCCAAGACTCCTGAGGGAGGACAAGAGAGTCTTGTGGTTTACTGTGTCAAATGCTGCCGAATGGTTGCGGAGGATGAGGACAGATGACAGCTTGGCTGATCTAGCAGCATGTAGTTTCTCAGTGGCAGTCTCTGTGGAATGTGTTGCTTTTAAGCCAGAGTGGTTGGGATCTTGGAGTTTGTTCTGCAAGACATAGTCAAACAGTTGATTATACACAATGTGTTTAAGAATTTTAGAAAGAAAGGAAAGAAGTGAAGAAGTCTGTAGGTGCTGATGTCTGAGGGATTCAGAGCAGGTTTCTTCAGGATGGGGATAACCCTTGCTTTCTTGAAGGCAGTTGGTACATGGCCAGATGTTATGGATCCATTGATGACAGTGGTGATGAAGGGCAGCAGGTCAAGCGAGATGGTCTGGAGCATAATAGAAGGGATTGGATCCAGTTGGCAGATGCTAGGATTGCAAGACTGGATGATTTGCAGAATTTGCTGTTATGGTTGAGAGAGTCTGTAGGTGCTGATATCTGAGGGATTCAGAGCAGGTTTCTTCAGGATGGGGATAAGTTGGGTTGAGTAATGAGGGCTAACAAAGCTATCTCAGGCTATCAAAGTTGTCTTCTCCAGGGCTTCTGGGTACTGTTTATAAACCATAGTCTCCACCCCTTCTTGTTGGATTCCTGTTCCTAATTGGTCCATTTATCCACCGATAGCAGAGCATAGGGAGCCAGAGATAACAGAGCAATACACAGAAAGGAAAAAGGGAGATGGAACACAAGCAATCAGTGCTGACACATGAGAATATGGAAAAAGAAGATATACAGGTGCATCTCAATAAATTACAATGTCATGGAAAAGTTAATTTATTTCAGTAATTCAACTCAAATTGTGAAACTCATGTATTAAATAAATTCAATGCACACAGACTGAAGTAGTTTAAGTCTTTGGTTCTTTTAATTGTGATGATTTTGGCTCACATTTAACAAAAACCCACCAATTCACTCTCTCAACAAATTAGAATATGGTGACATGCCAATCAGCTAATCAACTCAAAACACCTGCAAAGGTTTCCTGAGCCTTCAAAATGGTCTCTCAGTTTGGTTCACTAGGCTATACAATCATGGGGAAGGCTGCTGATCTGACAGTTGTCCAGAAGACAATCATTGACACCCTTCACAAGGAGGGTAAGCCACAAACATTCATTGCCAAAGAAGCTGGCTGTTCACAGAGTGCAAAGGGAAAAGTGTAGAAGAAAAAGATGCTCAACCAACCTAGAGAACTGCAGCCTTATGAGGATTGTCAAGCAAAATTGATTCAAGAATTTGAGTGAACTTCACAAGTAATGGACTGAGGCTGGGGTCAAGGCATCAAGAGCCACCACACACAGACGTGTCAAGGAATTTGGCTACAGTTGTTGTATTCCTCTTGTTAAACCAATCCTGAACCACAGACAACATCAGAGGTGTCTTACCTGGGCTAAGGAGAAGAAGAACTGGACTGTTGCCCAGTGGTCCAAAGTCCTCTTTTCAGATGAGAGCAAGTTTTGTATTTCATTTGGAAACCAAGGTCCTAGAGTCTGGAGGAAGGGTGGAGAATCTCATAGCCCAAGTTGCTTGAAGTCCAGTGTTAAGTTTCCACAGTCTGTGATGATTTGGGGTGCAATGTCATCTGCTGGTGTTGGTCCATTGTGTTTTTTGAAAACCAAAGTCACTGCACCCGTTTACCAAGACATCTTGGAGCACTTCATGCTTCCTTCTGCTGACCAGCTTTTTGAAGATAATGATTTCATTTTTCAGCAGGATTTGGCACCTGCCCACACTGCCAAAAGCGCCAAAAGTTGGTTAAATGACCATGGTGTTGGTGTGCTTGACTGGCCAGCAAACTCACCAGACCTGAACCCCATAGAGAATCTATGGGGTATTGTCAAGAGGAAAATGAGAAACAAGAGACCAAAAAATGCAGATGAGCTGAAGGCCACGGTCAAAGAAACCTGGGCTTCCATACCACCTCAGCAGTGCCACAAACTGATCACTTCCATGCCACGCCCAATTGAGGCAGTAATTAAGCAAAAGGAGCCCCTACCAAGTATTGAGTACATGTACAGTAAATGAACATACTTTCCAGAAGGCCAACAATTCACTAAAAATGTTGGTTTTTTTTATTGGTCTTATGAAGTATTCTCCCCTCCTTGAACCTGCAGCTATTCTAATTTGTTGAGATAGTGAATTGGTGGGTTTTTGTTAAATGTGAGCCAAAATCATCACAATTAAAAGAACCAAAGACTTAAACTACTTCAGTCTGTGTACATTGAGTTTCACATTTTGAGTTGAATTACTGAAATAAATTAACTTTTCCACAACATTCTAATTTATTGAGATGCACCTGTATATAAAATACTAGTCATTTGTTTTCTGCAGCCAAGTGCCTACGCCCCCTGGCCCGTGTCTCCAGAGGCAGTGTGCTGACTTCGGTCATGGGGATCCGCATGAGCTGGCAGAAATGGAACAAGAGATGGGTGAATCCCAAGAGATGGGGAAATATTGTCCCAGTGTCTGTTTGGACGACGCTGTTAAGAAGGTAGGTATCATGGCCAGGCCTTGAGGTCTGTCATGTCTGCTAGTTGGGCCAAAAAGTAAAGCTCCAGAAAGCTGCTTCTCTAGGGCTAAGTCAGCCTGTCTCCCCCTTTCTTGAGGACATGCTGCCCCAGCAGGTTTCCTTCAACAGCACTGTCCCCTCTGCCACCTATGTTTCAGGGGGCAATTGTGTCCACTGTGGCTCCTGCTCATTCTTTAGCTGTGTTCCCTGTGTTGGTCCATGCATGTATGCTGTTTCAGGGCATCAAATATGTGGAGAAATGTTGAGGCTTATGCCTCTGTCAGACCATCTGGCAGCATAGAAACTTCTGTTGAATGTGTATGAATGCTGTCACTCTTGGACAAAGGGCCACAACATTCCAGACTCTGGATTTTAAAGTTGGTACTTTTTAGTATCCAAGAAGGACAGGGGACTGTGTCTAATTTTAGATGTGCTTGATCTGAACTGTACACTAAAGTCATACAAATTTAAAATGCTAATGCTCAAAGTCATTCAATTCAATTCAATTCAATTCAATTTATTTGTATAGTGCCTTTTACAATGGACATTTTCTCAAAGCAGCTTTACAAAAATAGAGAAATAGAAAGTAGAGGGGAAAAAAAAGAATCATTCAATTATTAAACTATTTTGTCCCTATTTATCCCTAATGAGCAAGCCTGTGGCGACGGTGACAAAGAAAAACTCCCTGTGATGATATGAGGAAGAAACCTTGAGAGGAACCAGACTCAGAAGGGAACCCATCCTCATTTGGGTGACACTGGACAGTAAATAATGTAAATGTAAATAGTGTCCTTTCTCCGACCAGGGGTAGAGCGAGTGGTCACACTGGAAACTCTGAACACTGGGAGCTCGGGAGTGGGAAGTATAGCTTGACAGAGAGAGAGAGAGAGAGAGAGAGAGAGAGAGAGAGAGAGAGATTAATTATGCTTGTGATCATGTGATGTTTAAAGACAGTGTAGATTATGTGTAAAGTGCAGGCAAGGACTCCGGCAGAACTAGCTATGACAGCATAACTGAAAGGGAGAGCCAGAAGGTCACAGACATGAAGGCTTCCTGCAACATAAAGCATCCAAACACTTCACAGTCAGCAAACCTGAGTGACTTGTGAGAGTGGTAAGGTGACAGCATCCAAACATCACAGTACACCAAACACTCTATGCCCATGAACCTTCCAGATCTGCTCCTTTACCTAAGAAAAACTATACATTGAAGGCTTGACTAAACAAATGTGTCTTCAGCATAGTCATCATGTCTCAAATCAGATCCAATGCTCACGAAGTGCATGGATGCTGCTCTGGCTCCTCTGCATCTCCAGGGCATCCTTGTACTTAATTATATAGACAACTGGCTTATCTTAGCCTAGTCAAATGTGAACCAATGCTACACATGGAGCCATTTCAGTTCTGGCTCAGGAGCAGGGGGTCTACCCCCTCTCAAGGTCATAAGGGTTGCGCGTTGTGCATTTTGTACCCTTCTTATGTGGATATGACATAAGGACCGAGTTTGACTTATGTTGGTGGCTCCACATTGGCACACTCATTTCTGAAGGGGCCTCAGGTCTCAGGCACAGGTGGCAATTCTCCACCCCTGCCACAAGATATGAAAACTCTGGGTCTGGCCCCTGAGGGGGACCGGATCTTAGATTATGGTCTCTCAGCCGAAGTTGTAGAGACCTTATTGAATGCTAGGGCTCCGTCCACAAGAAAATTGTATGCTTTAAAACGGAGGCTATTTTGTCTCTGGTGTGATCAGCACCGATGGAACCCAGTCCACTGCTCCATTGTTTCTGCGCTGGAATTCCTGTAGACATGCCTCTCTGAGGGCTTAACACCCTCCACTTTAAAGGCGTACATGGCAGCCATTGCTGTGAACCACAAACTTATTTTAGGAGCCTCCCTTGAGAGGCACCCTCTGGTCTCTCAATTTCTGTGTGGTGCTAGAAGGCTGAAGCCCTCCTGTAGATCCTATTCTTCTTAGGACCTTTTGGTGGTCCTAGAGGGGTTGCAAGAAGCCCCCTTTAATTCTATGAAGTCAGCCTCTGAGAAGTTTCTGATGTTAAAGACGGCTCTACTCTTAGCCTTGACATCTCTGAAGAGGGTGGGGGGCTTACAGGCCTTGTCAGCCACCCCCTCCTGCTTGGAGTTTGCTTTGGGAATGGTCAAGACTATTTTGCATTCCTGAAGTCATTTTGCGAGCCTTCTGACCTCTGCCCTATGATTTTTTTTTATCAGATTTTACAGTTTGGACTCCTGGATCCCACGTCCTATAGGGCTAGTTGGTGTTTGCTCCTGTAGCTGCCTGTGCTGTGTAGGACAGACATCTCTCGGTGTGTGGCGGCATTGGTATTGATGTTCCCATTGCATCAAGCCATGATGCAGCATCAATTTCCCTCAAAAGGGAACTACACTAGGTTGCATATGTAACTCAGTTCCCTCAGTTCTCAGTTAGCCGTAAATGAGGCAGAAGCCACTCGACTTGTCCTGCCTTGGCTTCCTGTTTTAGAGGAAATTACATCACCAAATGGCACTTCACATGAACTTTCATTTGGATATTTTCAGCTCTTTTATGCAGTTTTATGCTGTGCCGTTAACAATGTATGGCTAATTGATTAATGTACATTAAACAACATATAGCAAAATCAGCCAACCCTTTCAAGTCTGGCTGGACTTTGTTGAGTTTTGGTATATTTATATTGTATATTTAAATACTTTTATTTTGTAAGAAATTCCATTTAAAACAATAAATATTTGTATTTATTTTTGATTTTCAGGCATTTATTAGATATTTCTTAAAATAAATCTCCACCAAAATTCAACAACAGCTTAAAAAACAAATCAGTGTTACAGTGAAGGTGTAAAAGAAGAAAAATAAAAACATATTAATTCTGAAGGTGACTTCAGAATTAACACACACACACACACACACACACGTCAATCAGAAAAAAAACCCCCAAAAAACAAGGGACTCGTCTATTTTTTGCTCTCTTCCATTTCAGGAAAGAAAAAATTTTCTTCACGAACGTATGTGAAGAAAAGCTGTTACTAGGCAACAGGCATAACAATGACACAGGTGCTAGCTGGGTGTTTGGGGGGATGTGGGTGGGGGGGTCGTATCCGTCTCCGTCTCCTTGTTTGATTTCCGTCTGTCTCTTTTTTTTTCCCTCTTTCCATCATCAGGTTCTGGCTGAGTTTAAGAACTTTTAAATTACAGAAGCAGTAATTCTTCATTCTCATCTTAAGAATAAATTATTTAATAAAAAAAAAACATCCGTATGAACATACATGATTATAGATTTATATATTTTTATATATATTGTATCATAGAGATAAACAAAAACTGAGAGACATATAAAAGGAGAGCGAGAGAGAGAGAGAGAGAGAGAGAGAGAGAGAGAGATAAGGTTTGGTTTTCATATAGAAGCTTCCAGCTTTCATCTAATTCATCCCTCTCTCGTTCTCAAGCTTTTAATCAGAGCAGTTTCTCCGCTTCATCACCCTCCTCCTCCCCCTCAACCACACACACACACACACACACACACACACACACACACACACACACACACACACACACACAGCCCCTGCAGTTAGCGCCTGCTAAAGGCCAATCCTGTTCGTCTGGGGAGAAGCAGCAGAGCGGTAATTTCCTACACACACACACACACACACACACACACACACACACAGCAATCAGAGACGGCTGGGGCTGCAGAATGGTATGAGAGAGAGAGAGAGAGAGAGAGAGAGAGAAAACACAGTGAGACACCAAGAGAAAGACAGGTGTGAGAGGATCCTCACATACACACCTTTAAAATCAGAAAACAATCAGATTTATGATAAATTGATGATTTTGCCTCATCATGAAATTCACTGCTTGGAAATTTTCACCTCTTGTGGTTTGAATGAAAACGGTTTTTGTTTGTTTTGAATATGATCCCTACCACTCAGCTACATATCAGCATATGTAACTCACTCAGAGATTAGTGCAATCTGCCCTCTTCTGCATCCATCTCAGAGCTTCTTGCTTGGGTTAATTAATTGTTACTCTAAGGTTTCTGACAGACCTTGATGCTGATTACAGATTTGTCAAGAAGTTCGTAAGCTCTGAATGGATAGATGTTCAAAACTGCCAGATGGAGTCTCCTATTCTGAACCCTGGCATACGCTTTTACTTTTTCCCCCGTCATTGGTGCTTTAATTTAGGAACTGAACTGATATCATAGTTTGCTATTCCAAAGGCACTACATCAGATCTCTACGTAACGTTGAAGATGTGTGTTAACTACACAACCCCAGATCTGTGCCTTTATCATCTCTGAGCTAAACTTCACCCACCCCTGCAGCCTTGCTTCTATGTTAAGGTTTCTAATGATCATAGTAACCTCACTCACACAGATTAACTCAAAACTCTATTACTCCCTCCTGGAGGCATGTTTACTGAGTTAAGGAGTTCTTCAAAGTGGCCGTTCCATCACTGAACAATACCTCCAGTCTGCACTTGGTCAGCAGAGCTGCTGTATGGTATCATCTTCCTCGAGAGACACTGAACAGTTTGTCAGAACTTTGCCTGAGACACCTGATTTTCCATATCCATTTCAAATTCTCCAAAATGGAACTCTCCTACAACTGCTTTTGCTGCAGCCTCTTAAGATCTCCAATATACCTCAATAGAATCAGGAGAGTCCTCCTTGAGCATTACTTGGAAGGTCTCCTTCAACTTGATAGCCTCCTTTACCACTTGTATACAACAGTATTCCCAAAGTTATGAGGTACACAGAAGATGTCCTTTTGGAGGTTGCGATAAACTGAATTTTCTGCCCAAAACTGGAGCAACCGAAAGGTTCTCACGGGTTTACCAAAAATAAAAGTAAAAAGTTGGCCAATGCCCTTTACAACAAATCTAACTCTACAACTACAAAGTCGTGATTAGACAACGGATCTGACATCCCTCTGTTCACACAAATGTCAAAAACATATGCTATCAAATCTCATTATAAAATCACAAAATCAATCATTGTCCTTTAGCCCAAGGTGCTCTGGTACCAACTACATCCAATTAAATCCATGTTATAGAAAGTCTAACAACGTTTCAGCAGATCTGAGAAACCATTGCTCCCAATCACAAGTAGTGCTATCCCTCAATCCCAACATGAGCTCTGTAGCACTATGGGCTCAGTAGGAGGAACCCTCTTGAGCACCTGGTACACCTGAGAGTTCAAAACTTCATAGAAGCAACCATCTTGTCCAATGGGAAAAAATAGTGCTGGTGAGTGTTTCCACACCTACCTGAGGTCTAGCTCCTAAAGGAACTGTGGAATAGGAGACAGACCATCCCTGAACCAAAAGTCTGGTAACCATACCGTACCCAACTGGATATAAGCCCAGTCCAAACTATATCTAGTTCATACTCCAGACTGTTCCATATTCCCAAATCTGGTCACCATTTCAAGGGTCTAGTCCATCTACACCTGATCCCAACCCTTCGTCTTACAAGTGTTGAGCACACAAGATGCTCATAACCCGAACACCAGATTCAGAAATCAGACAGGTACTCTTTTTATGTTCATGGAGGTGTTTAAGATTGCTATTTGTTAGACCTCTTCCATCAGATCAGTAAAGGTGGCACTACTGGGAGACAAGATCTCCATCAAAACAGTCTCCACCTTACCCTTATACCTTCTAACTTATTTTTCTGTTTTCAGATGTTATTTTTGTTAACATTAACTGCATAAAGGTAAAAATCAAACTTTTATAATACAATATACCGTCCAAAACATGCGTTAAATTTTTATGCTTAAAAAGGACAATTAGTAAATTTGTTAGAGAGAGAGAGAGAGAGAAAGGCAAGGACGTATAAGGAGGAGAAGGTAAAGGTTGAGTCACCAGGAAAGAAAATGAGGAGAGCATAGAAAGGCAGGAAATGTGTGTGTGTGTGTGTGTGTGTGTGTGTGTGTGTGTGTGTGTGTGTCCAATCTGATCAATGGTGATGTTAATCTGCGCTGCAGTCAGCCGCCCGCCCCACCGTTTGATTAAAACGTGGGAGAAATATGACGCAAGCGATAAATCTGTTTATCAAAACTCAGCACGTGGCATGACAGGTGAGAGAGAGAGAGAGAGAGAGAAAGAGACATTGAGAGAGAGAGAGAGAGAGAGAGAGAGGGAGAGATAGATAGGGAGACATAAACAAAGACAGATAGAAAGAGACAGATGACAGAGACACAGAATGGAGAGATGGAGAAAAAGACAGATGGAGAGACAGACAGATGAAGGGGGAACACTGACCTCCTTGCTACTTTTTTACTGCAAGAGACTACAGACAGAGAGTGAGAGGTCTCTCTCTCTCTCTCTCTCTCTCTCTCTCTCTCTCTCTCTCTCGCTCTCACTCATTTTCACTCTCCCTCTATTTTCTTTTCTTTCTTTTCCTGATCTGTCCACATCTCTCTTCCTATATTCTTCTTTTAATTTCTGCTGTCCCTATTTCAAAAAATTTTTTTACATCTATTCTATTCCCTTTTTCCTCATTTGTCTTCAACATCTGTTCATCATTCTTTCTGTATCCATTCCTCTGTCCTCCTTTCTTTTCCTGTCTTCTTTCTTCCTTGGTTTCTATTCATTTCTCTCTCAACATCATCTCTCCATTTTGCTTTTTTCTGTCTCTTTCAACTAAACCAATTCACATTCTCTGCCTTTCTCTGTTTTTGCTGTTTCTCACTTCCTCCATTTGTTTCTCTTCACGAATGAACTCTCCTTCTCTCTCTCTCTCTCTCTCTCTCTCTCTCTCTCTCCCTTTCTTTCTCTATTTCTATCTCTCTCTTGCTTCAGAGGAAAACGGATCCATTCTCTCACTAAGTGCATGGCCGACTGTCTGTGCTTTCACCTATGCTGGTGTGTGTTTGGTTGTGTGTGTGTGTGTGTGTGTGTGTGAGAGAGAGTTTTCGAGGTCTACGTGATTGCTATCAGTCTTATCACAGACAAATACACAAACATTTCAGATTAAACACATCAGGATCAAAATCTTTCGCTAACATAAGGATCAATTAATTCATTCAGTAACAAACAAGCTGCTTCACACACACACACACACACACACACACACACACACACACACACACACACACACACACACGGACACAGTGTAGCTTCCATGGTTTCTGTATGTTTGTTTTTGGTAATACTGTGAATAAGGACTAGATGTAGATGAAGACATTAGAGCGACACCTAACAGCCCCAACATTAACACATAAAAGCCCCAACACTAACACCTAACAGCACCAACACTAACACCTAACAGCCCCAACAGTAACAAGTAACAGCCCCAACACTAACACATATCAGCCCCAACACTAACACCTAACAGCCACAACACTAATACACAAAAGCCCCAACACTAACATATAACAGCCCCAACACTAACACATATCTGCCCCAACACTAACACCTAACAGCCCCAACACTAATACACAAAAGCCCCAACACTAACAAGTAACAGCCCTAACACTAACATATAACAGCCCCAACATTAACACATAACAGCCCCAACACTAACAAGTAACAGCTCCAACACTAACACCTAACAGCCAACACTAACATATAGCAGCCCCAACACTAACATGTAACATCCCCAAAACTAACAAGTAACAGCCCCAACACTAACAAGTAACAGCCCCAACACTAATACATAACAGCCCCAACACTAACACATAACAGCCCCATCACTAACAAGTAACAGACCCAACACTAACACATAACAGCCCCATCACTAATACACAAAAGCCCCAACACTAACATGTAACAGCCCCAACACTAACATGTAACAGCCCCAACACTAACACACAAAAGCCCCAACACTAACACCTAACAACCCCAACACTATCAACTAAAGGCCCAATAATAGCACGTAACTGCCCCAACTCTAACACCTAACAGCCCCAACACTCACGCATAACAGCCCCAACACTCACGCATAACAGCCCCAACACTAATAAGTAACAGCCCCAACACTAACACGTAACAGCCCCAACGCTAACACGTAACAGCCCCAACACTAACAAGTAACAGCCCCAACACTAATATGTGACAGCCCCAACACTAATATGTGACAGACCCAACACTAATATGTAACAGCCCCAACATGAACACATAACAGCCCCAACACTAACAAGTAACAGCCCCAACACTAACAACTAACAGCCCCAACACTAATACACAAAAGCCCCACACTAACAAATAATGGCCCCAACACTATCATATAACAGCCTCAACACTAACATGTAACAGCCCTAACACTAACAAGTAACAGCCCCAACACTAACGCGTAACAGCCCCAAGACTATCACCTAACAACCCCAACACTATCACCTAAAGGCCCAATAATGGCACCTAACAGCCCCAACACTAACACCTAACAGCCCCAACACTAACATGTAACAGCCCCAACACTACCACGTAACAGCCCCAGCACTACCAATTAACAGCCCCAACACTAACACTTAACAACCCTAATGCTGCCACTTAAATGACCAACACTAACAACTAACAGCCCCAGCACTAAAACCTAAATGCCCAACCACAACACCTAACAGCCCCAACCCTAACAACTAACAGCCACAACACTAACACCTAATAGCTCCAACACTAACAACTAACTGCCACAAAACTAAAACCTAAAGCCTCAACACTAAGGTCCAACAGCCTCAACACTATAAACTAACAGCCCCAACACTAGCACCTAGCAGCCCAAATACTAGCACGTAACAGTCCCAACACTAATGCCAAAAGCCCCAACACTAACACCTAACAAACCCAACACTAACACATAACAGCCCCAACACTAATACACAAAAGCCCCAACACTAACATATAACAGCCCCAACACTAACACCTAACAGCCCCAACACTAACACCTAACAATCCCAACACTAACACCTAACAGCCCCAGGACTAACACCTAACAGCCCCAACACTAGCAGCTAGCAGTGCAAACACTAGCACCTAACAGCCCCAACACTAACACATAACAGCCCCAAAACTAACATATAACAGCCCCAACACTAACACGTAATAGCCCCAACACTAACACCTAACAGCCCCAACACTATCATCTAACACCCCAAGACTATCACCTAACACCCCCAAGACTATCACCTAACGGCCCCGACACTTAACACGTAGCAGCCCCAGCACTAACACCTAGCAGCCCCAAAACTAAAACATAACACCCCTAAGATTATCACCTAACAGCCCCAACACTAACACCTAACAGCCCTAATGCTAACAGCCCCAGCACTAACAACTAACGGCCCAAACACTAACACCTAACAGCCCCAGCACTAACACCTAAATGCCCAACAATGACACCTAACAGCCCCAGCACTAACACCTAAATGCCCAACAATGACACCTAACAGCCCCAAAACTAACACCTAACAGCCCCAACACTAACATGTAACAGCCCCAACACTATCACCTAACAACCCCAACACTAACACATAACAGCCTCAACACTAAAACCCAAAATCCCTAAGACTATCACCTATCAGCCCCAGCACTATCACCTAACAGCCCCAACACTAACACCTTACAGCCCCAACACTAACAACTAACAGCCCCAAAACTAACACATAAAATCCCCAACACTAACACCTAAAAGCCCCAACACTAAAACCTAACAGCCCCAACACTATCACTTAACACCCTTAGACTATGACCTAACAGCCCCAACACTAAAACTCAAAATCCCTAAGACTATCACCTAATAGCCCTAACACTGTAACCTAAAGCCCCAACACTAACACCTAACAGCCCCAACACTAACATATAACAGCCCCAACACTAACATGTAGCAGTCCCAACACTATCACCTAACAGCCCCAACACTAACATGTAGCAGTCCCAACACTATCACCTAACAGCCCCAACACTAACACCTTACAGCCCCTACACTAACATGTAACAGCCCCAACACTAACACCTAAAATCCCCAACACTAAAACCTAACATCCCCAACACTATCACCTAACAGCCCCAACACTAAAAATCAAAATCCCTAAGACTATCACCTAATAGCCCTAACACTGTAACCTAAAGCCCCAACACTAACACCTATCAGCCCCAGCACTAACACCTAACAGCCCTTACGCTAACACCTAACAGCCCCAGCACTAACACCTAAATGCCCAACAATGACACCTAACAGCCTCAGCACTAACACCTAAATGCCCAACAATGACACCTAACAGCCCCAAAACTAACACCTAACAGCCCCAACACTAACATGTAACAGCCCCAACACTATCACCTAACAACCCCAACACTAACACATAACAGCCTCAACACTAAAACCCAAAATCCCTAAGACTATCACCTATCAGCCCCAGCACTAACACCTAACACAGCCCCAACACTAATAACTAAAAGATCCAAAACTTACACGTAACAGCCCAAACACTAACACCTCAAAGCCCCAACAGTAACACGTAACAGCCCCAACACTAAGATATAACAGCCTCAAGACTAACAGGTAACAGCCCCAACAATAACACCTAAAAGCCCCAACAGTAACACATAACAGCCCCAACACTAAGATATAACAGGTAACAGCCCCAACAATAACACAAAACAGCCCCAGCATTAACACCTAACAGCCCTAGCATTAACACCTAACAGCCCCAACACTACCACCAACAGCCCCAACACTAATGCTTAACAGCCACAACACTAACACCTAACAGCCACAACACTAACACCTAAAGCCACAACACTAACACCTAACAGCCCCAACACTAACGCCTAACAGCATCAACACTAACACCTAACAGCCCCAACACTATAACCTAAAGCCCCAACAATAAGACCTAACACTCCCAAGATTATCACCTAACAGTCCCAACACTGTAACCTGAAGCCCCAACACTAACACCTATCAGCCCAAACACTAACACCTAAAAGCCCCAACAGTAACACGTAACAGCCCCAACACTAAGATATAACAGCCCCAAGACTAAGATATAACAGCTTCAAGACTAACAGGTAACAGCCCCAACAATAACACAAAACAGCCCCAGCATTAACACCTAACAGCCCCAACACTACCACCTAACAGCCCCAACACTAACACCTAACAGCCCCAACACTAAGACCTAACACTCCCAAGATTATCACCTAACGGTTCCAACACTAACACGTAACATCCTCAACTTTAACACATAATAGCCTCAACACTAACACATAATAGCCGCAGCACTAACACCTATCAGCCCCAACACTACCACCTAACGGCCCCAACACTAACACCTAGCAGTCCCATGTCAGAACTCAGAGCCCCCTCCGAGTGGACATATCACAGGGTGGAAGTTTAGTTTTTGTCGATTTCCCTTGTTTTCCATAATCTTACCCAATGAACTCAATAAACTATCAAAAATTTAGCCGAAATATGGAGAGGTCAGTCAGCAGATGAGGAGAAGCAAGTTTCTTTATTCAGAAATGCATGCATTTCTGAAGAGAGCAGCTGGTCTCTTCTGAGCTGGTCCGAACCGTCTATCCAAAACGATCTGCTCTGCCAAAGGCCCCGAAAGTTCTGCGTATTTATACTTTGAAATAGCACTTGCATAAAAGTGCTCACTTCCTTGTCAGCTTTATTTAACTGTGACCCTTCAAGCTGACTCTACAGATCATCTTGACCTCACAGTTGCTCTTCATCACAAGTCTATGTCAGTCTATGTAAGTCTATGTCTCCTAGACATTGATATTTTATTAAATGATTATTTTTAGTTAGTTGCACTTCTCTTTTTGGCTAGACAGTGTATAAGCTTTTCCATTATACTGATTCCACATCCTATGCACTTTCTTTGTCTGCACTTTCTTTGCCAACACTATTGTTTTTACCAATAACACAGTAACCTAGCCTGCCCCCCACACTGTCTGGGCCTTGAGCCTTTAAGCGTTTCCTTTCCCTTTTTATTTTTACCTTACTGTCTGCTAAGCCTTGATTTAAGATTACATAGTCACATGATATGCTATGTTATTACACTAGCACATTAATATTAATGGTTATGCTTGATTATCATAATTTTACATTAGGCAAAGCCTGCTACTATTCAACAGCTAAATAATTTTGGTAGATAAACACTACTTTTAGGCAAAGCACTGCTATTTTAAAACTAAGCATAAAATTTCAAACAAAGCATAAAAGTTTTCTCCGACATCACTCCCCCTTTGAGACTCTTAAGTCTCACAATCGACATGTACGTGTCTTAATCTCTCTGCTTTGCGTTCTTATCCCACATAGTTTCTACATCATCCCTTGTGACAATATACATGTGTTTGTGACGATATACACATGGTTTTCATGTACAAAGTCCTTATAGATGAGGCACACTCTTTCTTCTGACCCAGGCACTTTACGTACCGTCGAGGGTCTGTTGGAGCTCCTGGGAGAGGTTACTAGCACTTCACCAAGGGCTCATCACTACACAGTCCAGTGTATCACATGGATACTATCTAATGTTGGCTAGACATCAGAGACATTTATAGACCATGAAAATATTCTAAGTTCCACATAATTAATCATTTTGTTTTTCTAACATATCACATACACTTTTATGACATTCTTTCCCTATCTTTCACCAAGTTTACTACCTTCTCAATTTCACTCTGTACTCAAATTTTCCAATTATATGACATCACTTCCCCCTACGACCCGCTGCTTCTCAAGGTGAACCAGGAGTAGGCGAAAAACCCTCAATTGTCAATTACGAGGGAAAATTCCCACTCTGTCCACATTTTTGGTCACCACTCACTGAAACCAACCTACATATACATACACAACATAAACATAAACATAAACATATACATACATACATTTAAGACATGATTAACCAATGTGTGTGTGTGAAGTCCATATAGGGTATTCACAGAAGTAGACAGTGACATACTGGAGAATGGTTTGCTGTTGAATGTGGCAGGGAGATTAGATATGCATGACATCCTTTTGGGGCCATAAGTTTGGGCCCTTGAAATGGTGTGACATAGCCAGTATGAGTGGACTCGTCAGGTGAGCCCATTACTTAGTTGATAAACTGTGTCCCACTTGTGGTCAATCCACGTTTCGTTGGTAAACTTCATGGTCACATGGGTCAGAAGGTGCGACACTTGACGAGTGTCCTCAATCAGCGGAGGATGCTCACCGGACACTGGATAGGAATGCCAACACTAACACGTAAAGCCCCAACACTATAACCTAACAGCCCCAACACTAGCACCTAAGAGCCCCTACATGGTAACCTAAAGCCCCAACACTAAGACCTAACAAACCCAACAGTAACACCTAACAGCCCCAACACTAACACCTAACAGTCCCAACACTAACACATAACAGCCTCAAAATTAACACCTAACAGCCCCAGAAATAACACCTAACAGCCCCAACACTAACACCTAACACCCCCACCATTATCACCTAACAGTCCCAACACCTAAAGGCCCAATAATACCACCTAACAGCCCTAAGGCTAACACCTAACAGCCTCAACACTAACACTGAAATGCCCAACACTAACAACTAACAGCCCCATCACTAACACCTAAATGCCCAACAATAACACCTAACAGCCCCAACACTAACGCCTAACAGCCCCAACACTAAAACCTAACAGCCCCAACACAATCAACTAAAGGTCCAATGCTAACAACTAACAGTCCCAACACTAACACCTAACAGCCACAACACTAACAACTAACAGCCCCAAGACTAACAACTAACAGCCCCAAGACTAACACCAAACAGCACCAACACTAACACCTAAAGGCCAAAGACTAACACCCAACAGCCCCAGCACTATCACCTAACAGCCCGAACACTAACAGCTAAGAGCCCCAACACTAACAGCTAACAGCCCCAGCACTAAAACCTAACAGCCCCAGCACTAACACCTAAGAACACCAACATTAATGCCTAACAGCCCCAACACAATCACCTAAAGGCCCAACACTAACAATTAACAGCCCCAAAACTAACACCCAACAGCCCCAACACTATCACCTAACAGCTCCAACACTAACACCTAACAACCTGAAGATTAACACCTAAAGTAACACCTATAGTGAACCCCGGTTTAGTTAGTAAATGAGGTTTAGTTAATAAATGAGGTATAGTTAGTGAATGAGGTTTAGTTAGTGAATGAGATTTAGTTAGTGAATGAGATTTAGTTAGTGAATGAGATTTAATTAGTGAATGAGGTTTAGTTAGTGAATGAGGTACAGTTAGTGAATGAGGTTTAGTTAGTGAATGAGGTTTACTTTGTGTATGAGATTTAGTTAGTGAATGAGATTTAGTTAGTAAATGAGGTTGTTAGTGAATGAGGTATTGTTAGTGAATAAGCTTTAGTTATTGAATGAGGTATAGTTAGTGAATGAGATTTAGTTAGTAAATGAGGTTTAGTTAGTGAATGAGGTATTGTTAATGAATAAGGTTTAGTTATTGAATGAGGTATAGTTAGTGAATGAGATTTAGTTAGTGAATGAGGTATAGTTAGTGAATGAGTTTTTTTTTTTCGTTAGTGAATGAGGTATAGTTAGTGAATGAGATTTAGTTAGTAAATGAGGTTGTTAGTGAATGAGGTATTGTTAGTGAATAAGGTTTAGTTATTGAATGAGGTATAGTTAGTGAATGCGGTTTAGTTAATGAATGAGATTTAGTTAGTGAATGAGGTATAGTTACTGAATGAGGTATAGTTCGTTAATAAGGTTTATTTAGTGAATGAGGTTTAGTTAGTGAACCTGGTTTAGTTAGTGAATGAGGTATAGTTAGTGAATGCGGTTTTTGTTAGTGAATGAGGTTTAGTTAGTGAATGAGGTTTAGTTAGTGATTGAGGTATAGTTAGTTAATAAGGTTTAGTTAGTGAATGAGGTTTATTCATGAATGAGGTTAAGTTAGTGAATGTGGTTTAGTTAGTGAATAAGGTATAGTTAGCAAATAAGGTTTATTTAGTGAATAAGGTGTAGTTATTGAATGATGTTTAGTTAGTTAATGAGGTTTATTTAGTGAATCAGGTATAGTTTGTGAATAAGGTTTAGTTAGTGAATGAGGTCTCGTTATTGAATGAGGATTAGTTAGTGAATGAGGTATAACTATTAATGTTGTGGTCACAAACAAAGATTGTTTAAACCATGAACCTTGATGACCTTTAAGTAATGAGAAGATCTGTCTGTCTGTCTGTCTGTCTGACTGTCTGTCTGTCTCTCCCCCTTCTCCTTATGTAAAGGTTGCTGTACCTGAGGGATGTAATTATCCAGATTAACGGAGCGAGTGAGGATGACTGACAAACTGAACATGCAGAGCTGCCATTACACTCATCCTTCTCTCTCTCTCTCTCTCTCTCTCTCTCTCTCTCTCTCTCTCTCTCTCTCTCTCTCTCTCTCTTTCTCTCTCTCTCTCTCCTCTCCCCTCTTGTGCCTCTTTCGCTTGATTTCTTCATCTTCTTTCACTATTTCTCTTTCTATGTTCACAGTAATATAGACTCTTGGTTCTGCTGTCGGACTAATTGTTTGTCTCACACTCAGTCATAGTCTTGACTTTGGCTTGGTCTGGATCTCATCATTGATAATCTTGGTCCTGTTGTCATTAATTAGATCACTGGTCTGATTTTTATTGTCCAATCTTAAACTAAACCTTATTATTCAATTTTTATCTCAATTTTATATCAATCTCTATCTTTTTTTTATCTTATTGTCTTGGCAAATGTAAGACCTAGCTATTTCGTTGTTGATTAACTCTTTTAAATAAGGCTTGAACTTGACAATATTTTAAAGTAGTAAATCAAAATCTTAGTATTCAGTCTTAGTCTTGTTCTTATTTTTTATTAGTTTGGGACTCAATTAATGTCTTATTGTCTTGGCTGTTGTCTGGATCTAGCCTTGGTCTAGGTCCTTTAATTAGGTTTAGTGTTGACCCCATTAGTCAATCTTGGAACAGGGACCAAGTACTCAGTATTGGACTTTGTCTGGAAATAGTTCTTTAGTCTTGGTCTGGCTTTATTGGTTTTGGTCTAGGTCTTAAAGTACATGGTCTAATACATTGGTATTGATGTAGCACAGTGGAGTTGATCTAGGACTTCTTACTTTAGCCTTGGTTTAGGGTTTATTCTTGATTTTGACCTTAAGTCTGGGTCTGAGTTTAGTCTAGTTCTTTACTCTTGCTATAGGTCCCAATACTTAGCCTAGCTCTGACTCTCTTTATCTGTGTCCTGGTAAAGCTATTTAGTCTTGGTCTTGAACCATAATTGATAAATGATAGTCTGTGTTTTTAGAAATTTGCAGAATATTTTCTTGTAACAAAATCGTGTTTTTGGTCCAAGTGTAAAAAATATTTACATTCCTAGGGTCTTATTACCCTGAATGTTTATCTCATAAAAACTGCTTAAGTATAATAATTTAAAATAAAGTGCAGTTTAAACAATAGACAAATATACTGAGAGATAATATATATTCTTTAGACATTTTCAACAAATGTATTAAACCTGATGGTTATAACTGATTGTAGAGCTGCGGTTAAAAGAAGCTAAATTCGTGCTTTAACAGCTTTATCTCTTATTTTGTTTCATATATTGAGTTAAAATTTTCCCCCTTTTTTCTCTCCAACGACGAGAATCACACCCACAAGCACAGGCTGAAACTGCAAGGTGTGTGTGTGTGTGTGTGTGTGTGTGTGTGTGTGTGTGATAACCTTTCTGTGCGGTGGGGCGGAAAGACGAATGCAGCGATTCCAGCTCCCACCTGAGAGGCGGAGAGAAGAAAAAAAACAACACAGCGGAATAATTTCAGGCTTCCGTTCTCTTACTCACTCAGACACACACACATACACACACACACACACATACAGAGTTCTCTCTCTGGACCCTGGTGGTGAAAAGATGCAGCAAATCAGCGCCACATTAGGAGCACAGCCAATTAGCACAGTGGTATTCTGTAACACACACACATACACACACACACACACACACACACACTTTGGGGGGTGATGTGTGTGAGCAGCAATGACACGGCACTAAAAGAGCGAGGCAGGTACAGAGGAGCATTATTAGATATTCCTGTCTATAAACTCGTACATACTGATCTGAGAAAAGCCCAATGGGAGTCATGTATTTATCAGGGAGGAGGTCACAGAGTGCAGAAACACTATCCATATGGTCTCATGGCACCACTCTTTTGTGTGTGTGTGTGTGTGTGTGTGTGTGTGTGTATGTTGATGACAATCAGGAGAAATAACTTAAGTGATGTGTCTTTCCAAACCAAGAGTCCTGAGTATTGTGTTAATGTGCTACAACACCTACCCACACAAACACATTTCTTTGTGTGTCTTTTTTGTGTGTGTGTGTGTGTGTGTGTGTGCTGATGAGCTTGTCCAGGTTAAAGGGTAATTGCTGCCAAGGGAGGAGAGACGGAGGTGCAACTTCAAGCCGGGAGCACTTAACACCTCTCATGTCTCACTCTCTCTGCCTGTCTCTGTCTCTCTTTATATTTATGTCTGTTTCTCTCTCTCTCTCTCTCTCTTTCTCTCTCTCTCTCTCTCTCTCTCTCTCTCTCTCTCTGTCTTTCTTTGTCTGTCTCTCTCTCTCTCTCCCTCTCTCTCTGTCAATTAAGCGACTGCTTTTAAAAACTTTTCTCCATATTTTTTTTAGATGGTGTTTAGATATTACTTTTAAAATAAATTTGTTATTTAATATTTGTTTTTTATTCATCATTTAAATGGTGAAAACCTCACACCAGTGCTTGTCATCTCCTTCAGGCACATAGTTCCCATGTTTCAGAATGATCCCGGTTTGGACATGGCATGAAGGAAAGTCAGACACACTATAGAACTGGTAGCTCGAGGTGTTTTGAATATAGGGACATATATAATTTGCATAGACCAGAGGAGACTGGGAGGCGAGGAAGGCTGGAGCAAGCTGCTGGATGAAGCACATGGAGCATGCTGGTGATAAACAGGTTAGTGGTGAAAGTGTTGGTACTGAACAAGTTAGTGATGAGAGGGTTGGTGTTGGACAGGTTAGTGGTGAAAGGGTTGGTGTTGAACAGGTTAGTGGTGAAAGGGTTGATGTTGAACAGGTTAGTTATGAAAGGGTTGGTGTTCAATGGGTTAGTGGTGAAAGGGTTGGTGTTGAACGGGTTAGTTATGAAAGGGTTGGTGTTGAATGGGTTAATGGTGAAAGGGTTGGTGTTGAACGGGTTAGTGGTGAAAGGGTTGGTGTTGAATGGGTTAGTGGTGAAAGGGTTGGTGTTGAATGGGTTAGTGGTGAAAGGGTTGGTGTTGAACGGGTTAATGGTGAAAGGGTTGGTGTTGAACGGGTTAGTGGTGAAAGGGTTGGTGTTGAATGGGTTAATGGTGAAAGGGTTGGTGTTGAACGGGTTAGTGGTGAAAGGGTTGGTGTTGAATGGGTTAATGTTGAAAGGGTTGGTGTTGAACGGGTTAGTTATGAAAGGGTTGGTGTTGAATGGGTTAGTTATGAAAGGGTTGGTATTGAATGGGTTAATGGTGAAAGGGTTGGTGTTGAACAGGTAAGTGGTAAAAGGATTGGTATTGAATGGTTTAGTGGTGAAAGAGTTGCCAGTGAATGAGTTTGTGGTAAGACGTTTGGCACTGGAAGGTTTAGTGGCAAGAGAGTTGAACAAAATACTACTCTGTAGACTATTCATTTAAAACCAAGTAATTTAATAGCTAATCCTGTAGATAATAATAATACTATATCTGATTAGTGTTTAGAATGTTTCACTCCCCTTTGAGAGATCAATTGAATATCTTCAATTTAATTTGTTCTTCAAAATTATCAGCTTGTGTACTTAGATCCCTTATCTACATGTTTCTTTCAACAAATAATAACATTAGCAACCAATCACCTTCTAAAAATAATAAATTCTTTCTACATAAATCTTTTAAACTAGAAGGTATCCAACCCCTGATTTAAAAACCTGACCTCGACCCCTGCCAGCTGTCCAACTATAGGTCAATAGTTCTTCTTCTTTCGGCTTTTCCCTTCAGGGGTCGCCACAGCGAATTATCTCTCTCCACCTATCCCTATCTTCTGCATCCTCAACACTTGCACCCACTAGCTTCATATCCTCATTAATTCCATCCATATACCTCCTCTTTGGCCTTCCTCTTTGCCTCCTGCCTGGCAGCTCCATGTCCAACATTCTCCTACCAATATACTCACTCTCCCTCCTCTGGACATGTCCAAACCATCTTAATCTGGCCTCCCTAACTTTGTCCCCCAAATGTCCAACATGAGCTGTCCCTCTGATGTACTCATTCCTAATCCTGTCCAATCTTGTCACTCCCAAAGAGAACCTCAACATCTTCAGCTCTGCTACCTCTAGCTCTGACTCCTGTCTCTTCCTCAGTGACACTGTCTCTAAACCATACAGCATGGCCGCTCTCACCACTGTCCTGTACACCTTCCCCTTGATTCTCGCTGATATTTTCCTATCACACAGAACTCCCCACACCTTTCTCCACCCATTCCAACCTGCCTGCACTCACTTCTTTACCTCTTTCCCACACTCTCCATTACTCTGGACTGTTGACCCCAAGTATTTAAACTCCTGTACCTTCTTCACCTCTTCACCCTGTAACCTTACTGTTCCACTTCCCTCCATTCCATTCACACACATGTACTCAGTCTTACTACCACTGACTTTCATTCCTCTTCTCTCCAGCGCAAACCTCCACCTCTCCAGGTTTTCCTCCACCTGCTCCCTGCTCTCACTACAGATCACAATGTCATCTGCAAACATCATTGTCCAAGGAGGCTCCTGTCTGACCTCCTCTGAAAACTGGTCCATCACTATAGCAAACAGGAAGGGGCTCAGAGCCGATCCCTGATGCAGTCCCACCTCCACTTTAAATCTTCTCTGTCTGACCTACAGCACACCTCACCACTGTCCTACTCCTCTCATACATGTCCTGCACCACTCTGACATACTTCTCTGCTACTCCTGAGTTCCTCATACAGTACCACAGCTCTTCTCTTGGCACCCTGTCATACGCTTTCTCCAAGTCTACAAACACACAGTGCAATTCCCTCTGACCATCCCTATACTTCTCCA
>JAUCMX010000002.1:33449782-33462282 GCA_033459395.1 Hemibagrus guttatus
AAAAGGGTGTGTGTGTGTGTGTGTGTGTATGAACAAAAAGTTGTGTGTGTGTGTGTGTGTGTGTGTATGAATGAAAAGGTGTGTGTGTGTGTGTGTGTGTGTGTATGAACGAAAAGGTGTGTGTGTGTGTGTATGAACGAAAAGGTGTGTGTGTGTGTGTGTCTATGTGTGTGTGTGTGTGTATGAACAAAAAGGTGTGTGTGTTTGTGTATGAACGAAAAGGTGTGTGTGTGTGTGTGTGTGTGTGTATGAACAAAAAGGTGTGTGTGTTTGTGTATGAACGAAAAGGTGTGTGTGTGTGTGTGTGTGTGTGTGTATGAACGAAAAGGTGTGTGTGTATGAACGAAAAGGTGTGTGTGTGTGTGTGTGTTTGTATGAACGAAAAGGTGTGTGTATGTGTATATGAACAAAAAGGTGTGTGTATGTGTGTATGTGTGTGTGTGTGTGTATGAACGAAAAGTTGTGTGTGTCTATGAACGAAAAGGTGTGTGTGTGTGTGCATGAACAAAAAGGTGTGTGTGTTTGTGTATGAACAAAAAGATGTGTGTGTATGAACGAAAAGGTGTGTGTGTTGTGTGTGTGTGTGTGTGTGTATGAACAAAAAGGTGTGTGTGTGTGTGTGTGTGTGTACGAACAAAAAGTGTGTGTGTGTGTGTGTGTATGACAAAAAGGTGTGTGTGTGAACGAAAAGGTGTGTGTGTGTGTGTGTGTGTGAACGAAAAGGTGTGTGTGTGTGTGTATGAACAAAAAGTTGTGTGTGTGTGTGTGTGTGTATGAACAAAAAGGTGTGTGTGTGTGTGTGTGTGTATGAACGAAAAGGTGTGTGTGTGTGTGTGTATGAACAAAAAGTTGTGTGTGTGTGTGTATGAACAAAAAGGTGTGTGTGTGTGTGTGTATGAACAAAAAGGTGTGTGTGTGTGTGTGTGTATGAACGAAAAGGTGTGTGTGTGTGTGTGTATGAACAAAAAGTTGTGTGTGTGTGTGTGTATGAACAAAAAGGTGTGTGTGTGTGTGTGTATGAACAAAAAGGTGTGTGTGTGTGTGTATGAACGAAAAGGTGTGTGTGTGTGTGTGTATGAACAAAAAGTTGTGTGTGTGTGTGTATGAACAAAAAGTTGTGTGTGTGTTTGTGTATGAACGAAAAGGTGTGTGTGTGTGTATGAACAAAAAGTTGTGTGTGTGTGTGTGTGTGTGTGTGTGTGTGTATGAACGAAAAGGTGTGTGTGTGTGTGTGTGTGTGTGTATGAACAAAAAGGTGTGTGTGTGTGTGTGTATGAACAAAAAGGTGTGTGTGTGTGTGTGTATGAACAAAAAGTTGTGTGTGTGTGTGTATGAACAAAAAGGTGTGTGCGTGTGTGTGTGTGTATGAACGAAAAAGGTGTGTGTGTGTGTACGAACAAAAAGTTGTGTGTGTGTGTGTGTATGAACAAAAAGGTGTGTGTGTGTGTGTGTGGGGTGTGTGTGTGTGTGTGTGTGAACGAAAAGGTGTGTGTGTGTGTGTATGAACAAAAAGTTTGGGGTGTGTGTGTGTGTGTGTGTATGAACAAAAAGGTGTGTGCGTGTGTGTGTGTGTATGAACGAAAAGGTGTGTGTGTGTGTGTGTATGAACAAAAAGTTGTGTGTGTGTGTGTGTGTGTGTGTGTGAACGAAAAGGTGTGTGTGTGTGTATGAACAAAAAGTTGTGTGTGTGTGTGTATGAACAAAAAGGTGTGTGTGTGTGTGTGTGTGTGTGTGTATGAACAAAAAGGTGTGTGTGTGTGTGTGTGTGTATGAACGAAAAGGTGTGTGTGTGTGTGTGTATGAACAAAAAGTTGTGTGTGTGTGTATGAACAAAAAGTTGTGTGTGTGTGTGTGTATGAACGAAAAGGTGTGTGTGTGTGTATGAACAAAAAGTTGTGTGTGTGTGTGTGTGTGTGTGTGTGTGTATGAACGAAAAGGCGTGTGTGTGTGTGTGTGTGTGTATGAACAAAAAGGTGTGTGTGTGTGTGTATGAACAAAAAGGTGTGTGTGTGTGTGTGTATGAACAAAAAGTTGTGTGTGTGTGTGTATGAACAAAAAGGTGTGTGCGTGTGTGTGTGTGTGTATGAACGAAAAGGTGTGTGCGTGTGTGTGTGTATGAACGAAAAGGTGTGTGTGTGTGTGTACGAACAAAAAATTGTGTGTGTGTGTGTGTGTATGAACAAAAAGGTGTGTGTGTGTGTGTGTGTGAACGAAAAGGTGTGTGTGTGTGTGTATGAACAAAAAGTTGTGTGTGTGTGTGTGTGTGTATGAACAAAAAGGTGTGTGTGTGTGTGTGTATGAACGAAAAGGTGTGTGTGTATGAACAAAAAGGTGTGTGTGTGTGTGTGTGTGTGTGTGTGTGAACGAAAAGGTGTGTGTGTGTGTGTATGAACAAAAAGTTGTGTGTGTGTGTGTGTATGAACAAAAAGGTGTGTGTGTGTGTGTGTGTGTGTGTATGAACAAAAAGGTGTGTGTGTATGAACGAAAAGGTGTGTGTGTGTGTGTGTATGAACAAAAAGTTGTGTGTGTGTGTATGAACAAAAAGTTGTGTGTGTGTGTGTGTATGAACGAAAAGGTGTGTGTGTGTGTATGAACAAAAAGTTGTGTGTGTGTGTGTGTGTGTGTGTGTGTGTGTATGAACGAAAAGGTGTGTGTGTGTGTGTGTGTGTGTGTATGAACAAAAAGGTGTGTGTGTATGAACAAAAAGGTGTGTGTGTGTGTGTGTATGAACAAAAAGTTGTGTGTGTGTGTGTATGAACAAAAAG
The DNA here is from genome assembly GCA_033459395.1 of Hemibagrus guttatus. Taxonomy (NCBI): domain Eukaryota; kingdom Metazoa; phylum Chordata; class Actinopteri; order Siluriformes; family Bagridae; genus Hemibagrus; species Hemibagrus guttatus. The sequence continues at coordinate 33,452,548 of JAUCMX010000002.1, forward strand.
GTGTGTGCGTGTGTGTGTGTATGAACGAAAAGGTGTGTGCGTGTGTGTGTGTATGAACGAAAAGGTGTGTGTGTGTGTGTGTGTACGAACAAAAAGTTGTGTGTGTGTGTGTGTATGAACAAAAAGGTGTGTGTGTGTGTGTGTGTGTGTGTGTGTGTGTGAACGAAAAGGTGTGTGTGTGTGTGTATGAACAAAAAGTTGTGTGTGTGTGTGTGTGTGTGTATGAACAAAAAGGTGTGTGTGTGTGTGTGTGTGTATGAACGAAAAGGTGTGTGTGTGTGTGTGTGTGTATGAACAAAAAGTTGTGTGTGTGTGTGTGTGTGTGTGTGTATGAATGAAAAGGTGTGTGTGTGTGTGTGTGTGTGTGTATGAACGAAAAGGTGTGTGTGTGTGTGTATGAACGAAAAGGTGTGTGTGTGTGTGTGTCTATGTGTGTGTGTGTGTGTATGAACAAAAAGGTGTGTGTGTTTGTGTATGAACGAAAAGGTGTGTGTGTGTGTGTGTGTGTGTGTGTATGAACAAAAAGGTGTGTGTGTTTGTGTATGAACGAAAAGGTGTGTGTGTGTGTGTGTGTGTGTGTGTATGAACGAAAAGGTGTGTGTGTATGAACGAAAAGGTGTGTGTGTGTGTGTGTGTTTGTATGAACGAAAAGGTGTGTGTATGTGTATATGAACAAAAAGGTGTGTGTATGTGTGTATGTGTGTGTGTGTGTGTATGAACGAAAAGTTGTGTGTGTCTATGAACGAAAAGGTGTGTGTGTGTGTGCATGAACAAAAAGGGTGTGTGTGTGTTTGTGTATGAACAAAAAGATGTGTGTGTATGAACGAAAAGGTGTGTGTGTGTGTGTGTGTGTGTGTGTGTATGAACAAAAAGGTGTGTGTGTGTGTGTGTGTGTGTACGAACAAAAAGTTGTGTGTGTGTGTGTGTGTATGAACAAAAAGGTGTGTGTGTGAACGAAAAGGTGTGTGTGTGTGTGTGTGTGTGAACGAAAAGGTGTGTGTGTGTGTGTATGAACAAAAAGGGGGGTGTGTGTATAACAAAAAGGGTGTGTGTGTGTGTGTGTATGAACAAAAAGTTGTGTGTGTGTGTGTATGAACAAAAAGTGTGTGTGTGTGTGTGTATGAACGAAAAGGTGTGTGTGTGTGTGTGTATGAACAAAAAGGGGTGTGTGTGTGTGTGTGTGTATGAACAAAAAGTTGTGTGTGTGTGTGTGTATGAACAAAAAGGTGTGTGTGTGTGTGTGTGTGTGTGTGTGTATGAACGAAAAGGTGTGTGTGTGTGTGTATGAACAAAAAGTTGTGTGTGTGTGTGTGTGTGTGTGTGTGTGTGTGTGTATGAACGAAAAGGTGTGTGGTTTTGTGTGTGTGTGTGTATGAACAAAAAGGTGTGTGTGTGTGTGTGTGTATGAACAAAAAGGTTTTGTGTGTGTGTGTGTATGAACAAAAAGTTGTGTGTGTGTGTGTATGAACAAAAAGGTGTGTGCGTGTGTGTGTGTGTATGAACGAAAAGGTGTGTGTGTGTGTGTATGAACAAAAAGGGTGTGTGTGTGTGTGTATGAACAAAAAGTTGTGTGTGTGTGTGTATGAACAAAAAGGTGTGTGTGTGTGTGTGTGTGTGTGTGTGTGTGTGTGTGTATGAACGAAAAGGTGTGTGTGTGTGTGTATGAACAAAAAGTTTGTGTGTGTGTGTGTGTGTGTGTATGAACAAAAAGTGTGTGTGTGTGTGTGTGTGTATGAACAAAAGGTGTGTGTGTGTGTGTGTATGAACAAAAAGTTGTGTGTGTGTGTGTGTGTGTGTGTGTGTGAACGAAAAGGTGTGTGTGTGTGTGTATGAACAAAAGTTGTGTGTGTGTGTGTGTATGAACAAAAAGGTGTGTGTGTGTGTGTGTGTGTGTATGAACAAAAAGGTGTGTGTGTGTGTGTGTGTGTATGAACGAAAAGGTGTGTGTGTGTGTGTGTATGAACAAAAAGTTGTGTGTGTGTGTATGAACAAAAGTTGTGTGTGTGTGTGTATGAACGAAAAGGTGTGTGTGTGTGTATGAACAAAAAGTTGTGTGTGTGTGTGTGTGTGTGTGTGTGTGTATGAACGAAAAGGTGTGTGTGTGTGTGTGTGTGTGTATGAACAAAAAGGGTGTGTGTGTGTGTGTATGAACAAAAAGGTGTGTGTGTGTGTGTTGTGTGTGTGTGTATGAACAAAAAGGTGTGTGTGTGTGTATGAACGAAAAGATGTGTGTGTATGAACGAAAAAGGTGTGTGTGTGTGTTTAACGAAAAGGTGTGTGTGTGTGTGTGTGTATGAACGAAAAGTGTGTGTATGTGTGTGTGTGTGTGTGTATGAACGAAAAGGTGTGTGTGTGTTTTTGTGTATGTGTATGTATGAACAAAAAGGTGTGTGTGTGTGTGTGTGTGTGTGTGTGTGTATGAACGAAAAAGGTGTGTGTGTATGAACGAAAAGGTGTTTTGTATGAGGTGTGTGTGTGTGTATGAACGAAAAGTGTGTGTGTGTGTGTATGTGTGTGTGTGTGTGTCTATGAACGAAAAGGTGTGTGTGTGTTTGTTTTGTATGTATGAACAAAAAGGTGTGTGTGTGTGTGTATGAACGAAAGGGGGGTGTGTGTGTATGAACGAAAAGGTGTGTCTGTGTGTGTGTGTATGAACGAAAAGGTGTGTGTGTGTGTGTGTGTATGTGTGCGTGTGTATGAACGAAAAGGTGTGTATGTGTTTGTGTGTATGTATGAACAAAAAGGTGTGTGTGTGTGTGTGTACGTATGAACGAAAAGGTGTGTGTGTGTGTGTGTGTGTGTGTGTGTGTGTGTGTGTGTGTGTGTTTATGAACGAAAAGGGGTGTGTGTGTTTATGAACGAAAAGGTGTGTGTGTGTGTGTGTGTATGTGTGTGTGTGTGTCTAGGGTTTATTACAGAATAAAGCCTAGAATAACTAGTACTGACCCTGTAAAACTAGCTAGTGTGATGGTATAGCTACTTAGCAACTGTTACTGATCTGCTAAAACTAGTTAACATTTTCTACTTAACTTACTGCCTTTTACAAAATCTATTTAGCTAGTTAGCTACACTACAGTTACTAGCTATTAAACAAAGATTACGCATCCATTACTGACCAACCGTCTAGCTAGCATTTATTTAAAGATGGTTCTGCAGGTTAAAGATTGTTACTGAACCTGTAAAAGTGTTGAGTGATTAATTTTTTTTCAAATTAGCTACCATTAGCTAAAACTAAAACTAACTTTATTTAATTAGCAACTGTTACTGAACCTCTAGGCTTGCTAGCATCAGCTATGTAGTGACATTTTAGCTTGTTGTCACTTTATCTATTGATCAACAGGTTTGCAAATTAGCTATGTTTATCAACTGGTTAGGCAACTATGAGATATTTTGTAGCCTAGGTAGCATGGTCTAATGTTGGCTTAGATAGTTGTATGTTAGCCACATAAACAGACAACAGCTATTGATTTAATAGAAAAAATTAAACTTTAGCATCAACACATGCAACTGACACCAAATCATCATTTGAAGCTGGTCTTTGCTTTTAGCAGTGTCCATCAACAACTAAAAAAAATGTAACATGTTAGCTTCCGTTATTTGTAAACTACATTCACCTCATAGCTCCAATGATACGCTAAAAAAAATCAACCGGCACTGACCATGTGTCAGCTAATTGACCGGCCAAATCTATTAATTCTAGAATTGAAAGCCTGGACGCAGCCAGCACACTGGAGTGTAGATGTCTTGCTCTCAGGTATGTTGAGAGCTAATCACAAGGTTTAAGAGCATTAGCGCAGTAAAACAGCTCTTAGTGTACAGCAGCAAGTGGTGGCCATGATGACAAACCGCACACTGATTAATGATGAGATTTCATGGCTGAGTCGCTAATGGAGCTTTAATTGCTTTCACTTCCTCTCTCTCTCTCTTTCTCTCTCTCTCTCTCTCTCTCTCACACACACACACACACACACAGTCTCTCTCTCTTTTCTAATCTGTCTGTCTCTCTCACAGTGTCACTGTTTCTCTGAAGTCTAAACATCACTACTGATGCACATTTTGCACTCAGCTAATCATTTAGCTAGCTAACAGCACTTGTTAATAACATGTAACAGACGTATAGTTAGAATTTCCTGCTAGTTAGGAAGCTGAATTATTTAAATCCATGTAGTCATCATCAGTAAGCACTTGATTCTGCTTTAAATAAAATCATGCAGGTGTTTGAGCAGAACAGGGAAGAGTTAATCCTGCAGTGAGGTGAGTTAGAATCCCAAAGATACCACAGGTGCCTGGAGTCATGGACAGTGTTCTGTCTGGGTGATAGTGACACTAGATAATTATTAGCTAGCTAACAATGGTTTATATCATTAGCTTTTTAAATATAAAACTAGATGGCAGAAAGTACAACTATCAGGCATAACATTATGACCACCTACCTAATATTGTGTTGGTCCCCCTTTTGCTGCCAAAACAGCCCTGACCCGTCCTGCACTGTGTCTTCTGACACCTTTCTATCAGAGCCAGTATTAACTTCTGCAATTTGAGAAACAGTAGCTCGTCTGTTGGATCGGACCACACGGGCCAGTCTTTGCTCCCCACGTGCATCAATGAGCCATGACCGCCCATGACCCTGTCACCCGTTCACCACTGTTCCTTCCTTTGACCACTTTTGACAGATACTGACCATCACAATTTGGCCCTTCATCAAACTCTCTCAAATCTTTATGCTTGTCCATTTTTCCTGCTTCTAACCATTAACTTTAAGAACAAAATGCTCACTTCTCTTTGTGTTTACCTTCGATAAACTAGAAAGTACTTCCATGACCACAACAAAGGGAAGAATCCATTGATCAAATGACTGAGGTGGCTTTTGTTCAGCTCAGATAGCTCAATGCAGATGGTACACTCAGGAGAGGTTAGTGGAAGAGGTTAGTGGAATCTTACATGGTGCTGTTCACAAACTAGGCTATAATGCTACCGGTCAGGATGCTCTCAATGGTGAAGGTGTGGAAGTTCCTTAGCACCTTGTAGGGGACCTAAGAGACTTTAAAGACACTGATAGGCCATCTCCATCAGGGTGTTAATGTGACAGGACAATCGCAGGTCCTGCATGATGTGGACACCAAGGTACCAGAAACTGTCCACTTTCTATACTGGGTTCCTGTTCCTGGGTGGTAGCCTCCTCTCCTGCTTCATGCTGAACTCCACTATTAACTCCTTACTCTTGCTCAGGAGAAGGTTTTTCACCTGGAGACAGTTCTTCAAGCTTTTAATTTGTTTTTGTTTTTTTTGCAAGCAGGTCTGCTTATCATTGTAAGATATCAGGTTCACCACAAAAGTGACAACGTTGGTAGAGTTGGAAGTAACCACACAGTCATAAGTGTACAGCAGGTGTCATCGATGTACTCAGGACACAACCCTTGAGGGATCGAGTACTAAAGGTGACTACACACTTAATTCTGTGGCAACTGTGACATAGCTCCTAGTTTCACATTGTTTGCCAAGAAATCTCTTGCCTGTACTTGCATTTAAATTATAACTCCTCATTTTTCATCAATAATTTAGCTATATATATATATATATATATATATATATACTATATTGCCAAATGTTTTGAGACATCTGCCTTTACCTGCACATGAATGTAATATGGAGTTGTCCCGCCCTTTGCAGCTATAACAGCTTCAACTCTTCTGGGAAGGCCTTCCACAAGGTTTAGGAGTGTGTTTATGGGAATTTTTGACCATTACTCTAGAAGCACATTTGTGAGGTCAGACACTGATGTTGGAGGAGAAGGCCTGGCTCGCAGTCTCCGCTCTAATTCATCCCAAAGGTGTTCTAGGGGTTGAGGTCAGGACCAAACTCACTCATCCATGTCTTTATGGACCTTGCTTTGTGCACTGGTGTGCAGTCATGTTGGAACAGGAAGGGATCATCCCCAAAGCTGGGAGCATGAAATTGTCCAAAGTGTCTTGGTATGCTGAACCATTAAGAGTTCCTTTCACTGTAACTAAGGGGCCGAGCCCAACCCCTGAAAAACAACACCTCAACGATTTGGAGGGGTTTGTTTTATTTTTCAATTTTCTAGAGGTGCACATCCAGACTCTAGCAAGAGTGATAACAGTGTAGTTTGGGAAAGTCTGGATGCTGAAGGCAGAGTAAGCAATCACCATCTCTGGCATTAGAGACCTCACAACCAGCAAATAAGAATAACATTGTAGAGATAATAGCAAATTAGCAAAGGCAATATCTGACGATGTAATTTGTTCTGGCACCATCCTAATGAGGCATGATGATGTAGCTTACATCAGGTTTTGGTAGCTGAACTGCTGGATGTTCATTCAGAAATTTTGTTTTAGAAATCTATTTAGCACAAAATTCGATCATAGTGAATGCACAGCCAGCACCTGATGTGAAGCTAGAACTGTTAAATATAAGATCTCTTACATCTATAGCACTTATTGTTTATGAAACTATTACTGATTATGAATTTCATGTACTGTGTTTAACACAAATGTAGATTAAACCAAATGAATTTGTAGCATTAAATGAAGTCTGTCTGGTTATAGTTGTATAATATGTAATCGGACCCACTCACACATTTGAACTTATACAAACATTAACCACAGAAATATATAATAATAATATAATAATATAAAATAACCATGACCCCTGTCCAACTATAGGTCAATATCAAACCTGCCCTTTATCTCCAAGATCCTAGAAAAGGCTGTAGCACAGCAGTTATGTTCAGACCTACATAGGAATAACATTCATGAAATGTATCAGTCAGGATTTAGGGCTCATCATAGCACAGAGACAGCACTGGTTAAACTGATAAATGACCTGTTATTGACCTCTGATCAGGATTGTGTCTCCTTACTGGTGATACTTGATATTAGTCCAGCTTTTGACACCACTGACCACACTATTCTACTTAATAGGCTAGAACATGTTGTTAGTGTTAAAGGAACAGCCCTCTCCTGGCTCAGGTCTCCAGATAACGGCTCGTTATCAGTTTGTAGATGTAAACGGTGACTTCTCTATGTGTACCATGCTAACTCTTGGTAAAAGTATTTTTAAATGTGTTATGAGCCTCCACTGTTATTCTGATGACTAGCATATAGTTCAGCCATGAAACTCTACCCCTCACACTGATCGATTCCCTAAACTCCAGTGCTGCGGATTGTCTAGTGTACCTCCCCATCTACACAACCCTTTTTTATCTAGACTAACTCCCATTGCACAAAGCAAGAGATTTTGCTCCTCATGCTTCCTGTCCACCAACTTCTCACCTTGACTCACCGCAGCATCACTCCTTCATCCTGTTTGCTTCACAAAGGCTTGTTTATCTTTGTCCTCTTGCTTCTGACTCACCATCCTGACTCCATACCCTCCTCTGCTGCCTAGCCTCAGCCCAGCTAAGGCTAGGCAGAAGCACACCATGTCATCCAGCGGAGCCTCTTTCATCCCACCAGCTTTAGCTATTCCTCACAGTCTGAAGACCCAGGTCCTCGCAGGTAACGACATCAACCTTTTAAAATCCTGCTTTGCTCCACAGGTATCATATGGGGACATTTCTGTCATTTTAAAGGAATGTGACCCCAGACTCTCCAAGAGCCTGTTGCTTGCATAATTTAATGTGGCTTTCAGTGTTTATATAAATACCATCTGCTAGTTCTCACCTGAGATAAAATCTGAGCTAGATACTTACCTACGTATCAGACCTGGCCCTTAACTACGATGGCTCCCTCTTTTATGAATACCATAAATTTTTTTCAGCCAAGGCAACGCTGTACATCCAGTATTTTGAATTAAAACTAGACTTGTCCTTTGTTGACCTTGAACTTATAAGTCATCACTTTAACGGAACACAAAGCACCTCCTTTCAATAGATAAATAAACGTACTTCCACACCCATCACTGTCCGAGAACTCTCTCATAATTTACTTTTACCTCACCCCTCCTACCTGGAAGAGGACAAAATTCATGAGGATGTGGATGACCAAATCCACCCTAAAAGCCTACAACCCTACATTATCACAGTTTTCTCTGCTCTGTGCTGCTCTTCCTTCCCCTACTTTCCCAATACATTTTTACATTCTATGTGCCTTCACAACCTACTTCCTCTTCAAACTTCTCTCCATCTACGGGCTCTTAAATGCCATCTCAAAGACCTCCCTTCAAACCCTTCAAAGATAAACACTTACCTCTTTTACACTGATTACTGCACCATCTTACACCGTGGGTCTTCAGGTCCCTTCAGAGACACTCTTTTAGAAACAGTTTTTTCACTGCCTTCTACAGCTTTCTAAGGTGTGGGGAATTTACCAATAATTGCTCTAATTTAATCCTGCTTATGGTCTCAATATGTCTGATATAACCCAAGATAAACACTAATATACTACAATTCTTAAGCATTCTAAGACTGACCAACATAGGTTCCTCGAACATCATATCTCATTTTAATTCTGTTTTCTAACCTCTAATCTACACTATATTGCCAAAGGTTTTGGGACATCTGCCTTTACATGCACATGAATGTAATATGGAGTTGTCCCACTCTTTGCAGCTATTACAGCTTCAACTCTTCTGGGAAGGCTTTCCACAAGGTTTAGGAGTGTGTTTATGGGAATTTTTGACCATTCCTCTAGAAGTGCATTTGTGAGGTCAGGCACTGATGTTGGACGAGAAGGTCTGGCTTGCAGTCTCCGCTCTAATTCATCCCAAAGGTGTTCTATGGGGTTGAGGTCAGGACTCTGTGCAGGCCAGTCAAGTTCCTTGTGCTTTGTGCACTGGTGTGCAGTCATGTTGGAACAGGAAGGGGTCATCCCCAAACTGTTCCCACAAAGTTGGGAGCATGAAATTGTCCAAAATGTCTTGATATGCTGAAGCATTAAGAGTTCCTTTCACTGGAACTAAGGGGCCGAGCCCAACCCCTGAAAAACAACATCTGCAGGGGTGTCCCAAAACTTTTGTTTTGTTTTACAATATAGTGTATGTCATGGTTCTTGCAAAAACCCACCAACGCACTGCTCCTGACAGAAAGTGCACTTGTGACTCATAGACAACCATACTGATAATGATTTCATATGCAAAGTTCTCAATACTGTTACTACCCTGAAGTTGATTAGTTTTCTCTAACATCACTTCTCCAAAACATCCTGAAGATGCTGGATGTCTATAAACAGTCGTTCCCTCACCAGCCTCGCTAAAGTTAATAATAATAAAAGAACACAGCTTGTCCATGTTACCAAGAACCCTCGTAGCATAAACTCCTCTGTCCTGAACTTTAATTTACAGCCTCCCACTAAATGTTAAATAAACATCTCAGATCAACAACTACACAAATTTTTTTAAACTATTCATGTGGAGCGTCCGCTGTATAAGTCCCTGTGAACAAGCTATTGCTCTAGAAATGAAACATATTAGAGCGAGTGAATAAACATGAACCACTATTGTCAGAGCTTCTGTTACAGAGAATTAATCAACACCTTCTGACCAGTCATAAACCAGAACTCAGCACCAGCAAAGTGTAACAAGTCTCTCTCTTTCTCTCTCTCTCTCTCAATCTTTTTGTTTTCCAACAGCGTTCTCAAAACATCATTAAACTCTGACTCCTGCTCATATAAACCTGCTGTGTTACGATGCCTTTGATAAACTCAGAGACATGATCCAGAGCGCTGATCATAGCAGAGATGTTTCTGCAGGTAAGGTTCTTTGTTAGTGACCAGAAAG
>JAUCMX010000002.1:33467282-33514782 GCA_033459395.1 Hemibagrus guttatus
AAAATAGAACTTTTTGGTAAAAACTCAACTTGTCATGTTTGGAGGAGAAAGAATGCTGAGTTGCATCCAAAGAACACCGTACCTACTGTGAAGCATGGGGGTGGAAACATCATGCTTTGGGGCTGTTTTTCTGCAAAGGGACCAGGATGACTGATCCGTGTAAAGGAAAGAATGAATGGGGCCATGTATCGTGAGATTTTGAGTAAAAACCTCCTTCCATCAGCAAGGGCATTGAAGATGAAACGTGGCTGGGTCTTTCAGCATGACAATGGTCCCAAACACACCACCCGGGCAACGAAGGAGTGGCTTCGTAAGAGGCATTTCAAGGTCCTGGAGTGGCCTAGACAGTCTCCAGATCTCAACCCCATAGAAAATCATTGGAGGGAGTTGAAAATCTGTCTTGCCCAGCGACAGCCCCAAAACATCACTGCTCTAGAGGAGATCTGCATGGAGGAATGGGCCAAACTACCAGCAACAGTGTGTAAAAACCTTGTGGCGACTTACAGAAAACGTTTGACCTCTGTCATTGCCAACAAAGGGTATATAACAAAGTATTGAGATGAACTTTTGTTATTGACCAAATACTTATTTTCCACCATAACTTGCAAATAAATTCTTTAAAAATCAGAGAGTGTGATTTTCTGGATTTTTTTTTCTCATTCTGTCTCTCATAGTTGAAGTGTACCTATGATGAAAATTACAGGCCTCTCTCATCTTTTTAAGTGGGAGAACTTGCACAAATGGTGGCTGACTAAATACTTTTTTGCCCCACTGTATATAAGCAGCTTCTCTGGACCTGTTTCTTGGCCAGATTGTGCTTCGTGCCAGAGAGCCAACACCTTCCAGCTACTGGAACCGGAACCTTGGACCAGACCTGTTATCCTGTGAGCTTCTGAACCCTGCTACATTTCTGATCTTCTGCCTGATCTCTGACAGGCACCTGGATTATGTCTGCCTGTTTTCTGCCTGCCTCTCTGTTACCCTTGCCATCAGAATATATCACTCCATATATATCACTTGGGAGCCTCCTCACCAGTCTCACCTGTCTGCCATTTTGGGGGTCTCCACCTGTCTGCCAACTTGGATTCTCTCAGCACCCACTCACCTGATCTTAGCCACAGCACACCTCCTCTACTGTTTCTGGATTTACTCACCAAGAAACTGATGAGTGAGTACCTTTTTTTTGAGAGAGTATCTGCCATATTCCGAAAACCTCCACTAACCTCTGTCTCCTGTGTTCAGGCCACTGCTGTTACCACCTGCACTCTGAAGAGACCCTAACCCTGAAGACACTTCATTTTATAACGTATTGTTTCAATAAACTTTTTGTCTTCTTTTACTCCTGGTGTTATCACTGAGTTAAAAGAGTCCTCAAACCACCACTATATGTGTCACAGTACGACCTGGCCAGCATGGACTCCAGATAACCCAGGGTGGAAGACAAAGGTTGAGGGTACTCTCAATGAACACTGTTCAGTTTAACACGTTTGGTCATCAAATCCAGGCATTAGTGGATCAGTTTAATACTCACTCTCTCTCTCACTCTCTCTCTCTCTCTCTCTCTCTCTCTCTCTCTCTCTCTCTCTCTCTCTCTCTCTCTCTCTCCTTACAGCCACCTCCACCTGCATTGCCATCAGTCCACTTGCCACCTCACCAGGAACCACCACTTCATCCACCTGAATGGAGGTTCTCTGGAGAATTATTCCATTCCTCACTCAGTGCCACATCCAGTTCAGGCTTCAACCTTCTGCTTTTCCCATGGAGGAGTCATGTTATGGCATGTTATGCCTCTTCTGTCTGGTTCAGCTCATGAATGGGGGAGAAGCCAAGTGGAACAGTGACTCGGCAGCCTGCTCCTCTTTTAATGATTTTGCTGTGGGGCTACAAAGAGCCTTTGACCCCACCAAGCCCCAATATGAAGCTCCTCACAAACTGGCTAGATTAAAGCAAGGTAATCAATCTGTTGTGAATTACTCTATTGAGTTTCATGTCCTGGCCTCCTGTAAGTAGGATTCACAAGCACTGACGGATATGTTTTATTGTGGTCTATCTGAGAAGGTAAAGGATGAAATGGCCCCCCAAGATCTTACATCTGATTTAAACGGGCTAATAGAGACGGTAGTGAGGATCGACCACAGAATCCAGGAGCGAGATCTAGAGAGAGCCACCAGAACTGTGAGTACTCCCAGACCTTCTGCTAACACCCAGCCCACTGTTATTCCTGTTCCCAAGAGTCCACCCTCTTCAGTTCCGATTATAAGAGATCTAGAAGAGCTTATGCAAATTGGCAGGACCAAAATAACCTGAGAAGAGAAATAGACATTTTAAACATAACCTCTGTTTGTATTGTGGAGGGTTAGGTCATAGGGTGAAGGAGTGTCCAGTAAAAGCCAGGGGCTCTTGTGAGCCAAACATTGGAGAACTCCAATCAACCCTGACCCCCTACATCTGTTCGCCTACATCTCTCCAGCCAAGTTCTTTCCACATCTGCTTTCATCAACTCTGGGGTGGACTTGAACTTCACTGATTCTGACTTCGGTACACATCTGGGCATCCAGTTCCAGAATTTGCAGATACCTGTTTAGGTACATGCCATAGACAATCACATTATTCACCCCTGCTCGCAGTTAACTGAGCCCATCACCATGTCATTAGGAAATCACAAGGAATCCATACAGTTTTTTGTGATCAACTCTCCCCAGCTTCCTGTAGTACTTGGTATCACCTGGCTCAAACAACATAACCCTCACATAGACTGGCAAACATGCAAGATACTTGCCTGGGGCTTAACCTGTTCTAGCACTTGTCTCTCTGCAGCCCCAACAGTCTCTGAAAGACACTCTGAATGGGAGGAGGAGATATTTCCAGACATCTCCAAGGTACCAGAGGTATATTTGGACCTTAAGCAGGTCTTGAATATGGAGAGGGCTACATCTCTTCCTCCACATCGACCGTATGACTGCGCAATCGATCTGATACCCAGCACCCCTTGCAGATGTCTCTACTCTCTGTAAGCACCTGAAAGGGAGGTCATGTAGCAGTACCTGAGTGCAGTTCTGTCCCAGCAGGTAGACGAGGATAATCAAGTCCATCTGTGTGCCTTTTTCTCCCGTCGACTGTCACCCACAGAAAGAAATTATAACGTGGGTGACAGAGAATTACCAGCAGTCAAGTTGGCACTGGGGGAGTGGTGCCATTGGCTCAAGGGGGCAGAGCACCCGTTCATAGTTTGGACTGATCACAAGATCCTGGAATATCTCAAGACAGCCAAGAGACTTAATCCACAACAAGCTCGTTGGGCCCTGTTTTTCAGCCGATTTGATTCCCCTCTCTTTTAAAACTGGCTCTAAGAACATTAAAGGTAACACCTTATCCAGACGCTTCGACACTCTTGAAAATGAACCCAAACCTGAATATATTCCCTGCTCTGTCCATCTGGAAATCTCCTAGCTAGACAATGGGTCCGAATTTCCATGCTCCCACTCCCTCAGCCTGCCCTAGGAATAAATTGTATGTTCCTGACCATCTCCATGCTCAAGTTACAGTGGTGCTATTCTTCTGTTGCTATACTGCATGTTGCCCGACCTGCAAGTCATTACGCACAGCTCCTGCTGGATTACTCCACCCGTTGCCTGTTCCCAAACGCGCCCCTGGTCTCATATCTCTATTGATCGTCACTGGTCTGCCTCCCTCCAACGGTAATAACACTATAGTCACCATAGTTGACTGGTTTTCTAAGATAGTTCACTTTGTCTCTCGTGCTCATCTTTCATCTGCTAAGGAAACAGCTCTCCTGTTGGTCCAGCATGTGTTCAGGCTTGATGGCATCCCCAGGGACATTGTTTCTGGGAGAGGACCCCAATTCACTGCACAGTTCTGGATGGAATTCTGCAGACTTTTGGGTATCTCGTTCAGTCTGTCATCTGGTTACCACCCTCAATCCAATGGCCAAACAGAGCGCATGAATCAGGCCTCTGGCTTCTGTGTTCCCGCGATCCCGCCTTACGGTCTTGCAACATGGTTTGGGTAGAGTATTTACATACCTCTCTTCCCTCTGCCTCCACGGGGTTGACACCTTTCCAAGTGGTGTATGGGTACCAGCTGCCGCTTTTTGAGAGCGAGGAAATGGAGTCTTCTGTACCCTCTCCTACAACGGTGTCATCTAGCCTGGACACGAGTCCGAGCCCATCCACTGAGGTCAGTCCAATTGTATGAGAAATCTGCCAATAGATGGGTACAGGGTGAGACAATGATCATGGCTGTGGACCCATCATTTACATTTACATTTACATTTCTGGCATTTGGCAGACGCTCTTATCCAGAGCGACGTACAAAAGTGCTTTAGTTCTCAGTCACTGAATACATTAACACTGGTTCAATAAGACACAACTTAGGATACCATTAGCCTAAACACTAAGGTGGGTTTTTTTTGTTGTTTTTTTTGTTTTCTTTTTGTTTTTTTGTTTTTTAAACTTTGCAACATAATACGTAAACTGGAAAAAATAAGAGCTAGTTTAAGTACTTCAGGAAGAGGTAAGTCTTCAGTTGCCGTTTGAAGATGGTTAGAGACTCGGCCGTACAGATACCTAGGGGAAGTTCCTTCCACCACCTCGGTGCCAGAACAGAGAAGAGTCTAGATGTATACCTACCTTTTTCCCTGAGAGATGGTGGGACCAGTCGAGCAGTGCTAGTGGATCTGAGTGAGCGAGGTGCAGTGCAAGGAGTGATGAGAGCTTTGAGGTAAGATGGCGCTAGTCCATTCTTGGCTTTGTAGGCAAGCATTAGTGTTTTGAATCTGATGGGTTCAGCTACCGGAAGCCAGTGGAGGGAACGCAGCAGTGGGGTGGTGTGGGAGAACTTGGGCAGGTTGAAAACAAGTCGTGCAGCTGCATTTTGGATCATTTGCAGTGGGTGAATTGCGTTCAGAGGTAGACCTGCCAGAAGAGAGTTGCAGTAGTCCAATCTCGAGATGACCAGAGATTGAACAAGCACCTGAGTAGCCTGTGTGGATAGAAATGGCCGAATCCTTCTGATGTTGTACAGAAGAAACCGACATGAGCGTGTCACATTAGTGACATGGGAGTAAAAGGATAGTTGATTGTCCATGGTTACCCCAAGGTTGCGAGCAGAGGCTGAAGGGGAAATCATGGAGTTGCTCAGAGATATCGCGAGGTCTTGGGCTGGGGATGGATCACCTGGGATGATCAGCAGCTCAGTTTTGCTGGCATTGAGTTTCAGCTGATGAGCAGTCATCCAAGATGAAATGTCCGCCAGACATGCTGAGATCCGAACAGAAGCCGTGGTATCTGAGGGAGGGAAGGAGAAGATAAGTTGGGTGTCATCGGCATAGCAGTGGTATGAAAATCCATGTGAGGATATAACTTTGCCACGAGAGTGAGTATAGAGGGAGAAAAGGAGAGGACCAAGTACTGAGCCTTGCGGGACACCAGTAGAGAGTCTGCGGGGAGCAGATGTCAATCCCTTCCATGTTACCTGATATGAGCGACCATCCAGGTAGGAAGCAAACCATTCCCATGCTGTTCCACAAATTCCAAGACTCCTGAGGGTGGACAAGAGAGTCTTGTGGTTTACTGTGTCAAATGCTGCAGACAGGTGGAGGAGGATGAGGACCGATGACAGTTTGTCTGATCTAGCAGCATGTAGTTTCTCAGTGACTGCCAAAAGGGCAGTCTCTGTGGCATGTGCTGCTTTAAGCCAGACTGGTTGGAGTCATGGAGGTTATTCTGCATGAGATAGTCAGACAGCTGATTACAAACAACATGTTCAAGAAATTTGAAAGGAATGAGAGAAGTGATACCGGTCTGTAGTTGCTGATGTCTGAGGGATCCAGAGCAGGTTTCTTCAGAATGGGGATGGCCCTGGCTTTCTTAAAGGCAGTTGGAACATGACCAGATGTTAAGGATTCATTGATGACTGTGGTGATGAAGGGTAGGAGGTCAGGTGAGATGGTCTGGAGCATAGCTGATGGGATTGGATCCAGTGGGCAGGTGGTAGGATTGCAGGACCGGGTAATTTGCAAAACCTCTTCTGATGCTACAGTTGAGAGCTGCGTCAGTGAAGGAGTAGCAGAGTGCCATCATATCCCTTTGAGGGTGGAAAATAAGAAGCTGGCCCCTAGGTTCATCGGTCCGTTTCCCATCTCCAAGGTTGTGAACCCTGTGGCAGTTTGGCTGCGACTCCCCAGACCACTGTGCATTCACCCACCTTCCATGTCTCTCAGTTGAAACCTGAAGCTGTGGGTGGCTCAGTTCATGGTTTTCATCTACACTCTCTCTCCCTCTCCCTCACCTGTCTGCTCACTCTGCTGCTCTAATTACCTGATGACTTTCACCTGTGCATCCTCTCACCTACATAAGCAGCTTCTCTGGATCTGTTTCTCACAGAATATCTCTCCACCTGTCCACCATCTTAGATTCTCTCAGCACCCACTCACCTAATCCAGCATGCCTCCCCTACTGTTTCTGGATTCACTCACAAAGAAACTGATGAGTGAGTACCTTTTGTTTGCGAGAGTATCTGCCACATTCCAAAAACCTCCACTAACCTCTGTCTCCTGTGTTCAGGCCACTGCTTTTACCACCTGCACTCTGAAGAGACCCTCACCCTGAAGACACTTCATTTTATAACGTATTGTTTCAATAAACCTTTTGTCTTCTTTTACTCCTGGTGTTATCACTTAGTTTTTAAAAAGTCCTCAAACCACTGCTATACATGTCACATGTCCATGACCTACAGACCTGCTGTAGATAAGGTGTTCTCCACTAAAGTTCTCATAAACTAAAGAGTTGAAGAACTTCACAGTTCCTCAGGGAGTTCCTGTTCTTACCAGATTGCAGATGCAGTAATCACCTGTTCATCTAAACCCTGAGTTTCTGGTTTCAGAAGACAAATTACTGATGATCCAGTTCTTCTGCTCCTGGTCAGTCGAGCCGGTTTTCAATCCTGCTAAGAAACTGTAAATGTTGTACAGGATCCTGTATCATGAACATCAAAACAACCAACAGAACTGACCTGAAGAATGAACTGCAGCATCACAGCTTTTTTAAAAACTAATTAGCATAAACACGGTTGGTGTTGCTATTGGACCAGTGGACATGTGTTTGACCAGTCAGTCATTTTGGAACAGAGACACAAGCTCCTCCTTCTCTGATTGTTCTGGTCTGCAAAAAGTCCAACAGAAACTGTCCTCCAGTGAAAACATACTTATTTGCATGTGTAAATGGAATAAACCAGGACTGTATTTAAGGCTTGATTTAGACAGATAAAGTTTAACAATATTTACATAGAATATCACTCATTTATATTAATTTTATACATAAATTTTATAAATTATAAAAGGAACATAAGAGGAATAAATCATAAATAGATAAAAGGAAATAAATACGGTGTGAGCTTCATGCTGTTTTCGTGTGTTTAGCGAGGCAGAAGCAGTTTTATCTCCAGGAGATTCACACACATACACACACACACGCACACACGCAGAGGGAAATAAAAAGCATTGCACGGATACTGCGTGAGAGCGTCCTGCTTCCGTTGGCATAGAAACTAATCCGTGTTGGCTTTTTAGCACCTGACAGTGCGTGTGCGTGTGTGTGTGTGTGTGTGTGTGTGTGTGTGTGTGTGTGTGGGCGACTGGTCGTGCCTCTCCACCGTAATGAGGTCTGATGGGGGAGGGGTGTGTGGACCTCAGCACGCAGCTGCGCGAGGTGACCTACCTCACACACACACACACACACACACACACACACACACACACACACACCCCTTCGAGGTCTCAAACAAAGCCGCCTCAATCCCCCATGTTTCCCCCCGTGGGATACGGTCAGCGTTCCAAATCGAGATGTTAATGGTGTAAAGTGAAATAATGAGCACAGCTCTCTCTGTGTGTGTGTGTGCGTGTGTGTGTGTGTGTGTGTGTGCATTATTTTAGGACAGGCTGCTCGTGCTGATGGAAACACAACCAAATGAGGCAACAGCCTGAAATCATCCATACAACAAAATAATATTTTTATATGAAATCACATGATCAGTCAGAGCCATGTTCAGCGACCTCAGGTCTGAAAGTTCCCTCAGTGTTTACCTGGAGGGAGGTGACGATGGGATTCAGTCAGCAGCTGTTTGAGTTTCTGAGCTTAATATTCAGATGATTAAAATCACTCATGTGCTTGTGGTCCACACCTCTGAAGATGTTTCTACAGTAGAAAGGTTCTGAGATACATAACACACTGCCTTTATGTAACAGGGTAAAAGAAGGAATTGATTATTAATTGTGACAAAATGCTTTTCTAGTTGTGAAATAGTTTTATTATGTATAAATGTTTATATGTACAATGTATATTTTTATTTAATACACTTGAGAAGAGGGGAATTAGCAACACCCACAGGCAATGCAAGTTGGATTTGGGGGGTTCGGCTACATAGGTGCCGTGACCTCTTGATATCAGGGGAGTGAGGTTTACCTGTACAGCACCTACCACTGGCCTTCGTTACATTTACACCTGAAAACAATCCGGGATAGAAAATACTGACTGCAGCAGGAAACAGTGTTTATATCGTTTATCAAATATTAGACACTTGTATAAAAATCAGAGCGAATTTAAAACTGAAGTAATGAACTAAGTTTAATATGATGATACCTGAGTGATGATTTAGTGAAATAAATAAATCTACAGGAGTCTCGTACATCACAAGTACATTACTGAATGAGCAGAGCTGGCTGTAACAATCACACTAATCACCGCTTTAATTAAACACCACGACTTACTCACTCAGTATTCAGCAGCACAGAGAACAGAATAGCAGCTGATCCTGCGCAGACTTTCACTTTACTTTATTCATATGCTATATTGCCAAAAGATTTGAACACCCCTCCAAATCATTGAGTTCAGGTGTTGTTTTTCAGGGTTTGGGCTCAGCCCCTTAGTTCCAGTGAAAGGAACTCTCAATGCTTCAGCATGCCAAGACATTTTGGACAATTTGTGGGTAAATTGTGGGAACAGTTTGGGGATGACCCCTTCCTGTTCCAACATGACTGCACACCAGTGACCAAAGCAGGGTCCATAAAGACATGGATGAGCGAGTTTGGTGTGGAGGAACTTGACTGTCCGGCACAGAGTCCTGACCTCAACCCCATAGAACACCTTTGGGATGAATTAGAGCGGAGACTGCGAGCCAGGCCTTCTCGTCCAACATCAGTGCCTGACCTCACAAATGTGCTTCTAGAGGAACGGTCAAAAATTCCCATAAACACACTCCTAAACCTTGTGGAAAGCCTTCCCAGAAGAGTTGAAGCTGTTATAGCTGCAAAGGGCGGGACAACTCCATATCACATTCATGTGCAGGTAAAGGCAGGCGTCCCAAAATTTTTGCCAATTATTGGCAGTGTATATTGTGGTCAGTTACTCGAGCACAGTTTAATGAAAACACAAGACACTAAATCAAGGTGATGAAATCGTGTGTGTGTGTGTGTGTGTGTGTGTGTGTGTAGGATGTAAATGTTTATCACACTTTTAATTCTGTTGAATTAATAAAATAACGCCAGTGTTTTTTCATTCATATGATGCGCTCTTCATTACGAGCTCACTGTGTCTCACTGTAATGTAGTTATAAGCTGGTTTGGTTTGTTATCAGCAAGGGGCGGAGCCTAAGTTACAGCTGAAACTATGCAATGTAAAAGTGATTAACTTTAGCTCAGCTAATCAGCAGACTGAATCATGGAGCAAAATGTTTTTTAGAAAGACAAATATGGGTTCTGTAAGTGTTTGGTACATAAATAAAGGTTCTCTGTGTTATATGGTTCTTAAACAGGTTCTCAGACTGAGGAATCTTTAATAAATATGTGTTTCTTCAGAGAACCAAAAACACTGCTGAAGAATGATATTGATCTGAGGACCCTTTTCCTAGAACCTGAATTTGACTCCTGCCTGTCTCTCTCTCTCTCGCTCGCTCGCTCTCTCTCTTTCTCTCTCTCTCTCTCTCTCTCCATGTGTCTCACTCTGTCTTCTGTTTCTCTCTCACACTCAGCAAGAGTGAGTGTGTGTGGAAAAGTGTGAACAAATGTGGTGCTGAGTGTGAGAGCGTTTTGTGTCTGTGTGTGTGTGTGTGTGTATGTGTGTGTGTGCATGTGTGCGCATGTGTGTGCGTGTGTGTGTCTGTGTGTGTGCGTGTGTGTGTGTGTGTGTGGGGCATGTGTCTGTGTGGAATGGCATATTACAGCCTAATGTGCAATTACTTTAGATTGAGGATAAGCGCTGTGTGTGTATGTGTGTGTGTGTGTGTGTGTGTGTGTGTGTGTGCGTGTGTGAAACCACAGTAACACACTGCCATCTAGTGGCCACTATGAATACAATCCCTAAATACACTCTTTATTTTCCTTTCTCTTAATTTTTAATACTTGCTCTCTTTTCTTTTGCTTTTTTTTTACTTTTTTATCTTTAATATTTACCATCTATTTATTTTTCATCTTCCTTTTTTTCTCTTCTCTTCTCTCTCCTCCTTTCTTTCTTTCTTTCTTTCTTTCTTTCTTTCTTTAGTCACACTTATATCTGTTTGCTCTCTCTCTCTCTCTCTCTCTCTCTCTCTCTCTCTCTCTCTCTCGCATCCTTTAGTAGTTTTTGGGTTTAATGGAGTTTTTATTAATTTAGTGTTCTGGTCTAGCTCAGTTGAGCAGAACCCTGGCTCTGGTTCAGGAGAATCAGAATCAGCTTTATTGCCAATACTGTGGGTTTTACATGTACAAGGAATTTGCCTTGGTGTATAGTAATGTACTGTAAGGGTGAAAGACTATGAGAATAAACATAAAAATATAAAAGAAATATAAAAGAAAAATAAAAGAAAAAATTTAAAGTGAAAGGAAACATTAACTGTGTAAGTGAATAAAAGTGAAAGTGAACCAGTGCAAACAAAGGGAAAAGATCCAGTGTCTCTCGTCATAGTCCCCTTAGTGAAGTGCACTTTGTCAGCATATCTGTGCTTCATCATAAACACTGAGTCGTAAATGAAGTTCCAGAAACTGTGAAGGTTTGGAGGAACTTCACCACACTACTGGAGCTGAGTGAGTTAATGTCTCAGAGTCAAATACTCAAGTACTCAAAAAAATCAAATACTCAAGTCCTTCATACACACACACATACACACACACACACACACACACATCAGAAATAGTTCGGGTTGAGACACTAGTGTAGATTCAAACCCTGAATTTAATCAGGACTGTGATTCAGTTCATTATAACACAAATCAACAACAACAGAAAAGTCTTCACTATCTGAACATTCACCATCATGCATAATCTCTAGACAGGAGGGACACACTCTCTCCTCCCTGTCAATCACAGAAAAATATACCAATTATGGACTAATTATGCTCACCTAGGTGGAGGAAGTTGCCTCACATGTTCCTCTGAGTGGGTTTGTGCTGCAGGTCAAAAAAAGATGTGGTTCAGTGGCTTCACGTCTCTCAGAGGAGCACAATAGCCTTCATCCTGCTGTGTGAGAGGGGAGAGGTGGCTGAACAGTGTGTGTATGTGTGTGTCTGTATGTGTGACTTTTGTGAAAAAGCTCATTACTCCCTATACCCTGCTCAATATTCCCTTTTCCTTACTCAACATTCACCTGTGTTTACTTCGCACTATTCCCTATTCCCTAGTCACTAGTCACTAGTCACTATTCCCTGGTCACTATTCCTATTTCACTATTCCCTAATCACTAATTTGTAGTCAATATTCCTTATTTACTATTCCCTAGTCACTATTCTCTAGTCACTCTTCCCTAATCACTTTACCCTAGTCACTATTCTCTAGTCACGAATCCCTATTCACTATTCCAGAGTCATTATTTTCTAATCCATATTACCTAGGCACTATTCCATAGTCACTATTCCCTAGTCACTCTTCCATAGTCATTATTCCTTAGTCACTATTCTGTAGTCATGAATCCATATTCACTATTCTCTAGTCGCTAATTCCCTAGTAACTATTATCTAGTGACTATTCCCTAATCACTATACCCTAGTCATTATTACCTTGTCAATATTTCATAATCACAATTCCCTAGTCACTACTCCCTAATCACTATTCCCTAGTCACATTTCCATAGTCACTATTCCCTAATCACTAATCACTATTCCCAAGTCACAATTTTTTAACTACTATTCCCTTGTCACTATTCCCTAGTCACTATGCTCTAGTCACTATTCCTCATTCACTATTCCTCATTCACTATTCACTAGTCACTATTCCCTGTTTACTATTCTTTAGTCACTATCCCCTAGTCACTATTCCCTAGTCACTATTCTCTAGTCACTATTCTTTAACTACTATTCCCTAGTCACTATTCCCTAGTCAGAATTTTTTACCAGCTATTCCCTAGTCAGGATTCCCAAGTTACTATTCTCTAGTCTCTATTCCTTATTCACTATTCCTTAGTAACTGTTCTCTAGTCACTATTCACTTTTTACTATTCTTTAGTCACTATCCCCTAGTCACTATTCTTTAACCACTATTCCTTAGTCACAATTTTTAACTGCTATTTCCTAGTCACTATTCCCTAGTCACTACTCTCTAGACACTATTCTCTTGTCAGGAATCCCTAGTCACTATTAACAATAATAATAACAACAACAACAACAACAACAACAACAACAACAACAACAATAATAATAATAATAATAATAATAATAATAATAGGGCATGGTGGCTTAGTGATTAGCACGTTTGCCTCACACCTCCAGGGTTGGGGGTTCGATTCCTGCCTCACACACACACACACACACACACACCCCCCCCCCCCCAAAAAAAAAACGGTTTTGGATGATAAATAAATATCAGTAATTTAAACTGTAGGGTTAGCACGTTTGCCTCACACCTCCAGGGTTGGGGGTTCGATTCCCGCCTCTGCCATGTGTGTGTGGAGTTTGCATGTTCTCCCCGTGCCTCGGGGGTTTCCTCCGGGTACTCCGGTTTCCCCCCCCTGGTCCAAAGACATGCATTGTAGGTTGATTGGCATCTCTAAATTGTCCGTAGTGTGTGAATGCGTGAGTGAATGAGAGTGTGTGTGTGCCCTGCGATGGGTTGGCACTCCGTTCAGGGTGTATCCTGCCTTGATGCCCGATGACGCCTGAGATAGGCACAGGCTCCCCGTGACCCGAGATAGATCGGATAAGCGGTAGACAATGAATGAATGAATAATAATAATAATAATAATAATAAATAATAAAAATTTGCATTTTATTAGAGGTGCCTTTCAAAGCACCCAAGGTCACCTTACAACAGTTAAGATATAAGTATAAAACTATATTCAAGTACAAACACAACAAACGGGCTCAACATATTGAGATAAAAAGTGCAACATACTTTATAAAACATATCATATCTGAGTAAAAAGATATGTTTTCAGACATGATTTATAAGTCTGCAGGTTCTCAGAATTTCAGATATCAAGTGGGAGAGAGTTCCACAGATGAGGGACAACATAGCTAAAAGATCAAGCTCCCATGGCAGTTAAAAGTATGTGAGGTACCACAAGTGTCACAAAACAGGGTGCCTCCACAGGATCAGATCCAAATTCAGAAATAGCAGCGAGTCAGGATAATTATCTTTATTATAAACAAACAAATACATATATGGGAAACAATGGGGAGAAAACTGAACAATGGCAACACGAAACTAAATCCCGAGACCAAAAGAGGCACACAATTATGACGAGGACTCAAGCAACATGACCAATATAAATAGGGTAAATAGTAATGACACATTAGTTACAGGTGTGCAGAGATAGGGAGGGGCTAAGAATTAGGCAGGGCAAACATGTGAAAACACAAAACAAATCACATGACACAGAAAACCCAATGCTGGAAAGCCCCCTAGTGTTCTAGCAGGGAAATGTTTCCCAAACCCTCCTGACAACAAGGGAGATTGAAAATGAGGTGAAAAAAGTCAGCTGGTTTCTGCCAAGTTTCAGTTAAACAGAGGAAATTAAACTTACGGTCAGACAGCAGGTCATACACCAGAGGTCCTTTAGTGGAGAGTGATCGTATATTTAATAAAAGGAAAGATTGTTTTTACCAGAGTCATTGCCAGCCGAACTGGGCAGGCTGTTTAATACACCATGATCAGAGTCTTTGTAAGGCGCCGTGCTGATCATCATTTAGACAACCAAAAAGACCGTATTGGGCACGAGTTATGGGTGTTAAATGTAAACCAATGTAAACCAATGAACTCGCTGTAACCACCATGAATAGACAGTCAGCAGTGATTTATAAAACAGTAAAAAAAAATAAATAAAAAAAACAGCTAGTAAAACAGTTAATAAAAAAGTCATTAGTATAAAAGTGAGATTTCCCCCAGAGCAGCGCCAGCTAGTAGCGCCAGCGTTCACCCCGGAAGTCAATCACTATTTTCTATTCACTATTCCCTATTCACAATTCCATAGTCACTATTTTCTAGTCACTATACCCTAGTCACTATTCCATAGTCACTATTCCTTAGATACTATTCTCTAATCACGAATCCATTGTCCCTATTCTCTAGTCGCTATTCCTTAGTCACTATTATATAGTCGCTATTCCCTAATCACTATAACAGTCACTTTTCCCTAGTCACTATTCCTTACTCACTATTCTCTAGTCACTACTCCTTAAACACTATTCTCTAGTCACTATTCACTAATCACTACACCTTAGTCTCCATTCCCTAGTCACTATTCCCTAATTATTATACTCTAGTCACTTTTCCCTAGTCACTATTCCTTAGTCACTATTCTGTAGTCACTATTCCCTATTCACTATTCCCTTATCACTACACCTTAGTCTCCATTCCCTAATCACTACACCTTAGTCTCCATTCCCTAGTCACTATTCCTTAGTCACTATTCTCTAGTCCCTATTCATTAGTCACTATTCCCTAGTCAATAATCCCTAGTCACTTTTCCCTAGTCACTATTCTGTAGTCACTAATCCCTAGTCAATATTCTGTAGTCACTAATCCATATTCTTTATTCTCTAATCACTATTTCCTAGTTACAATTCCCTAGTCACTATTCTCTATTCACCATTCCCTAGTTTCTTATTCATTATTCCCTAGTCAGTAATCCCTAGCTACTATTCCCTAGTCCCTATTTCCTAAACACTATTCCCTAGTCGCTATTTCCTAGTCAC
This sequence comes from Hemibagrus guttatus, assembly GCA_033459395.1. Lineage (NCBI taxonomy): Eukaryota > Metazoa > Chordata > Actinopteri > Siluriformes > Bagridae > Hemibagrus > Hemibagrus guttatus. The sequence goes on from JAUCMX010000002.1 coordinate 33,482,457, forward strand.
TATTCCTTATTCACTATTCCCTAGTCACTATTCCCTAGTCAGAAATCCCTAGTCAGTAATCCCTAGTCAGTAATCCCTAGTCACTATTACCTAGTCACTATTTCCTAGTCACAATGTTTTCACTTCTATTCTCTAGTCACTATTCCATATTCACTATTCCCTAGTCCCTATTCTCTAGTCCCTATTCCCTAGTCCCTATTCTCTAGTCCCTATTCCCTAGTCCCTATTCTCTAGTCACTATTCCCTTTTTTGTGAACAATTATTTTATTTAGTGATTAGTTCAGTATAGCACAAAATACAACAGTAATTTAGGCTGTAGCCATAACCCCCGACCAACCAACCAACCCGGTAGACTTAGGCTTAGTCCACACGTACACAGGTATTTTTAAAAACGTAGTTTTTCCTCCTTGGTTTTAAAAAAACACAAGCACGGTTTCAAAAAAATCTCCGTCCACATGAAAACACAAAAACACGGTCTGAAGCTTTGTCAAGAGCATGCCACACCAACAGATGGTGATATAATCTCAATCGTAAAGCCATGTTGGCCAATCAGAAGCCTGAGAAAAATGTTATTACCGGTTCCGCTAGGCTAACACACTTGTTTCATGAAAACAAAGGAGATAGCGCTCACTAACACATATGCATGAAAAATGGAATTAAACTTCTTAACATATGCCGTGAGTTCAACATTATTAAAAAAGATTAAATGGACCCTCTAGCACCCCCCTTTTTTGTTTGCTTTCTTTTTATATATTTTTTTTTTGTCCTTCTCTATGTTGATTGACTTGTTCATGATCATACAATATCCTATTGATACTATAGTGCAGGGTGTTATTTACATGATAACACTGCATTTCAAAAAGAAGAAACAAAGGATTTAACAATTTCAAAAATAGCCCTCCAGGTCTTCAAAGTTTTTGTCTTTGCTCCATGAAAGCGAGCTGTTGATAGTTCCATAGAGACAGTGTCGAGCAAGATAAGCCCCATACACGTCTGGTCATTAAATGGGGAGGACCCCAGCGACTGACTAACATTTTCTTTGCAGCAGCGAGAGCAGCTAAAATCAAGTTTCTCTGTTGCAGAGACAGAGCCAGTTCAGGAAAGTTATTTAAGAAAAAAATACCTGGAGTCAAAACCACATCCTTTTCTAATAAAAATGATGTCATGAGCAGAGACCAGAAGAGAGAAAGTTTAGAGCATTCCCAAAAAAATATGTGACGGCTATGGGGAAGAGCACAGGGAAATGGCTAGAAATACATCGGTAAGCCCCACAGATACTGCAAGGCGAGGGAAAAGCCCCCTCTTGTCCCAAGCAAGCTTTTGGAGGCTTGACCAATACCCTCGCCAAGCTGGAATCAGTTCTTTATAATAATAACAACAACTGACGAGGAGCTGAAACTCAGTCTACCCCGTCACTAAATAACTTGCTCAGTTCAACTAGATAAAGGCTTTCAGGGATGCTACGCTACTACCGAAATTACCTCTCAGCGTCCCGTGGTCTCTGATACTTGCACAGATCCTATGTCTGCACACCGAGCGGCTAAACCCTAAGGCTTATATAGCGGCGTGCCCAGGTGCCATGCATCAGCACTAATTGCCTGCGCCGGGCTGAGCACTGTAAAGAGGCATGCCAGTAACCGCCATTTGCCTAAACAGGCACTCACGCCGTTACAGACACATGCAATAGAAGTGTTTTTACAGGGGACAGATAGAGTCTTTGTAGTAATTTCCAACAGATCATCTGATGATTTGAGTTTTTTGAGGATGATGTAATTGTTTCCCAAATTTGATTGGAAAATAAAGTTTGTATATCACCACTGATATCCTTAGACCAGATAGTTGTTATGGATAATGGTTTGCATGAGTTTTTGAGGAGAAAAGAGTAAATAACTGAAGCAGAAATAACAATTATCAGTGGGGAAAATACTTTCTGCAAGGGATGTACAGGCAATTGTGCATCCCAGGGAACTCCATATGCGCAAAGCTCTGGCCTAATGCGAAGATACATGAAAAAGGAGGTTCCTGGTAGATTAAAAAGAGCCTTAATATCTTGAAATGATTTCAGACCTTTGTCATCATAAATGTCACCAAAGAAATTCACTTTACATTTAATCCAATGTGGACAGTAAAATGGGTTTTTACCTGATAAAAAATTATTATTAAACAGAGGTGAATGACGATACCACTTCAAATTTGGCTCTATCTTTCTGGTTACCGTTCTACAAGTAGAAATAAAATGTGTTATGATGGGGCCAAAGCGAAGTTTACATTGTCTAAGTGAGACACCAGCAAAAACCAAATGCTCTATATTGTGAGGAAAAACAAGATATTCTTCAATAGCCCACCATGAGGTTGACACATTTGGTTTAAACCAGGCTGACAGTGCATGGAGAGTGAAGGAGTCAGCGTACATTTTAAAATTTGGAAAGGACCAGCCCCCATCTGATCTGCTATGCTGTAAAGTAGATAATTTAATTCGGGGTCGTTTACAATTTCAAATATACTGAGAGATTACTGAATTGAGTTTTTCCAATAGCCAGCAGGTGGGGGTAAAGGAATCATAGAGGAATAGAAATTAACACGAAGAAGGATGTTAATTTTAACAACAGATATTCTTCAAATTGAGAGGGAGCAGATATGACTTTGTCTAATTAATTTGGTACCCTGATAGATTACTAAACTGATTAAATAAACTTAAAACGTGAGGGACTGATAGAACTGGATTGTCTAAAAATAGCAATATGTCATCTGCAAATAAAGATATTTGATGTGAAGTGTTCCTAACCGATATATGAAGTATAAGTTCTGACTGACATACAGCTTGAGCAAGAGGTTCTAGTGACAAAGCAGTAGAGGTGAAAGAGGACAGCCCTGACGGGTGCCTCTTCCAATTAGAAATGATTGTGAACTTATCTAGTGAGAATGGTGGCTGAGGGATTAACATAGAGGATTTAATCATATTTATAAAGTTAGAGCTAATCCTAAGTGATCTAGCACTGCCCACAAATAGTTCCACTCCAAATGGTCGAATGCTGTCATTGCATCTAAAGAGAGTATAGCAGAGAGAGAAATCAATTGTTCAGATGAGGAGATTATGTGAAGTAGTCTTTGCAGATTGTCTGAAGCAGAGCGAGATTTAATAAACCCTGTTTGATCACAACTAACAAGTTTAGTCATAAAACCTTCTAAGCAGGCTAAAACCTTTGCATAAATTTTAACGTCTGTACTTATTAGAGAAAGTGGGCGGTAACTAGAACATAAAGTAGAGTCTTTTTTTAACAGAAGAGATATAATGGCCATGTTCATGTTTTGTGGAAAGGATCCTTGATCAATTGAATATTGCATCATATCTAACATAAGTGGCCCCAAATTGGACCAGAAGGTCAAGTAGAACTCAACTGGTATGCCATCTGGGCCTGAGGATTTCCCCTTGCTCATTTACTTGAAGATTCTAATTCAATAAGTGATAAAGGTCTAGCTAAAAACTCAGAGTCTGATTCTGACAGATGTGGAAGATTAAGAGAAGATAAAAAAAAAAGTGTAGGATGTGGGTTCACAGATAGAGTTGGAGCTATATAGTTCACAAAAGAAGGAGCGAAAAGTGTCAGTTATGCTCTTCTGGTCAGTCAGAACCTCACCGGTTTGAGATTTCACTGCTGTAATGTTAGCAAATTTTTCACTATTATGTAGTCTTAGAGCCAGTAAATGGCTTGGTCTGCTACCTTGAAAATAATAATTTTCTCTGGATCTTTGAATAAGAAATTCGGCTCTGTCTCTATATAATAAATTAAGTTCTTTCCTAATAGTTTCAATTTTAGCTGTCGTACGTTCAGAAAAAGTGTGTTGGTTTGCCTGTTCTAATGATCGGAGATCGGAAATTTTCTTTCAATGAGTTTTCTGGCGAAAGGAAGCATATGAAATTGAAAAATTCCTTATAAAGCCCTTTGTCGCCTCCCACAATATACATGAGTCATCTACCAAGCCTTTATTGATGTCAATAAATTCACGTAGTTTACTTCTGAATTGATCACCAGCGCCATCTGGGTGCTCGTGAAGGTCGCTGGGTAATTGAAAGCTTCAAGAAATTACTGCTATGGTCTGAAAGAGATCTTTTATCACCATTTCTGTCTAAAATGAAAATATTTAAATGTCTTCTAACAATTATCAAAACACCTTTAGTTTTATTGTCTGTCGCAGCAAAAGAGACCACCTCATAATATTTATTATTGCATCTATGAACATCATTCTTCTGCAAATGAGCTTCCTGGATTAAAGCAATGTCAACCTTTTTTCATCGCAGTAGCTCTAAACAACTTGTACGTTTATGGGGCCATTTAAACCATTACAACTCAGTATATTCATTTCAGTCATAACTATCAAACAAATAAGTGAACCATACCAATGAGACAAATTAATACCACTGCAAATGAATTCTCTCAAGTCTTCCTTTAACCCATCCCTTCTTCACCGAGAAACCCATCAACCCAGAGAAAACCCACCCCATAGAACTTTTACAGACTGGGGTGGAAACAAACCCCAGGCTGCTGCCCTCCCTTGTCTTAGTCAGTGACAGTAACATGACAGCCTGTACGACACACTAGAACACCGCCATTAACCCTATTATAAGAGAACAGAATAACTTCAAATTCGCCCGAGTAATAAAGTGGGGTAAAAATGTATACTAAAAAAAAAGTATGTATTCTCTCTATAATGAGGAAGCAAACATAAATAATTATATCATGTACATTGAAAACTGTACATTAGTGATAACAAATTTCCTTACATGAAGAAACTACCAGTAGACGATTGTCACATGAAGCTCCAAATAAGTAAATCAGAAGTGAGGAGAATGAGGACCGTGAATCAAGCTTAGGAATTGACGTGCTTCATCCGGAGAATGCATTAGCTTGGTCTTGCCGTGTTTCATGACGATCTTCACCATAGCTGGATACTGAAGAAAGGTCTGTAGGCCTACTTCTTTCAATTCCCTCCGTATTGTACTGAAGGAGCTCCACCTCTTTGCCGTCGTGGGAGAGAAGTTGGGGAAGAAGCTCAGCATCGCACCGTCACTTGCTTTTACGGGGCCGCAGTGTCTTGCTTCATTTAGAATCAAATTCCTGTCATTGTAGTGTAACAGCTTGAAAGTTGTGGTTTGGAGTGATCAGTTGAAACTCTGGAGTAAACACGGTGTGCATGTTCAATCTCGATATCTTTGCCCACAAGTGATGGGATCCAGATCAGCAGTGACCGCTTCAGAAAGCCAGTTGGGTCATCTTTCTCTGCCCCTTCAGGTAATCCTAGCAGACAGAGTTTACTACATCTGCTGCGGTCTTGTAGATCAGTCACTTGTTGCTCGAGGGCATCCAGACGGCTAGTGTGTTTGTTGATCACTCTTTTTTGCTCTTGCTGTCCCTAATCATTAGTCACTATCCCCTACCCACTATTCCATAGTCACTATTCCCTTGTCACTATTTTCTTGTCACTATTCCCTAGTCAATATTTCCCTACAGAAATATAATAACATAAATAAATAATAGCACAGAGGGTGTAATAATCCACAGGATTAAAAAACAGAAGATAAGAAAATATTTCAAATTGCATTTTCCTGTATCATCTTTGGTCATTAATACGGCAGGAACAATCACACACTGCTCACACAGACAAAGCAAGCCAAAGTGAAGTTGCACAGCTTTTGCGGTTGTTTTAAATGTAAGCCACATCCACAAGTAATATGTTTGTTGTTACTGTGACATAATTATAGGAAACAATTTGGCAATTTAACGGGGAAGGACAAGGCAACGGCCACACGTAATTATGGTTCACACCATTATTATTGTTTGTGTATAATCTGATATAAAGCTTGCAGATTTAAACTAAAATAAATGTACTGATAAACAAACTACTTGTTCTAATTTTTATTTATTTATATTTTTGGCTTAGTGGTTAGCACGTTCACCTCACACCTCCAGCGTCCTGGGTTCAAGTCTCGCTCGCGCTCACTGTGTGTGTGGAGTTTGCATGTTGCTTTCCTCCGTAGTGTGTGATTGTGAGAGTATATGTGTGTGTGCCCTGTGATGGGTTGGCACTTCGTCCAGGGTGTATCCTGCCTTGACGCCCGATGATGCCTGAGATAGGCACAGGCTCCCCGTGACCCGAGAATAGATCGGATAAGCGGTACACAATGGAATATTTTGTGGCAAAGATTTATTGCTGTGAAAAAGAAATGGAGCAGCTAAAATGCAGTGCGGGGAAAACTGGAATTTAAAAAAAACGTGTAAGTGGTAAAAATTACAAATCCAATATCATAATTTCAGGTTTAATATAAAAAATATTATATATAAACAATTGTTTTTATTACACAGTTAAAAATTTAATTATTAATTTTGAAAAGAGGAAATCTTTTAATCTGTTTTATCAGGTTTTATAGAATAGACATCAGAAACATCTAAAAACAAAATTCATATTCTACACAAATAAACACACACACACACACACACACACAAAACACACACACACACACACACACACACACACACACACACACACTCATACAAAACACACATGCTCTATAACAGATCTCGACTAGTGAGTTCTTCAGTGTTCTGTGAATATTTCTGGGTTCTTACATTTCTGAAAGAGTCTCGGAGAAACACTCGGATTTGAAAACCCAAAAAATTTAGTTTTTGTTTGTGTTTTTAATGTGTATTTCAGAGAGAGAGAGAGGGTGGGAGAGAGAGAGAGAGAGAGAGAGAGAGAGAGAGAGAGAGAGAGAGAAAATTGGATAGATAGATAGATAGATAGATAGATAGATAGATAGATAGATAGATAGATAGATAGATAGATAGATAGATAGATAGAAATATTTTTTATACTTAAAATACTTTTTTCTTTATTTCTTCGTCTCCTTCTTCTAATTATTATTTATTATTATTATTATTATATGATGAATGATGAAGAATTCTATGAGTGTGTTTTGATTCATTATTGTTAAACCTTTCGACTGAGTTTTGTCCAGATTATTGTCCTGCACTCCTCCTTCCTCTCTCTCTCTCTCTCCCTTTCTTCCGTCTCCGGATCTTTTAAAACCGCACGTCCGCTGAGTCATACACACGGAAACACACACACACACATACACACACACACACACACACACACACACACACACACACACACACAAAATCAGCCAAAGCAAACACAGTTAAAAACAGTACAATCTCTCTCTCTTTCTCTCTTTCTATCCTGCAAAACAAATTCATGAATATGACTCCAAATAATATTGAAACTTTATATTTATTACCAGTTTATTATTATTATTATTATTATTATTATTATTATTGTACACTAGTCGACCAAAACAATAAACATATTTATCAATAAAATGCAGTACTGAAGTTAAACCTGTAGGTTTTATTTTTAGAGTCAGCAAGTTCAGCGATTTATTTTTTATATAGATCATGAATCACTCCATTTATTAAAATTCAACACAAAGGCATTATAAATATATTTATATACACTGTGTTTAGTTTTTTTTTATATTGACTGCATTCCTTGGTGTCTAAATCCAGTACTCACTCACACAGTAAGAGAAGAGGTGAGATGATCTGTGAGATAGATAGATAGATAGATAGATAGATAGATAGATAGATAGATAGATAGATAGATAGATAGAGAGATAGATAGATAGATAGATAGATAGATAGTTTTGGCTTCTTTATAGTATTTCCTTCAAATCAAATCCATGAACATGACCCAAAATAAATCACCAAACAAAGAATGTATGCAGCATATGACAGGAAATAATATACAGGATGTTTTCAGATATTTTCATATTTTCTAAAATATATTTTGAAATTTATGTTTTCATGTTATTCATTGTTTTTATGTGAAAGGAACATTATTATTATTATTATTATTATTATTATTATTATTATTATTATTATTATTAGCCATCCTGAACTACTGGAACATTGAAAAGAGCATGTCTTTCTCCCTCTCTCTCTCTCTCTCTCACACACACACACACACACACCGTGTTCTTCACGATTGTACTTATGCTCATCTCTTTCACCCGTCTGTTTAAGGTACTGTTCTAGCCCTAGAGCCCACACACAGAGCCAGATCTTGATGCTGGATATTTATCGTCAGTGTTCAGATCATACAGTATAATTACATTTTGTGTGAAATACACAGTCTAAAAGTAATCGTCCGTGTGCAGTTAGATCCTCAGATAAAACTCCTGAGTAAAATTCCTGCAGCATCCATGTGGCCGGATAAACCCCACACCCACACACCTCCGCCTTCACAACTGGACAGAAAAAAGTCCTGTAGGTCACTCATCTGGAATGTTCACTCACACTGAGACTCTGTCCATATCAAATAAAAGATGAAAGAATGGAAATTACAGACTGGCAGATTTTATTTTAGTTCATATTTTAGTTTTAGTCACACAGGAAGCAACAAATCAGCTTGTAATTCTATCCGCTTTTCATCACAACCTCATCATCCCAGTAACATAGGTTTTATTTGTCACAAACAGTTATATAGAATATACAACTTTATATTTTACTTTTCTTGAATCTTAGAGGTAGATATGTCATTCATGTTTGGCTCATGCTGCAGAGACACCAAGAAAAGCAGCTGTTTGTAAAGCAGGACAAGAATATAGAGTCCATTATCATTTATTATGTCCCCTCAAAAATGTATAAAAGGTCGAGTCGGATCAGTTAAAAGGTGAAAGCTGTAACAAGTGGCCTAAACTGAGACCACTAAGGAACGCCAAACATTTGTGGGATTCTCCAACTTTTACATTTATAGCATTTGGCATACATCCTTATCCAGAGCAACATAAAAAAGTGCTTTAAATTCTCAATGTATGAAAACACTGGTTCAGTAGGACACTGTATGGGGAGCATTTATATACAGCTCTGGAAAAAAAAAATGAGACCACTGCAAAATAATCAGTTCCTTATGTTTTGTTCTTACTGGTGCATGTATTGGTGAGATTTTTGTGAACTGCTGACAATATTTCTAGTAAATTCAAAATATAACTATTGTTATTTAGAGTGTATATTTAAAGGAAAAGACTGGAGCTAAAGAGACTCAAACCTGTTCCAGCAAGGAAATGACAACACATCAAAATAACCCAAGATCATGCAGTATTTAGCAGAAGGAAGCAAATGTTCTTCTAGAACAACCCTGTACTTGGCTTGATTCATGCGTCCTTCACAAAGACAAATCTGTCCAATTCCAGCCTTGCTGAAGCTCCCCCGGATCATCACTGACCCTCCTCCATATTTTACAGTTGGTACAAGACACTGTGGGTTGCAGGCCTCTCCAGGTCTCCGTCTAACCATAACAGGACCGGGTGTCGGGCAAAGCTGAAAACTGGACTCATCATAAAAGATGACCTTACTCCAGTCCGCTACAGTCCAATTCCCGTGGTCTTTCGCAAAATTCAGCCTGGCTCTTCTTTGCATTTCACTGATGAAGGGCTTTTTTCTGGCTTTGTATGACTTCAGCCCTGCATGTAGAAGCCTGTTTCGAAAGCTCACTGAATCCTTGTGCCTGTAAAGCTAGTACTGAGCCTTTTTTTCTTCACTCAAAACCTCTCTTTTCACTGTTTTTGGCATGTTCAATGATTATTTTTAAATTTCCAATTATCTTTGAAAGACTTCTAGCACTTTTTTACCATCCAACTCGTCACATTGCAAGAGGAGAGTGTTGATTACAGCAGTGCTTTTTTATACTTTTTCCCCATTAAATAGGCTTGGATTCAGGTGATCACCAAATCAGTACCTCATTAAGCAGAATGAGGTGTGCTTGTGCAGAAATTGTATTAAAGGCTCCTAGAAATGAGACTTTTATTATGAAAGAATTATATGTCATTCCAGCGGAGGGGAGTGTAGCCAGTTAATCAGCTGTTTTTTGTTGTGTTTGGGTGAAGAAGTGTGAGCTATTAGCTGAAAGGACGCTAATTCCAGTTCATTTCGGGGGAATTGCTGCAGATGTAATCATTGGGTGTTAGTCATTGACCCCAAAGTAAGCCCTTTAGTTTATATTTGTGTTAATAGTTATCTGAACAGCTTTATATGTATCGGTAAATTACGGACAAGCCCAGACATGTCCGGTAGCCATCGTGCTGTTATGCAGGTCAGTAATATTTTTTTCCCTTGTGATTTATCCTTTCGATATGGATATGTAAATGAGTAATATGGGTTCCTAATAATGTTTTAATGATGCGATGTCGAGCAGTTATTTGTGTTTAACGTGTTTAACGTTACGATGTGTACTTAAATGCTGCTTGATTGTGCCGCTACTATCTGTATATAGACACTGTATGTTATTAATGACAAATGATAGCTTATGGTGTACATTTTCACCAGAAATACCTAGTTAATGTTCAGTTAACTGTATGTTTAATATAGAAATATCATTCATGTGAATGAGAAATACTAATTCATTATGTGATGGGGATCGCTATTATTGTTTGTATGTATATATATATATATATATATATATATATATATATATATATATATATATATATATATATATATATATATATTTAGTTTATTCCTTATCTTTATTGTATTTATTATTTTCAGACTATCTGCATCTTTGACTGTACATCTGTGGCCCTACCTTTCTCTACCAATACAAAGTATATACCTGATCACCTGTCTCCTCATTATTGGTGCTCTGACCGGCGCTTGGAAGGGTTTACTCATCCATTATTATCATCAAACCTGACAGTCCAAAAGCCTCTCCAACAGAAATGTAACAAAGACTGCATGAGGTGAATGTGAATCTATCCCACAAAGAGGATTCAGCTAATGTGGAGAAGAGCTGCCTGACAAATTCCTCTCCCGATTGTTTCTTCCTTGATAAACCCTCTGTCGGAGGTCGAGTTATGCTCAAAGTGGTTCCTGTGAATTTACATTATGAAGATCACACCCTGGACACCTTTGCTCTTCTTGATGATGGCTCAGAGAGGACTATTCTCCTCTCCACTGCAGTTAAGGCCCTGGGCATTCAGGGTGTCCCTGAAGAGCTTCCTTTGTGGACAGTGAGAGATGATATTCAGGTTCTTAATGGTTCCTCCATATCCTTTCAGATATCTCCCCTCTGTAAACCTCAGACCTGCTATAATGAGATTAATAAGATTAATCATGCCTTTACTGCAGAGCGTCTGAACCTGTCACGCCAGTCTTACCCTGTAGAACAGCTACAACAGAAGTATAGACATCTGCGGGGTCTTCCAATCCGTACACTTACGGATGTCCAACTTTTACTTCTCATTGGTTCTGATCAGCCCCATCTCATAACTCCAACAGAGCCTGTTCGATGGGGCGGCCCGGGCACTCCAGCCGCAGTTCACACACGCCTAGGATGGACCCTCCAGGGACCCATACCTCCTATGGGTTGGACTCCTGCTGCACGGCAATGTCTGCTAACCTCAATGGCGCCACAGGACGAACTCTTCCAGAATGTTCAGCAGCTGTGGCAGTTAGATATGGTTCCGCAGTGGGAGGGCAAAGAGGTAACCCGGTCCAAGCAAGATCAGGATGCTTTTCAGCTTCTGGAAAGAAAGACTCTCACTCTGGAAATTGAAGGAATCAATCGGTTGGCTACACCCTTACTGCGGCGTAAGGACATGCCTTTGTTGAATGGACCTAAGGAGTCTGTCCTACCTACCCTTTGCAGTGTTGAGAGGCATCTGCTGAAAGACCCTATAAAGGCTGAGGTCTATAGAGAGGAAATGAGGAAACTCATTGAGACTGGAGCTGTTCGGGAAGTGGTTGAGTCTATACCCGAATTACCTGAATGCTGGTACATACCTCACCACATTGTTAGTCACAATGGAAAGTTTCGCATTGTGTTTAACTGCTCCCATCAGTACCAAGGACAAAGCCTTAATCAGTACCTGTTGCCAGGGCCCACCCTCAGTGCCTCTCTATTGGGTGTCCTTATCCGCTTCAGAGAACATCCTGTGGCTGTGAGTGGAGATATCAAAGCGATGTTCCACCAGGTCCGTCTTCTCCCTGAGGACCGTCCTTTACTCCGTTTCCTTTGGCGGGATCTGAAGATGGATGAGGTACCCAAGATTCTTGAGTGGCAGGTATTACCCTTCGGCACAACCTCCAGTCCATGTTGTGCTACCTATGCACTACAACGACATGTACGGCAACACCCCCAGACGGATGAGGCGATTCGGTTTTCGGTGGAGAGATGTTTTTATGTTGATAACTGCCTGCAGAGCCTGCCTACTGCTGATGCAGCTTGAAACTTGATTGATCAACTACGAAACATTCTCTCTGGAGCTGGATTTGAAATCCGCCAATGGGCTTCCAATGATCCTGGTGTGCTAGGTCACCTACCATCCAACGCCCGAGCTGTAAGTGTAGAACTGTGGTTAATGCAGGAGAATTCAGACATCCCTGAGTCGATGCTGGGTCTGAGCTGGAACTGGCAGACGGACACCTTGTCCTACAAACACAGACCTGTGGTATATGAGACTCCAACTTTGAGGAACATATATAAGGTCCTAGCTACCCAGTACGACCCTCTGGGATGGCTTCTGCCTTTCACAACTCGAGCTAAAGTCATCGTTAAACAACTGTGGAATAAACAGAGAGGGTGGGATGACCCCAACCTGCCACCTGAGCTCCTCCAGTCTTGGAATGCATGGGAGGAGGAACTCCAATACCTCCCTTGTATCACCTTTCCCCGGCCTTATGTTCCTGTTGAAGTTGGAATGGATGGAGCTACCCATGAGGTGCATATTTTCTCGGATGCCTCTAAGCAGGCATATGGAGCAGTGGCTTACCTCCGGACTACCGACCAGGAAGGTCGGATCTACCTGTCCTTCATCCTGGCACGCTCCCGTGTCACTCCTAAATGAGCTCACTCCATTCCAAGGCTGGAACTCTGCGGAAGTCTAGTTGCAGCACAGTTGGCTAAGTTACTTGAGAATGAGTTGACCCTATGCATCAAGTCTATTTCCCTATGGACGGACTCTACCACAGTCCTCCAGTGATTGAATTCGGAGTCTTGTAGATACAGAGTCTTTGTGGGAAACAGAATTTCTGAGATCCAGGAGCTGACGGAAAAATGTTCTTGGCATTATGTAAGCTCCGCGGACAACCCTGCTGACGACCTCATGAAAGGGAAACCTCTCCAATATCTTGCTGCACCAAACTGTTGGTCTCAAGGCCCCTCCTTCCTCCTCCAGGATTCCAAAGAATGGCCAGTAATCGCTAAAACTGAAACCATGGAAGACAAGGCTGAACTACGAAAATCTGCCTTCTGTGGGACCAATACTTTATCTCCTTCATCTGGTCACCCTGATGGATGGAACTACAACACCTGGCATGAGCTATTGGATGCTACTGCCCTGGAGCTTCAAGCTGGCCTTGCGCCAGGGACTCCTCCAGAGGCTGAGGATTACCGCCAGGCTGAGGTTCATATCCTCAGGCGTGTGCAGCAAGAATCCTTTCCTGAGGATTACAAGCTGTTACGAATGGGAAAGTCGGTCAGTTCCAGAAGTCGACTGGTTACCCTAGCCCCTGAAATGGATCTGTCCAGTGGTCTGATCAGGGTAGGAGGTCGTTTGAGGAGAGTTGCAGGCATTGAGGACTCCATTTTACATCCTGTGGTCCTAGATCCTAATCATCCAGTCACCCGTTTGATCATTCACTATTATGATCATCAGTTACATCGTTCTGGATCGGAAAGGCTGTTCGCGGAAATACGGAGATACTACTGGAAATCTACGGGGCCGCGAAGCTGTTCGCAGATTTCAACATGATTGTCCAGAATGTCAACGGTGGAGGGCCCAGCCGACAATACCTAAGATGGCGGATATACCCTCTGCGCGCCTTCGGCTCCACAAACCTGCCTTCCATTCTTGTGGAGTGGACTGCTTTGGACCCATGTTGGTCAAAATCGGAAGGCAGACAGAGAAGCGTTGGGGTATTCTCTTTAAATGTCTGACCACCAGAGCAGTCCATTTAGACCTACTCCCTAGTATGAGTACAGACTCATTCCTCATGTCTCTTAGAAGGTTTGTGGCAAGGAGAGGGACACCAGCTGAGTTATGGTCGGATCGAGGTGCAAACTTCCGCGGGGGTGAAAGGGAGTTGCGGGAAGCTTATGCAGCACTGATTCCTAACCTACAGCATCAGCTCGCCCACCAGAAGATCCATTTCCACTTTAATCCCCCATTGGCCCCTCACTTTGGTGGAGTTTGGGAGAGGGAGATTAGATCCATTAAATCGGCTTTGTACACAGTTTTGGGTTCACAGTTAGTTCCTGAGGAAGTCTTAATGACAATCTTGCTGGAAGTGGAGGCCATCCTGATCTCAAAACCTTTGGGGTATGTTTCGTCAGATGTGGCTGATGTGGACCCGGTAACGCCAAATAGTCTCCTGATGGGGTGGCCTGATGGATCTCTGCCCCAGGTAGTTTATCCAGAATCAGAGATATTAAGTCGCCAGCTCTGGAGGCATTTCCAGGTCCTAGCTGACCGATTCTGGACCAGGTTCATAAGGGACTATCTTCCTGGCCTCCAAACACGGCAGAAATGGCAAGCCTCTCCTCCTGACTTGAAGGAGAAAACATTTGTTTTAATTGTAGACCCCCAACTACCTCGGAGCTTATGGCCTGTAGGACAAGTTGTCAAGACCTACCGAAGCCGGGATGGTCATATCAGATCAGCTGATGTGGCGATAAAGGGCCAAGTTTATACCAGACCGGTAGCCCGCCTGGTCATCCTGCCGGCTTTACCAAAGGATGGACTTAACGCCCCAACCCTGATTAGTTGAGTCGCCTTTACTGGAAGCAAAGATGCGCCGCATCTTTGGGGGCGGCTGTATTAAAGGCTCCTAGAAATGAGACTTTTATTATGAAAGAATTATATGTCATTCCAGCGGAGGGGAGTGTAGCCAGTTAATCGGCTGTTTTTTGTTGTGTTTGGGTGAAGAAGTGTGAGCTATTAGCCGAAAGGACGCTAATTCCAGTTCATTTCGGGGGAATTGCTGCAGATGTATAATTGGGTGTTAGTCATTGACCACAAAGTAAGCCCTTTAGTTTATATTTGTGTTAATAGTTATCTGAACAGCTTTGTATGTATTGGTAAATTACGGACAAGCCCAGACATGTCCGGTAGCCATCGTGCTGTTATGCAGATCAGTAATATTTTTTTCCCTTGTGATTTATCCTTTCGATATGGATATGTAAATGAGTAATATGGGTTCCTAATAATGTTTTAATGATGCGATGTCGAGCGGTTATTTGTGTTTAACGTGTTTAACATTACGATGTGTACTTAAATGCTGCTTGATTGTGCCGCTGCTATCTGTATATAGACACTGTATGTTATTAATGACAAATGATAGCTTATGGTGTACATTTTCACCAGAAATACCTAGTTAATGTTCAGTTAACTGTATGTTTAATATAGAAATATCATTCATGTGAATGAGAAATACTAATTCATTATGTGATGGGGATCGCTATTATTGTTTGTATGTATATATATATATATATATATATATTTAGTTTATTCCTTATCTTTATTGTATTTATTATTTTCAGACTATCTGCATCTTTGACTGTACATCTGTGGCCCTACCTTTCTCTACCAATACAAAGTATATACCTGATCACCTGTCTCCTCATTATTGGTGCTCTGACCGGCACTCGGAAGGGTTTACTCATCCATTATTATCATCAAACCTGACAGTCCAAAAGCCTCTCCAACAGAAATGTAACAAAGACTGGCATGGAATGCTTGTCATACTCAGAGAGTTGCTGATTTAGGAGTAAATTGCAGTGGTCTCTTATTTTTTTCCAGAGCTGTATATATATATTTGCCATTCAGCCATAACATTATGACTTAATTATGCTGCCAAAACGGCCCTGACCCATCAAGGCATGGACTCTACTAGATCTCTGAAGGTGTGCTGTGGGATCTGGCACCAAGTTGTTAGCAGCAGATCCTTTAAGTCCTGTAAGTTGCGAGGTGGGGCCTCCATAGATCAGACTTGTTTGTCCAGCACATCCCACAGAAGCTCGATTGGATTGAGATCTGGGGAATTTGGAGGCGGAGTCAACACCTCAAACTGGTAGTTGTGCTCATCAAACCATTCCTGAAGCATTTCTGCTTTGTGGCACAGTGCATTATCCTGCTGAAAGAGGCCACAGCCACCAGGGAATACCATTTCCATGAAAAGGTGTACATGGTCTGCAACAATGCTTAGGTAGGTGCTACGTGTCACAGTAATATCCACATGTATGGCAGAACACAAGGTTTCCCAGCAGAACATTGCCCAAAGCATGACACTGCCTCTGCCGGCTTGCCGTCTTTCCATAGTGCATTCTGGTGCCATGTGTTCCCCAGGTAAGGCATGCACATGCACCCGGCCATCCACGTGATGTAACAGAAAATGTGATTCATCAGACCAGACCAAATTCTTCCATTGCTCCATGGTCCAGTTCTGATGCTCACGTGCCCATTGTTGTCACTTTCGGCGGTTCACAGGGGTCAGCATGGGCACCCTGACTGGTCTGTGGCTTTGCAGCCCCATACACAACAAACTGTGATGCACTGTGTATTCTGACCCCTTTCTATCAGAACCAGCATTAACTTCTTCAGCAATTTGAGCAACAGTAGCTCGTCTTTTGGATCGGATCACACGGACCAGCCTTCACTCCTCACGTGCATCAGTGAGCTTCAGCCACCCAACACTTCATGATGCAGAAAAACTAGTTCATGCTTTTGTTACCTCTAGTTAGTACCTCTTACCAGTTAGTCCAGAATGCAGCAGCAGATATGAACACATCAATCCTATCTTAGCCACACTACACTGGCTCCCAGTCAAATTCCACATTGATTACAAAATATTGTTACTAACCTATAAAGCACTAAATGGTCTCGCGCCACAGTACCTGAGCGATTTTTTGGTTATTTATGATCCGCCACGCCTACGCCGATCAAAGTGTGCAGGTTATTTGGTAGTACCTCAAGTAGCAAAAGCCCCACAGTTATGGAATAGCCTTCCAATTAGTGTTCAGGATTCAGACACAGTCTCAATGTTTAAGTCTAGGCTAAAGACACATTTGTTTAGTCAAGCTTTCACTGTATAGTTTTACTTAGGTAAAGGAGCAGATCTAGAAGGTTCATGGGCATAGAGTGTTTGGTGTACTGGGATGTTTGGATGCTGTCGCCTTACCACTCTCACAAGTCGCTCAGGTTTGCTGACTGTGAAGTGTGTGGACGCTTTATGTCCTTCCGGAAGCCTTCATGTCTGTCACCTTCTGGCTTTCCCTTTCAGTGATGCTGTCATAGCTAGTTCTGCCGGAGTCCCTGCCTGCACTTTACACATAATCTACACTGTCTTTAAACATCACATGATCACAACCATACCTAATATCTTTCTCTGTCCCTCTCTCTGTCTTTCTCTGTCAAGCTATACGTCCCACCCCCGAGCTCCCAGTGTTCAAAGTTTCCAGTGTGACCCCTGGCTCTACCCCTGGTCTCGTTGCTTGGTGGTGCTCAAAGATGCTGTGGATGGATCTCTCTGGACAGCCTGTGACCATGAGACAACCTGTGACCAGGAGACAGCCATGGACAGAGCCACTTGGGGACTACAACACCATTACCAATCTGCTGTTACATCTGTCAGCTACTGACAGCAAGGAATTGCCTATACCAAACTATGTCTATACCAAACTCAGAAACTACATTGACCTAATAGTTCATCAAGGGCCCTTGGTTGCTGTTGTAGATAGGACACTATTTACATTTACATTATTTACTGTCCAGTGTCACTCAAATGAGGATGGGTTCCCTTCTGAGCCTGGTTCCTCTCAAGGTTTCTTCCCCATATCATCACAGTTTTTCCTTGCCACCATCGCTGACAGGCTTGCTCATGAGGGATAAATAGGGATAAAATAGTTTAATAATTAAATTTAATAATTCTTTTTTTTGCTCCTTTCTATTTCTCTACTTTTGTAAAGCTGCTTTGAGACAATGTCCACTGTAAAAGGCGCTATACAAATGAATTGAATTGAACTCTGGACTTTGAGGCTACCAGAGTTTAAATCATTTCTGCAGTCTCACTATTGCCTTGCAGATATGCACAGTAGACTGCACAGTAAGCTCAGTAAGCTCATTCATTCGCATCGCAAAAAACATGGAGTCTGACTGTCTCACCTTGCTGATTTGTCAAGATATGATACCATCTAGGTATAGCCACAAAGTGTAGCAGGGGCAACTCATCACACCACTGCTTCCATTTGAGGGCTAAATCTGGGAGTAGTTCTTCATCCCACTTGAGACCTTGCTCCCACATTTCCTGGAACAGACATTTTACATGAATGGTATAGGGTGTTAGGAACCCTATTGGATCAAAGATACTCTATACGATTTGAGGAACACTCCTCTTAGTACTCTCTTTCCTTTCCAGAACATCCAGCACTTGCCGCAAGTCAAACACAAAGTCATCATGGTCTTGCCTCCATATCAATCCCAACACTTTCAATGCAGTGTTGTGTGTCTCTGAATCTGCTGGGATTTCAATCTGGGTTTTCATCCATCTCGTTCTTAGGTCAGAGGAGTTGGTCATCCATTTCCGTAGCTCCATTCTTGCAGCAGACAAGATGGCCTTTGCTTGTGCTTAGATAAAACAAGCTTCATCCACATCAGGTAAGCTCACAATGAGATCATCCACATACAGTGATTCCTGGAGTAGTGCTACAGTTGTTGTCTGTTCAGATTCATACTGTTTGAGATGAGCTCTAATTGTCATTGCCAACAGAAAGGGGCTAGATGCAACTCCAAACACAACTCTGTTCATTCTCATGATGAAAGGCTCCCTTTCAGAGTTCTATGATGAGGGATCATAGGTCCATAAGAACCTTGTGAAAGCGGAACTTAATAAGCACATGAAGTATGTCTGGGTTCAAGTTGGACCCAATAAGTAAACAGTCATTTAGGGAAGCTGAACCCTCTTAGTGTGAAGACGCATCAAACACAATTCGGTTGTTTCCTTATCATCTTGGATTACTGGATGGTGTGGCATGTAATACTTCACAGTGCTGGCCTGCTTTACAGCAATGTTACAGTTGTCTTTAAGTTCTGATGTGTCTCTGCCATGTTTCCATGGCAACTCCACTATGTAGCAACCTTCTTTAAAGCTCACTGTTGGTTCAAAGTTCTCTAGTGCTTCAGCTTCTTCTACACTAGGTGTTTTGTCATGGACAATGCCAAGAGATTCAATTTCCCAAAACTGCGAATCTGTATCTCACATTCATCAAATAGCTGTCTTAATGCAGTGATGTCATGCGATTATTTCACAGGAGTCAGGTTCAGTAGTTTGGACATATGTGCATTTACTACAAGGTCCTTCCTTCCAAATCTGTCCTTGAGCAATGTAATTTGCGAACTGTCAGCACTAGCACTTACATCACTTTGACGAGCGGCTGAATCTCTGCCGCATTGAATCAGATGGGTGGCACTTCTTTTCCATAAAACAATACGGTCTTGATATTCCTGCACGTCTTCAACCTCGTCCTCGAGTTCGTCTGTTGAACTTTATTGAACAAAGTTTATGAGAAAACAAAAATGACAGTAAAGGTATTAACAAAACATAGACGGCTCGCAGCAACCCCACACACTCAAAAAAAAACGAATCCCAGCATCCCCGTCTCTTGCTCCTCTCTCGCGCTGCGGCTCATGGGAAAAGTAGTTTGTTTGAATATATTGTTAAGGTTAACATCTATCACAAACATTAAAGCAATCACAATTCTTATAACCCACATTTATTACTATTCAGTGTTAATTAACTGCAACTAATAAATTGCAACACAGTGACACATGTACGTTCTGAGCTGTTTGTGCCATTGTCTTTTTATCATGTATGACTCTTTCTTCCTCTAGTTCTGAATATCTGAGTATTTCCTGTGGACTGACCACTGCCTGTTCCGACTCCATATGACCCCAGACCATGTCAAGTCAAAAAGCAGACTTCTGTTTAGTGAGTGTGTGTGTGTGTGTGTGTGTGTGCGTGTGGTCTGGGAAACTGAGCTCATGAAAGGAGTTGGTCTGATTAAAAAGAATAATAAGAATATTAAGATTTATAATAATATTATATAAGATAAGATTTTATTATAATCTAATGATATGTTGAAGATTATCACTTAATAAGATGTCTTTTTTAGCAGTGAGGATGTGATCAATAACTTTATATTCTGTAGAAACTCTCATCTTTATGACCAGGGTATTTTTTATTAGTAGTAGTAGTATTGTACACTAGTCTACAAAAACAATAAACATATTTATCAATAAAACCCAGTATTGAAGCTTTTCATTTTTAGAATCTGTCACAGTCACTATAAAGAGTTCAGCAGTTTATTTTTTATACTGATCATGAATCACTCCATTTAGTAAAATTCAACACAAAGGCATTATTGTGCTGAAGTAACCTGTGGCTCAGACATACACACACTCACAGAGTAAATATATATTTATACACACTGTGTTCATTTCAGTTGAGGATATGAAGCTAGTGGGTGCAAGTGTTAAGGATGCAGAAGATAGGGATAGGTGGAGAGAGATGATTCGCTGTGGAGACCCCTGAAGGGAAAGCCAAAGGAAAGTGTTCATTTCAGTTCAATTCAATTCAATTTATTTGTATAGCGCTTTTAACAATGGACATTGTCTCAAAGTAGCTTTACAGAAGTATAGAAACACAGAAGAGAAAAAAAAATTAAATATAATAAAGCTAAGCAACTATTTTATCCTTATTTTTAACCCTAATGAGAAGCCTGAGGCGAGGGTGGTGAGGAAAAAACCTTGAGAGGAACCAGGCTCAGAAGGGAACCTCAGCCTCATTTGGGTGACACTGGACAGTAAATAATGTAAATTTAAATAATGTCCTTTCTGCAACTGCAACCAAGGGCCCAGGAGGAACTATTAGGTCAAAGTAGTTTCTGAGTTCATTATAGACACTAATTCCTTGCTGTCAAAAGCTGACAGGTGTAACAGCAGATCTGTGACGGGGTTATAGTCTCCAAGTGGCTCTGTCCACGGCTGTCTCCTGGTCACAGGCTGTCCACACAGATCCATCCACAGCAGCAGTGAGCACCACCAAGCAACGAGACTCCGACCAGGGGTAGAGCGTCTGAATGGATCAGGCAGGTCCGGAAAGAAGAAGTGGTCACAATGGAAACTCAGAACACTGATAGCTCAGGAGTAGGATGTATAGCTCAACATTGAGAGAGATATATTAAGTATGCTTGTGATCATGTGATGTTTAAAGACAATGTAGATTTTGTAAAGTGCAGGCAGGGACTCTGGCAAGATTAGCTATGACATCATAACTGAAAGGGAGAGTCAGAAGGTGACAGACATGAAGGCTTCCCGGTAAGAGTTTCTTTGGTTACATTGACTACCACTTGGTGTCTAAATCCAGTACTCACTCACACAGTAAGAGAGGAGGTGAGATGATCTGTCCATCCACAGAACAGAAAGAACATCAGGAGATATTTCTAGTGTGGCCAATGGGTTGTAAGGAAGCAGCACAGGATACAACGAAAAATATGTGATAGGGCTTTATTCTGACGGCTGTCTCTCAGAAGGACAGGGATCGATGGGAGTCAGGATTGATAACAAAAAATGAATAAAATAACATAAATCTTATGGCTATGTTTTGCTTATTTGACAAAAACAAAAGATTCAACACTGAGTTCAAAATCCCATAAATTCAGTCCAGGAAGAGTCACACCCTTCAAGAAGTTCAGAGTTCAGATATAGGAAAATTTAGTCTTCCTGAATTGCACTAAAATGAAATTGAATGGAGTAAAATAAAATAAAATGAAATATAATGAAATATAATGAAATATGCTAGAGGCTAACATTTGAATAAAATAAAAACAGTACATTAGCCTACAATGACACTCCAAAGTCTTCTTGAAAATACATGTTGAGTAAAAAAACAATCTTAACATGCATATTCCAATGTAAACAGATTCAACTACAACCAGGCAAATGTACTGGGCTGTAAATAAAGAAAATGAAGCTTCATTAACATTCATTGTACATACCCAGTCCTCGCATGTGTCCCAAAATGTGATTAAACCCGATTCACCTCACACATGCAATCCATAAACGTCCTTAAAGACGAACCATGAAACATTAATTTTTAACATACTATGCTCACATACACATTTTATGCAATTCATTCACAACTTCTGTAAGAATGTACATTTACCTGCCAAATTCAGAATAATGGCAGCAAACCCAAAGCACTAGTTTTTGTTCTTTGCTTTGCTCACCCTGAAATCTGCGCACATGTTACATGCTGAAACTCTGCAAAGCAAGTGCCACAAACACAGTTTCTTAAAGGACCCATGACCGATTTATGCTCAACGTTAAGTCTTGTTAATTTTCTCCACTTGGCTACATTATATATATATATATATACACACACATACACCAATCAGGCATAACATTATGACCACCTGCCTAATATTGTGTTGTTTCCCCTTTTGCCCAAACAGCCCTGACTCACCCTGCACTGTGTATTCGGAGCCCTTTCTATCAGAACCAGCATTAACTTCTTCAGCAATTTGAGCAACAGTAGCTCGTCTATTGGATCGGATCACACGGGCCAGCCTTCGCTCCCCACGTGCATCAATGAGCCTCGGCCGCCCATGACCCTGTCTCCGGGTCACCACTGTTCCTTCCTTGGACCACTTTTGATAGATACTGACCACTGCAGACCGGGAACACCCCACAAGAGCTGCAGTTTTGGAGATGTTCTGATCCAGTGGTCTAGCCATCACAATTTGGCCCTTCGTCAAACTCGCTCAAATCCTTACGCTTGTCCATTTTTCCTGCTTCTAACACATCAACTTTGAGGACAAAATGTTGACTTGCTGCCGAATATATCCCACCCACTAACAGGTGCCATGATGAGGAGATCATCAGTCTCATTCACTTCACCTCTCACTGCTCACAGTGTTATGGCTGATCGGTATATATATATATATACTTTTACATATGTCCTTTTTCTCCTTGGAAACTTCTGGTTTCTGACTGGTTACTGTGGCAAATACACACACACACACACACACACACACACACAAATATAGATTAAAAAGTTCTAAAAAGAGATCTAAAATTTAATTTTAAAATAAGAAATAAATCAAAAAGAGAAATTTGGTGTGTGTGCATTAGTCTGACAAGAGTGTGTGTTTTGCAGAAACACACTGTTCTGTGTTTTTCTGTGGTGTGTGTGTTCTGTGTTATTCTGTGGTGTGTGTGTGTGTGTGTGTGTGTGGCATTAGAGAAATGTGTCTGGGATTCAGGTTTAGTAAATACGAAGAGAAGTTTGATGAATCAGGACAGTTTCCCTTTCCTGCACTTTTGGAACTCTGATATTAATAACACAGAATTCCCAAACCTGTTTTTTTTTTTGTATTCCGGAGTAGATTGTGTTAAGATATTTGAATGGAATTTGCTGCTTTAGGATATTGGATGAACAGAAGACTCAGTTTAACTGATGACACATGATGAAGTTTTCTTGAGAAACATTCTGTAATTCATTTCAAACAACATTACCAACAATCCTTAATATTTTCCACTTTCTAAACCAAACTCTTCCAGTCTTACCCACACAGAGAAGAGTGAAATCAGTAAGATATTTTTCACAGGTGCGTCGGATTTTATCATTTATTTCTTACAACAGCAGAAAATTTCATCATCGATCTCTTTAAATAAATGATATAAATATCAGAATGATCTCGATTATGACGATGGACTTTAACTCTGTTAATTACACCTGAAGCGTGTTTGGTGTTGATTCATTCAGTTATAAACAGAAATGATAAAGTTGGGAATTGTGTGTAGTTTTGAGTTTTTCATTGGGAATTGAAACACACTGGCACAGACCAGTCACAGGGTGTGTGTTATTATTTTTGGTTACATTTCTTTAGAATGTACAGTTAAAGAATTTACATTTATAATGTGTGTATTTTTGGGAATTGTGTTTATTGTTGTGGAAATTCCACACATGAAGCTGACTGAGCTGTAACATGTGAGGGTGATGGTATTTGTTGTGTGTGCTGCTCTGTCTGATAATCTGCCTTTTATTTCCCCCAATACAGAGTTTATTACTTTAAATAAAACCCTGCACTTTACTGTCATACTCACTGAAGCAGATTTATATCTACATTTTATTATTTTATTCCTGCATGCGAATGATAAGCCAACGCGAGCGCTTTGCGCATGCGTGCTACAGCCGGAGTGACGTAATGACAAACACAAGACAAGTCCGAACACATATCCCGGGCACGCGCTGAGAGAGAGAGAGAGGGAGAGAGAGCAGAGAGAGAGAGGGAGAGAGAGACAGAGAGACAGAGAGAGAGAGAGAGAGAGAGAGAGAGAGAGAGACAGACAGAGAGAGAGAGACAGAGAGAGAGAGAGAGAGGGAGAGAGAGTATAAATACCGGAAAATCTACTGGAGTATTATCTGATTATTCTGCACTCGACGACACACACACACACACACACACACACACACACACACACACACACACACACACACGATATTTAAGATAATATAACACGCATTGTTACGCGATGCGCCTGGCGTAAAGTCCTCGCGCACACCTAGCGCTGTCTGTGCCTTACCTGTCAGCACGCAGTCCGGGCTCGCGCACAGGTGAGACGGGAGGATGCGCGCGGCGGACACACTGGCGGAGGAGCTCACGAGCGCGGCGGCTACCGGAGACACGGCACGCGCTGAACTCTTGCTGCAGAGTGGAGCTGAGGTCAACCGCGCAAACCGCTTCGGGAGGACACCTGTACAGGTAACAGCGCCGAGTGTTACACACTTTATACACTGCATACTCTGTGTGTCCGGCTCTGTCCGGTTCTGTCCGGCTCTGTCCGGTTCTGTTCGGCGGTGTCCGGCTCTGTCCGGTTCTGTCAGGCTCTGTCCGGTTCTGTCCGGCTCTGTCCAGTCAGACACAATGCACAAGAATCATTTATATTAATATATAAATTATCGGAAGATTTATAATAAATGCTTGGCTTATTTCGTTTTGCAATCTGTTTCCTGTCATTTAGATTCAGTCCCAAACTTTATGAAAAGTTTTCAGAGTTTATAAAATTAAATCTAGCTTGAAAAAATATAACTCTATTAATTATCCGCTATTTTATTAACGATAATCCTGCTCTGATTTCGAACCCACACTGACCTCATGACCTAACGAAAACAGGAAGTTAATTCTTCTGTAATTTAAAGCAGAAATTAAATCTCTCTTGATGAAGCTGTAATGAAGTTGTAAAAGCCGATAAACCGATAAACCGATAAACCGCGGGATTCTATCGCGATGGACTTTATAAACTCTTTATAAATGAAAGATAATCATTTATAATCACTCTATAATTATTCACATAAACGAAAATGAAAGTGACCGCTTCATTAGAATAAACTGATCACACACACACAACACACACACACACACACACACACACACACACACACACACACACACACACACACACACACGGGAGGATCAGTGAGGTGAGAGTTTTATCTTAAACACCGGATTTATCTGCCTAGTTTTATAATAATGAAAAAAGTATTTGCATGTGATGGGTTTACTTTAAAACACACTAAAGCGCGCCCGTACACACACACCGACACACACACACACACTACACTAACAGAGAGTGTTTCTGTATAAAGATGTTTGCTCTTCAGCTCTGTGTATTTCTGTTCTAAGCTGAAAACTGAAGCACATTAACATAAAAACACTAAAGATTATTTTCCCCAGAAATGTCATAGCATCGGCTTTATTATCATTATCTACTGAATTCACACACTACTGAATTCACACACTACTGAATTCACACACTTTTATTTCGTTGAGAAAAACGGAATCAGGAAGTTAAAACAGAGTCGCTGGTGTGTTTGAACACGAAGCAGAAAAATCTCATTCCCTTACACAGACATCATGAAGAGCTTTAAATAAATAAATAAAAATATCACAGCAGAATTTATTATAAATCAGTAAATAACTTTATTTAAACAATTTATTTAAACGTTGCCTTTAACTCACAGCGTTACATCTCTTCATTATAAATTATTAATAATTTTATATAATATTTATTCAGTAAATATATTTTTGAGGTAAATGTAACCATCTAAACAAAATTATTATTTCTGAATTTATTACAATTATTAATCATATTTATAATAAACAAAGTTTAACATAATTATATAAACATAATGTTGATTATTACAAAGTAAATATATTCATATTAATTTTTTGAGTGTATTATATTTCACAACCCGGTATAATATCAGTAATGTTCTTTGTTTATTTTAATTGCTTTTGAATTTGATTTAAATTAATTTATAATCCTAATTAATGCTTTTCAATTATTTACGTAAATTATAACAATGATTATGTAACTATTTCCATCAAAAGCGCTTATAATAATAATCTACACTTATACAATATACACTCACTGACCACTTTATTAGGAATACCTCTGGTGTGATTGTCCAGTCAGAAGCTGAGGTGTCCACTGCAGTGCGAGTCCTGAGACAGCCGGAGTGTGTGTGTTCATCTTCACATCAAACATCAGACTGAACATCTGAATATAAAATTCGTGAAGCTAATTCAGGCTCATATATGAATAAATCCTGTATAGTTACAGCAGAGCGAATCCGAGGCGTACTGAAGATAATCTCAGAAAAATAAATCACATTCAGACGAACAAATAAAACGTTACCGTGAGTTTAGAACAACTGAAGAAAAGTACACGCTGTTTACACAATAAACTCCTTTTTCATTCTTTATTCATCTTCACTCTGTATTTCTTTCTGCTGTGATTTCCTGCCAGTGTGAAACCTTCACATTCATCACGAGACTTTTAACATGTTCACAAACTTTTGCTGTCAGAAAATTCCAGAAGCTTTATAATAATATTTAAATGTGGAGTTGAAGATGGTGAGTGTTTTTGTGTCTCAGTGAAACTGTGAAATTAATCTTGACAAAAAAACATTTTTATTTAACTTCTATTTAATATGATGAAACACACAGTGTAAATCTCTGCAGTGTTTACTGATACTTCCACTTAATATTCATCTATTCATTATATATTCAATTATTATATTAGTATTTAAATTAAAATTCACGTAAAAGAATTTATCCGCTTTTTTCTGGAGAAAAGTTTAATATTAAATGTTGAAGTTAGATAACGATGCGTAATCACGTGTTAAAGATGCAGTAAATAGATGATTTTTTCTTCAGCAGTAAAATAACACGTATTGGGCTTTAAATGATGTGAAATATCTGAAGATTAGACCTTAATGTTTTAATGAATTACTTTAATTTAATTCCAGTTTATTTGTATATGTTTAACAATAAACACTGAGCCACTTTACAGAAATATATGAATGTTAATAAAGCTGTGTTAATAATAATAATAATAATAATAATAATAACAACAACAACAACAACAACAACAACAACAACAACAACAACAATAATAATATTCTTATTATCATTATTATCACCACAACCCGGTATAATATATCAGTAATGTTTTTTTTTTATTGCTTTTGAATTTGATTGAAATTAAATTATAATCCTAATTAATGCTTTTCAATGATTTCCATAAGTTATAACAATGATTATGTAACTATTCACAAATAATACAAAGTGCTAATAATAATAATAATAATAATAATAATAATAATAATAATAATAATAATAATAATATTCAGCATTTTGTTCTACTTATTTTCACAATTCACAATATACACTCACTGACCACTTTATTAGGAACACTTCTGGTGTGATTGTCCAGTCAGAAGCTGAGGTGCCCACTGCAGTGTGAGTCAGTGTGTGTGTGTGTGTGTGTGTGTGTGTGATCGTATTATTTTCCCTGCAGATTTTACACAGAGATTATTACACTTACTGTATAAACACAACACACCTTTATTTGATCTGAAGTTCCTCTTATTAGTGTAGTGTTGTAGTGTCAGTGCTGGACAGTTTCACGGAAATATCAAGATGAATAATTATAACAGGATTTAATGGAGTAGTGTAAAGTAGTGTAGGTGTGTGTACAGTTGTGTAGAGGTGGTGTGTTTGTGTGTGTGTGCGAGTGTTTGGAGGTGGTGTGTGTGTGTGTGTGTGTGTGTGCGCGCACGAGTGTTTGGAGGTGGTGTGTGTGTGTGTGAGTGAGTGTTTGGAGGTGGTGTGTGTGAGAGAGTGAGTGGAGGTGGTGTGTGTGAGAGAGTGAGTGGAGGTGGTGTGTGTGTGTGAGAGTGAGTGTTTGGAGGTGGTGTGTGTGAGAGAGTGAGTGGAGGTGGTGTGTGTGTGTGAGAGTGAGTGGAGGTAGTGTGTGTGTGTGTGTGTGAGAGAGTGTCAGGATTATTAGGAGAGAAAGAGTATTAATAATTATTTATAAATAAAGACAGAAACAGTCAGATCTAATCATCTGAGTGAAGAGCATCATAAAGTGTTTGGGGAACCTGCTTCATGTCATAATCCTGGGAAATTGTGTGTATTAAACACACAACATGGAACTGTAAATACACACGCTCATCACTCCTCCTCATCTGTTTGGAAAAAACAGTACAGTAGACCTATAACACACCTACACAACTCTACACACACCTACACTACACACAACTCTACACAAACCTACACTACACACAACTCTACACAAACCTACACTACACACACCTACACACAACTCTACACAAACCTACACAACTCTACTACACACAACTCTACACACACCTACACTACACTACACACACAACTCTACACAAACCTACACTACACACACCTACACAAACCTACTCTACACACACCTACACTACACTACACACAACGCTACACTACTCTACACAAACCTATACTACACACAACTCTACACAAACCTATACTACACACAACTCTACACAAACCTACACTACACACAACTCTACACAACCTACACTACTCTACACACACCTACACTACACTACACACAACTCTACACTACTCTACACAAACCTACACTACACACACCTACACACAACTCTACACAAACCTACACTACACTACACACACAACTCTACACAAACCTACACTACACACACCTACACACAACTCTACACAAACCTACACTACACACAACTCTACACAAACCTACACAACTCTACACAAACCTACACTACACTACACACACAACTCTACACAAACCTACACTACACACACCTACACAAACCTACTCTA
Source organism: Hemibagrus guttatus (assembly GCA_033459395.1). Lineage (NCBI taxonomy): Eukaryota > Metazoa > Chordata > Actinopteri > Siluriformes > Bagridae > Hemibagrus > Hemibagrus guttatus. Next base: position 33,511,767 of record JAUCMX010000002.1, read on the forward strand.
CACACACCTACACTACACTACACACAACGCTACACTACTCTACACAAACCTATACTACACACAACTCTACACAAACATATACTACACACAACTCTACACAAACCTACACTACACACAACTCTACACAACCTACATTACTCTACACACACCTACACTATACAACACACAACTCTACACAAACCTACACTACACACACAACTCTACACAAACCTACACTACACACAACTCTACACAAACCTACACTACACTACACACACAACTCTACACACACCTACACACAACTCTACACACACCTACACTACTCTACACACAACTCTACACAAACCTATACTACACACAACTCTACACAAACCTACACTACACACACAACTCTACACAAACCTACACTACACACAACTGTACACAAACCTACACTACACTACACACACAACTCTACACACACCTACACACAACTCTACACACACCTACACTACTCTACACACAACTCTACACAAACCTACACTACACACAACTCTACACAAACCTACACTACACACACCTACACACAACTCTACACAAACCTACACAACTCTACTACACACAACTCTACACACACCTACACTACACTACACACACAACTCTACACAAACCTACACTACACACACCTACACACAACTCTACACAAACCTACACAACTCTACACAAACCTACACTACACTACACACACAACTCTACACAAACCTACACTACACACACCTACACAAACCTACTCTACACACACCTACACTACACTACACACAACGCTACACTACTCTACACAAACCTATACTACACACAACTCTACACAAACCTATACTACACACAACTCTACACAAACCTACACTACACACAACTCTACACACACCTACACTACACTACACACAACTCTACACTACTCTACACAAACCTACACTACACACAACTCTACACAAACCTACATTACTCTACACACACCTACACTACACTACACACAACTCTACACTACTCTACACAAACCTACACTACACACAACTCTACACAAACCTACATTACTCTACACAAACCTACACTACACACACAACTCTACACAAACCTACACTACACACAACTCTACACAAACCTACACTACACTACACACACAACTCTACACACACCTACACACAACTCTACACAAACCTACACTACACACACCTACACACAACTCTACACAAACCTACACTACACTACACACACACAACTCTACACAAACCTACACTACACACAAACTCTACACACACCTACACTACACACAACTCTACACTACTCTACACAAACCTATACTACACACAACTCTACACAAACCTACACAACTCTACACAAACCTACACTACTCTACACACACCTACACTACACTACACACAACTCTACACTCTACACAAACCTATACTAAACACAACTCTACACAAACCTACACAACTCTACACAAACCTACACAACACTACACACAACTCTACACAAACCTATACTAAACACAACTCTACACAAACCTACACAACTCTACACAAACCTACACAACACTACACACAACTCTACACAAACCTACACTACTCTACACACACCTACACTACACACAACTCTACACAAACCTACACTACACACAACTCTACACAAACCTACACTACACAAACCTACACTACACACAACTCTACACAAACCTACACTACTCCACACACAACTACACTACACACAACTCTACACAAACCTACACTACACAAACCTACACTGCACTACTCTACACACACCTACACTACTCTACACAAACCTACACTACACTACACAAACCTACACTACACAAACCTACACTGCACTACTCTACACAAACCTACACTACTCTACACAAACCTACACTACACTACTCTACACAAACCTACTCTACACAAACCTACACTGCACTACTCTACACACACCTACACTACTCTACACACACCTACACTACACACAACTCTACACTACTCTACACAAACCTACACTACTCTACACACACCTACACTACATTACACACAACTCTAGACAAACCTATACTACACACAACTCTACACAAACCTACACAACTCTACACAAACCTACACTACACTACTCTACACACAAACCTACACTACACACAACTCTACACAAACCTACACTACACACAACACTACTCCACACACACCTACACTACACACAACTCTACACAAACCTACACTACTCTACACAAAACTACACTACACAAACCTACACTGCACTACTCTACACACACCTACACTACTCTACACAAACCTACACTACTCTACACACACCTACACTACATTACACACAACTCTAGACAAACCTACACTACACACAACTCTACACACACCTACACAACTCTACACAAACCTACACAACTCTACACAAACCTACACTACACTACTCTACACAAACCTACACTACTCTACACACACACCTACACTACACACAACTCTACACAAACCTACACTACACACAACTCTACACAAACCTACACTACACACAACTCTACACAAACCTACACTACACACAACTCTACACAAACCTATACTACTCCACACACCTACACTACACACAACTCTACACAACTCTACACACCTACACTACACACAACTTTTCACTACACTACACACCTACACTACACACCTACACTACACACCTACACTACACTACACACAACTCTACACACACCTACACTACACACAACTCTACACACACCTACACTACTCTACACACACCTACACTACTCCACACCTACACTACACTACACACAACACTACTCTACACAAACCTATACTACACACAACTCTAAACAATCCTATAGTACACACAACTCTACACAAACCTACACTACTCTACACACACCTACACAAACCTATACTACTCTACACAAACCTATACTACACATAACTCTACACAATCCTATACTACTCTACACACACCTACACTACACTACACACTCCTACACTACACACAACACTACACACAACTCTAC
>JAUCMX010000002.1:33519782-33527382 GCA_033459395.1 Hemibagrus guttatus
GGTTTACGGATACCTAGGGGAAGTTCGTTCCACCGCCTCGGTGCCAGAACAGAGAAGAGTCTAGATGTATACCTACCTTTTTCCCTGAGAGATGGTGGGACCAGTCAAGCAGTGCTAGTGGATCTGAGTAAGCGAGGTGCAGTGCGAGAAGTGACGAGAGCTTTGAGGTAAGATGGCGCTGGTCCATTCTTGGCTTTGTAGGCAAGCATTAGTGTTTTGAATCTGATGCGTGCAGCTACCGGAAGCCAGTGGAGGGAACGCAGCAGTGGGGTGGTGTGGGAGAACTTGGGCAGGTTGAAAACAAGTCGTGCAGCTGCATTTTGGATCATTTGCAGTGGGCGAATTGCGTTCAGAGGTAGACCTGCCAGAAGAGATTTTGCAGTAGTCCAATCTCGAGATGACCAGAGATTGAACAAGCACCTGAGTAGCCTGTGTGGATAGAAATGGCCGAATCCTTCTGATGTTGTACAGAAGAAACCGACATGAGCGTGTCACATTAGTGACATGGGAAGAAAAGGATAGTTGATTGTCCATGGTTACCCCAAGGTTGCGAGCAGAGGCTGTAAGGGAAATCATGGAGTTACTCAGAGATATCGCGAGGTCTTGGGCTGGGGATGGATCACCTGGAATTATCAGCAGCTCGGTTTTGCTGGGATTGAGTTTCAGCTGATGAGCCGTCATCCAAGATGAAATGTCCACCAGACACGCCGAGATCCGAGCAGAAGCCGTGGTATCTGAGGGAGGGAAGGAGAAGATAAGTTGTGTGTCATCAGCATAGCAGTGGTATGAAAAGCCATGTGAGGATATAACTTTGCCAAGAGAGTGAGTATAGAGGGAGAAAAGGAGAGGACCAAGCACTGAGCCTTGCGGGACACCAGTCGAGAGTCTGCGTGGAGCAGATGTCAATCCCTTCCATGTTACCTGATATGAGCGACCATCCAGGTAGGAAGCAAACCATTCCCATGCTGTTCCACAAATTCCAAGACTCCTGAGGGTGGACAAGAGTGTCTTGTGGTTTACTGTGTCAAATGCTGCAGACAGGTCGAGGAGGATGAGGACCGATGACAGTTTGGCTGATCTAGCAGCATGTAGTTTCTCAGTGACTGCCAAAAGGGCAGTCTCAGTGGAATGTGCTGCTTTGAAGCCAGACTGGTTGGGGTCATGGAGGTTATTCTGCATGAGATAGTCAGACAGCTGATTACAAACAACACGTTCAAGAATTTTTGAAAGGAATGAGAGAAGTGATACCGGTCTGTAGTTGCTGATGTCTGAGGGATCCAGAGCAGGTTTCTTCAGGATGGGGATGACCCTGGCTTTCTTAAAGGCAGTTGGAACGTGACCAGACGTTAAGGATCCATTGATGACTGTGGTGATAAAGGGTAGGAGGTCAGGTGAGATGGTCTGGAGCATAGCTGAAGGGATTGGATCCAGTGGGCAGGTGGTACGGATTGCAGGACCGGGTAATTTGCAAAACCTCTTCTGCTGCTACAGTTGAGAGCTGCGTCAGTGAAGGAGTAGCGGAGTGCTGATTGTTTTGATGTAGGTGAAGTTGGGAGAGACGTGAAGGTCTGGCAGATCCTCTCAATCTTCTCTGTGTAAAAAGAGGCAAAATCTTCGGCGGTCAGGGAGGATGGAGAAGGTGGAGCCGGAGGGTTGAGTAGTGACGAGAAGATGTTGTGGAGCTTTCGGGGATCTTGTGCAGAAGTTTCAAGCTTTTCCTTGTAGAAGGAGGTCTTGGCAGAAGTCACGTCCAAGGAGAATTTGGACAGGAGCGTGCGATAAGAGGTGAGGTCTGTGTCAAGTTTAGATTTCTTCCACTTCCTCGCTGCTGATCGTAGTTCTCTCCGATTGTTGCGAAGCACGTCTGACAACCAAGGAGCAGGGGAAGAATTCTTCCTGCATATAGTAGACAAAGGGCAGAGAAAGTCCATGGTTGAGCAAAGGGAGGAAAGCAGAGTGTCAGTAGCTGAGTCCAGGGGAATGGAGGAGAAGGATTCATGGTCAGGAAGTGATGAAAGAGTGCAGGAAGCTACAGAGGAAGGAGAGATAGAGTGGAGGTTTCGGCGGGTGAGAGAGAGGTGCTGGGGGTTACGTTTAGGCAGAACAGGGAGAGTGATAGAGAAGGATACCAGGTGATGATCGGAGATATGAAGTGGGGTAACAGTCATGTCTGTAGCTGGAGAAGGATGAGTGAAGACTAGATCCAGGACGTTTCCTTCCTTGTGTGTGGGAGGGCAGCTGTTGAAGGACAAGGAGAATGAATTCAGAAGAGCCAGAAGGCCAGAAGAGTGAAGCTTGTCAGATGGGAGGTTGAAGTCTCCAAGGACTGTCAGAGGGGTGCTGTCAGAAGGGAAGACACTGAGGAGTGTGTCCATTTCATCCAAGAAGTTACCTAGGGGACCAGGGGGGCGGTAGATGACAATGATGAAGAGGTTGATTGGAGAGGTAACTGAAACTGCATGGAATTCAAAAGAAGAGATGGTTAGATGAGACAAGGGGAGAGGTGAGGTACACCATCTCTGTGACAACAGCAGACCTGTACCACCACCCCTGCCTGATTCTCATGGTGAGTGAGAGAAAGTATAGGCAGAGGATAGAGCAGCCGGTGTAGCAGTGTTCTGTGGTGGTATCCAGGTCTCAGTTAGTGCCAGAAAATCAAAGGAATAGTGGGAGGCTAAAGCTGAGATGAAGTCAGCCTTCCTTATAGCAGACTGGCAGTTCCAGAGCCCACCTACCACCACTGTTTGAGACTGAGACAACAAGGGAGGGTAGATGAGGTTTCTAGAAACATGACCTCTGCTTCGTGGATGAGAATGCCTGCGTCTGTAAGAGGTAACAACAGAAATGGGTTTGAGGCACATGTCTGTGGTCTTGTCAAAGTATGAAAAGTGAGACTAAGGATGAAAGAACAAGAAAAAAATGACAATATACTTACTATTTAAGTGAGTAACAGGTATTGACAAGGCAAACTGCAAACCGCTAGACACTGAGAACCTTCAATATAAACTAGTTAGCCCTGCCCACAATTCACACCCTAAGGGAGACCGAAACTAGCTTTCGGCTGCTCCCTGTTCGGGGTCGCCACAGCGTACCAACTGGTCCGCACAACAACTTGGCACAGGTTTTACGCCGGATGCCCTTCCTGCCGCAACCCTCCCATTTTTCCGGGCTTGGGGCCGGCACTGCAACCAGTGGCTGGGAAGGGAGACCGAAACTATTCTTGATTAATCACCCCAGACAACTAGGAAGCAAAGATCAACAAGCCATACAATAACAGTTCAAATAACAACTCTAGAACCAACCACGTTAAACAAATCGTACACAAAAGTCGGAATCTTACCTTACCAGATGGGGAAAAGATTCAAATGAAGAGTTAAAGCACACCTTCAAACACACACACACACACACACACACACACACACACACACCACCTTCAAACACACACACACACACACACCACCTTCAAACACACACACACACACCACCTTCAAACACACACACACACACCACCTTCAAACACACACACACCCCCTTCAAACACACACACACACACACACACACACACACCACCTTCAAACACACACACACACACCACCTTCAAACACACACACACACACACACACACACACACCACCTTCAAACACACACACACACACACACACACCACCTTCAAAAACACACACACACACCACCTTCAAACACACACACACACACCACCTTCAAACACACACACACACACACACCACCTTCAAACACACACACACACACCACCTTCAAAAACACACACACCACCTTCAAACACACACACACCACCTTCAAACACACACTCACACACACACACACACACACACACCACCTTCAAGCACACACACACACACACACACCACCTTCAAACACACACACACACACACCACCTTCAAAACACACACACACACACACCACCTTCAAAACACACACACACACAAACACACCACCTTCAAACACACACACACACACACACACACCACCTTCAAACACACACACACACACACACACAACACCTTCAAACACACACACACACACACACACACACACACACACACCACCTTCAAACACGCACACACACACACACACACACACACACCACCTTCAAACACACACAAACACCACCTTCAAACACACACACACACACACACCACCTTCAAACACACAAACACACACACACACCACCCTCAAACACACACACACACACACACACACCACCTTCAAACACACACACACCACCTTCAAACACACACACACACACCTTCAAAACACACACACACACACACACACACACAACCTTCAAACACACACAGACACACACACACCACCTTCAAACACACACACACACACACCACCTTCAAACACACACACACACACACACCACCTTCAAACACACACACACACACACACCACCTTCAAACACACACACACACACACCACCTTCAAAAACACACACACACACACACCACCTTCAAACACACACAAACACACACACACACACACACACCACCTTCAAACACACACACACACACACACCACCTTCAAACACACACAAACACACCCCCACACACACACACCACCTTCAAGCACACACACACACACACACACCACCTTCAAACACACACACACACACACACACCACCTTCAAAAACACACACACACACACACACCACCTTCAAACATACACACACACACACCACCTTCAAAACACACACACACACACACACACACACCACCTTTAAACACACACACACACACACACACCACCTTTAAAACACACACACACACACACACACCACCTTCAAACACACACCACACACACACACACACACCACCTTCAAAAACACACACACACACCACCTTCAAACACACACACACACCACACACACCACCTTCAACCACACACACACACCACCTTCAACCCAAAACACACACCACCCTTTAAACACACACACACACCACCTTTAAACACACACACACACACCCCCCCTTCAAACACACACAAAAACACACACCCCACCTTCAAACACACACAAACACACACACCCCACCTTCAAAAACACACAAACACACACACACCACCTTCAAACACACACAAACACACACACACCACCTTCAAAAACACACAAACACACACACACACACACACACACCACCTTCAACACACACACACACACACACCCCCACCTTCAAAAACACACACACACCACCAACCCAAACACACACCACACACACACACCACCTTCAAACAACACACACACCACCACCCAAACACAACACACACACACACACACACACCACCCAAAACACACCACACACACACACACCACCTTCAAACACACACACCACCACACACACCACCTCAAAACACACACACACACACACCACCCACCCAAACACACACACACACCCACCTTTAAACACACACACACACACACACACACCACCTTTAACACAACACACACCACCTTCAACCACACACACACACCACCTTTAAACACACACACACACCCCCCAAACACCACACACACACACCACCCAAACACACACACACACACCCCACCCCAAACACACACAAACACACACACCCCACCCAAACACACACAAACACACACACCCCACCTTCAAACACACACAAACACACACACACCACCTTTAAAACACACCCCCAAAAACACACACACCACCCAAAAAACACAAAACACACACACACACACACACACCACCTTTAAAAACACACAAACACACACCCCACCTTCAAACACACACAAACACCACACACACACACACACACACACACACACACACACACCACCTTTAAAACACACACACACACACACACACCACCCAAACACACACACACACACACCCACCCAAACACACACACACACACACCACACACACACACACCACACACCACCTCAAACACCCCACACACACCCCACCTTCAAACACACACACACAACACACACACACCACCTTCAAAAACCCCACACACACACACCCCACCTTCAAACACCACACACACACACACACACACCACCTTCAAACACACACACACACACACCACACACACACCACCTTCAAACACACACAAACACACCACCTTTAAACACACACACCACACAACCCAAACAACACACACACACACACACCACCTTCAAACACACACACACACACACACCCCCCAAACACACACACACACACACCACCTTTAAACACACACAAACACACACCACACACCACACACACACACACACCTTTAAACACACACCACCACACACCCCCTTTAAACACACACACACACACACCACCTTCAAACAACACACACACCCACACCACCCAAAAAAAACACACACACCCCACCCACCTTTAAACACCACACAACACACACACACACACACCCCCAAACACACACACACACACACACACACACACACACACACACCACCTTCAAACACACACACACACCCAACCCCCCAAACACACACACACACACACAAACCCTTTAAAAACACCACACACACACAACCACCCCCCAAACACACACACACACACCAACACACACACACCACCTTCAAACACACACACACACACACCACCTTCAAACACACACACACACCACCTTCAAACACACACACACACCACCCAAACACCACACACACCACCTTCAAACACACACACACACCACCTTTAAACACACACACACACCACCCCAAACACACACACACACCACCTTCCCCCAAACACACACACACACACACACACCACCCAAACACACCAACACCACCACACACAACACCACCCTTTAAACACACACACACACACCACCTTCAAACACACACACACACACACAACACACACACACACACCACCTTCAAACACACACACACACACACCACCTTCAAAAACACACACACACACACCACACAACCCCCTTCAAACACACACACACACACCACCTTCAAACACACACACACACACCACCCAAACACACACACACACACACACACACCACCTTCAAACACACACACACACACACCACCTTCAAACACACACACACCACCTTCAAAAAACACACACACACACACACCACCTCAAACACACACACACCACCTTCAAACACACACACACACACACACACCACACACACACACCACCTTCAAAAAACACACACACACACCCCCTTCCCCCACACACACACACACCACCCCTTCAAACACACACACACACACCACCTTCAAACACACACACACACACACCACCTTCAAACACACACACACACACACCCCCACCTTCAAAACACACACACACACACACACAACCACCTTCAAACACACACACACACACACACACCACCTTCAAACACACACACACACACACACACCACCCAAACACACCAACACACACACACACACACACACCACCTTCAAAAACCCCCACACACACCCCTTCCCCACACACACACCACCTTCAAAAACACACACACACACACCCACCTTCAAACACACACCACACACACCACCTTCAACACACACACACACACACACCACCTTCAAACACACACACACACACA
>JAUCMX010000002.1:34169477-34301063 GCA_033459395.1 Hemibagrus guttatus
TAAAAAAATGTAATTTGATATTCAATGGCAAGTATCTTCCCCATATGTGGAGAAATTTTGTTCTGTGGCTTTTAAGGTTCTTCATCTTGTTCTGTTACTGTTCATATTTGTTTTGGACTTCCCTGCCATTGTTGATTGTAGATCACCCGTCCTCTGCACTGCTAGCCCTGTAACACCTAGTACCCAGGAGTGGTGTCCAGTTCTAGGTTATAGAACCTAATATAAATGTGCAGATAGGACCAATCTGCCACAGCACAAATATCCTCTAGGGAAACACCTCTAGCCAGAGTGCTGGACAAGGTGATGCCCCTAGTGAAGTAAGCCTTATTCTCTAGAGGCGAGGCTGCACAGTGCACCTCATAGGCCTGGGAGCCATCACTACCCAGCACATGGCGCTGCTTGTTGACCAGATTGCTTTTGTTGTGGCCGCCAAAGCTTATGATAAGGGAAGAGGACTTCCGGACCACATGCTCGAGCGATGGGCATAAGTGCCGAGACCCCAAACTGGGCACAACAAGCGCAGTCTCTCCTGCTCTGCCAATTATTGGGGTGAAGGGCAGAAGAACTGCATAAAAAGCAGAAAACCGGCCATAATGGGGCTTTTGACTGAAAGATCAGGTGTTCAAGCACCGCCAAGCTGCCACCACTGGGCCCTTGAGCAAGGCTCCCAACCCACCCTGCTCCAGGGGCACTGTATCATGGCTGACCCTGCGCTCTGACACCAACCCCCAAGGATGGGATATACGAAGAAAAAAGAATTTCACTGTGCAGTAATGTATATGTGGCAAATAAAGGCAACTTAACAGTTAAGCAGGGGTGGAGAGGGGTGGAGAATCTCCACTATGCCCGAGAGAGGAGTTTTCTACCAAGAACCACCATCCAAAAGGGAAATTAGGTCCACAAGCCAGACTCAGGTGAGGCAATGAGGAGCCACCAGTAATAGGCAGTTCTTAGTACAAGCACCTCTGTCTTGTCAGAGTTAAGCAGAAGGAAGTCAGTAAGCATCCATTGTCTAATGTCCTTTAAACGTTCTTCAATCTTAATAAGCTGATGTCTCTCATCTGACTTAGCTGAAACATATAGTTGTGTGTCATTAGCATAACAGTGGAAGCTTATACAATGTTTATGAATGACTGCACCAAGAGGTAGCATATATAAGGAGAAAAGCAGTGGGCCTAAGACAGGACCTTGTGGAATACTGACCATATCCTTAGTATGCATACAGAAGTTACCATTTAGATCTACAAACTAATAATGATCAGTCAAATAAGACCTGAGCCAGGGCTGTTCCTTTAACAACAACAGCATGTTCTAGCCTATCAAGTAGAACAGTGTGTTCAATGTTGTCAAAAACTGCACTAAGATAGAGTAACACCAGTATGGAGACACAACCCTGATCAGAGGCCAGTAACAGGTCATTTACCACTTTAACCAGTGCTGTCTCTGTGCTATGATGAGGTCTAAATCCTGACTGATACATTTCATGAATGTTATTCCTATGTAGGTATGAGCATAACTGCTGTGCTACAGCCTTTTCTAGGATCTTGGCCTATAGTTGGACAGCTGACAGGGGTCAAGGTCCGGTTTTGTAATCAAGGGTTTGATCACTGCTAGCTTAAAAGATTTAGGCACATAACCAGTGCTAAGGTAAGGATTTATAATTTTTATAAGGGGTTCGGTTGCTACTGGTAATATCTGTTTAAGGAAAGACGTGGGTAAATGATCTAGAATGCAGGTTGAAAGTTTTGAAGAGGAAATTAGTAAAACTAAATCAGGCTCTTGAAGGGGAGTAAAGCATTCTAAGCTCTGATCAGAAATAGTTATATTATCTAAAGGATTATCTATCAAATTGTTTGGTTTTAAATTAATCGTCTGAATTTTTTTTGCCTGATATCAATCTTTTCATTGAAAAAAATCATGAAGTCATTCCTGCTGCATATAGAAGGTGTACACTTTTCTGCAGTGGTTTTAATCCTAGTTAGTTTTGTTACATTACTAAAAAAAGATTTATGATTGTTTTTTATCTTTGATAGGGCAGAGATGTACATTGACCTAACAGTACTAAGAGAATTTTTGTAGTTCGGAAGGCTTTCCTTCCATGCTAATGTAGCGGTCTTACTCTCATTGTGTTTCCACACAATAAGGACAGTTCTGATGAATGAGGTCCAGAACTTTTATTCTGCAGAAATACACAGAGCACAATGAGTTTTGTTTTTTTGGACACACACCTCTCTCCTTCACTCACAACTCTCGTTAACAGAGTGAGAGAGAGCACTTCTAACCCCGTCGGCGGCAATTGTAGCTCTGCTACTACTGCGCCAATAACGGATACAACAAATAAAGCAACCAGGAAAAATACAGTTAAATAAATAAGAACCCACAGAATAAAGTAAGCCAATCAAATACATATCACTATTATATGACATAAGACATTATATTATACACACATACATACACACATGCACACATATGCATATACACTACAGGAAGAATACAATTTCTTTACGGCCTACTCATCTCAGTGAGTAATTACATAAGAATATAGGCCACCCGAAATTGTACACAAATAAACACACAATTACGAACGCATAAAACATGCATATCAATATTAATACATCAAATAAAAATGCAGATAAATGTATCAAAAACCAATATCCAATCTAACCTTATTCTTACAGACAGACCTCACTTTACTTTTATAACAAACTATATAAAGTCAATTTTAAACACGTTCAACCTTATCTTTCAACATAGAACACAGTAAACATACAACATACCTGCAGAAATACACAGAGCACAATGAGTTTTGTTTTTTTGGACACACACCTCTCTCCTTCACTCTGCTCAGACAGAACGGAGAAAACTTGTAAGCTTATGGCAGTCAAAGTAAACGCTCGAAATGTAATCATCTACATTCATACCATGACATCACAACTTCATGTTGCATTTAGACATTATTTATCTCATGAAATAATGCATTGAACTCACTTAACGCACTTAAACATTCTTACCACAACTCTCGTTAACAGAGTGAGAGAGAGCACTTCTAACCCCGTCGGCGGCAATTGTAGCTCTGCTACTACTGCGCCGCACGAGGTATCATGTGCATCACCAATATGCGCTCCCCGTAATACAAATTTCTGCATACAAGGTTCCTTTTACAAAAAATTATGTACATTATACCTTATAACTCAAAATATACAATAAATTAAAAATAAAAGGATTAGGTTTTGATTGAAGTTCACTCGACAACTTATAATTATTAAACCAGCTACACTAACTGAAATATTGCCAATTTCGTTTGATGCCATTTATGTTCTAGTTTCCTAGCTGATTGTTTTAAAGCTTGTGTGTGTTCATTGTACCAGTGTGCTAGTTTCTTCTCTTTAATTCTCTTGTGGGGTGCCACAGGGTTCTATTCTGGGTCCTCTACTTTTTTCATTTTATAAGCTTCGTCTGGGGTCAATTTTTAAGCTGTATAATCTGTCTTTTCATTGTTACGCAGATGATATGCAAATTTATATGCCTATAAAGCAAAAGGGGAGCAATGCATTCCAGCCACTGTTTGATTGTTTAAAAGCCATGAAACTCTGGCTTTCACAAAACTTTCTTCATCTGAATGAAAATAAAACTGTGCATTGTGTTTGGAACTACAGCCATATGAGGAAGTTTAAGACCTTGGGGATTTTACTCCCTACATGAAACCAGTTGTTAGAAATCTGGGGGTTATATTCGACAACAGCTTAAAATTCGATAAACAGATTACTTTTGTAGTCAAAGAAAGCTTTTTCCAACTTCACCTACTGACTAAAGTGAAGCCTTTTCTATCATGCAGCGACCTTGAAAAGGCAATACATGCTTTTATTAGTTCCAGGTTGGATTACTGTAATGCACTTTATGTTGGTGTTAATCAGTCCTGTCTCCCTCACCTTTAACTAGTACAAAACGCTGCTGCTCGGCTCTTAACTAATACTTCCAAACGTGATCACATAACTCCTATCCTCTTTTCTCTCCATTGGCTCCCTGTACATTTTAGAATAGATTTTAAATCCCATTTTTAAACCCCTACATGGCCTGGCCCCATCTTATTTAACAGATCTCTTAATACCTCGTAAAACTCGTAGAGCTCTGGCCAACTTCTTTTGGAAGTGCCAAGATCCAAATGCAAATGGTTTGGTGATTGGGCTTTTGTGGTAGTGGCTCCCAAACTGTGGAATTTGTTACCACTTGAAACATGCAGTTTTTGCACATACCCAGATTTTGCACATTACCTTATTGTCTAGGAAGGCTATATAATAATTATTAAATCCATAAAATAATCCTAGATCCATCAAATAATACAAGATGCTTTGCACCTGTAATGGCCACCTCAAGTCCAGAAATATGGAGCAATTGTAGGTGTAGTCTATTCTATCTAGTACATGTTTCCTTGTACATCAAACACTGTTGAATATGAGTACTATTCATAATGAAATTTTGGTAGTGGTAGTTCAGTTAGTTTTCTCTCCTCAACAGTTACGGCTCTGGGTTACTGAACACTTACTTACAGCAGACTGGCAGTTCCAGAGCCCACCTACCACCATTGTTTGAGACTGAGACAACAGGGGAGGGTAGATGAGATTGCTGAAAACATGACCTTTGCTTCGTGGATGAGAATTCCTGTGTCTGTAAGAGGTAATAACAGAGATGGGTTTGAGGCACATGTCTGTGGTCTAGTCAAAGTAAGGTTAAGTATGAATTAAGAATGTAACAGGACAAGAAAAGTATGTGAGTAGAAACTTACTATTTAATTAGTGTTCTAAGTAACTCAGAAATTACTCTGACCTATTAGTTCCTCAGGAGCTCTTGGTTGCACAATTCCACATGCATATAAACTGTTGTAGAAAGGACATTTATTTACATTTACATTATTTAATGTCCAGTTTCACCTAAATGAAGATGAGCCTGGTTCCTCTCAAGGTTTCTTCCTCATATTATGGCTGCTGTGGTTAGTGCTCTCTCACCCACTGCAAGCTAGTGTTCTTCATAGAAGCCCAGTCTGGTTTCTATTGCTTTTAATATTGCAAACATAAACTGTTTGTCTAGTGCATGTCCTCAGCCTAGTTACTTCAGTCTAGCTTTTTGCAAAAACAAAATGTATTTTCTTAATTATTTTTCCTTCCTTTCTCTCTATTTTGCGCTCAGCCAAATCTACTGGAACCACAAAGTCTCTGGGATGCGAATCCTCCTGCAGGCACTCCACTCATGCTTGAGGTGCTGTCATCATTTTCAACTCTCTTACATGGCAGTTAAACTCTCCTACTTCAGAGATCTTTTCTGAAACCCTGATCTCCCTGAGCATTCATTTGTTCCCTCTCTCACTGTGCATAGGGCTCTTACTCATAATGCTTGCACTCCTGAGTTACCTGAGTCATCTCCTACCATTCTCTACAACCTCTCTCATACTTCCCTCAACCAATCGCAATCAATGTGGGTGCTCTCTCTGTGCAAAGTACTGAGTTCTTATTATTTGATAATAACTCATATCTGCTTTACTCTTCATAATAAACTACTTATTTTCTTAAAATTTTCTTACTATTTCCTTGTGGTTAATATTGTCTTAATGCCATAATTTGTAATTTGATATATTTATGCTGCTATTATAATGCTTAATCAAATAAAACTTTGTAAAACTTTCAGAAAAATCTCAACAATGGCTTGGGACAGTTTGTTGTTTAGTTTATTGTTCATGGAGAAAACATTGGAAAGCAGAATGGATGGGAGAGCCAGCTGGCTAGGGTTTGCTTTAAGCCTAGCATGGACAGCCGCCCTATTGCCACGCTTCCCTCTTTTTCATGTATTGCAAACACACATCATCATGCAGATTGGCTATTGCATGATTACTGTACTGTATTAGCATAGGATGACAGGATTTAGTCAGAGGCCTAAATCCTGACTGATACATTTCATTAAAGTTTGTTTATATGTTCTCTTTAAAGCTTTCTGGAGGTAGTCCTGGAAGGGACTGCTGTGGATAGAACTACTTGGAGATTATCACACCGTCTTTGAACTGCCATTGCCTTTCAACAAGAGGGAATAAGTCAGTAATGAACTCAGAAACGGGGGAGCACAGTGGCTTAGTGGTTAGCACGTTTGCCTCACACCTCCAGGGTTGGGGGTTCGATTCCCGCCTCCGCCATGTGTGTGTGGAGTTTGCATGTTCTCCCCGTGCCTCGGGGGTTTCCTCCGGGTACTCCGGTTTCCTCCCCCAGTCCAAAGACATGCATGGTAGGTTGATTGGCATCTCTAAATTGCCTGTAGTGTATGATTGCGTGAGTGAATGAGAGTGTGTGTGTGTGCCCTGCGATGGGTTGGCACTCCTGCCTTGATGCCCAATGATGCCTGAGATAGGCACAGGCTCCCCGTGACCCGAGAGTAGATCGGATAAGCGGTAGACAATGAATGAATGAACTCAGAAACTACACTGACCTATTAGTTCCTCAAGAGCTCTTGGTAGCACAATTCCTTGTGACTATAAACTGTTGAAGAAAGGTTATTTTCAACATTTACATTATTTGTTGTCCAGTGTCACCCTTCTGAGCCTGGTTCCTCTCAAGGTTTCTTCTTCATATCACCTCTGGGATTTTTTCCTCGCCACCATCACCTCAGGCTTGCTCATTAGGGATAAATGTTAGGGATAGTAATAGTAATTTTACTTTACTAATTTTACTAATACTAATTTTAGTTTAAAAAAAGTAATTTAACTTTAAAATTATAATTCTGTAAAGCTGCTTTGAGACAATGTCCATTGTTAAATGCTCCATACAAATATGTTGAATTAATTCATTGTCTACTGCTTATCCGATCTATTCTCAGATCACTGGGAGCCTGTGCCTATCTCGGGCGTCACTGGGCATCAAGGCAGGATACACCCTGGACGGAATGCCAACCCATCGCAGGGCACACACACATCCACTCTCATTCACTCACACAATCACACACTATGGACAATTTAGAGATGCCAATCAACCTGCAATGCATGTCTTTGGACCAGGGGAGGAAACCGGAGTACCCGGAGGGTACCCGGAGGTTTGCATGGGAGAACATGGAAACTCCACACACACGGCAGAGGCAGGAATTGAACCCCCTTGAACCCTCAATTGAATTGAATTAGTATGACCATAAGTGCTGTGCAAAAGATTTTCTAGTATTTTCTAGAAAAAGAGAAGATTTGATATTGATATTTAACACTTCAAATTCATCTTTGGTCTGTTAATATTTAAATGTTTAAATATTGATAACAACCAATTATCAGCATACTGCCAAAGTACTGGGTTAGCTTAGCAATGTTTATCCTTTTAAGCCTTACATGCTGTATTGTTTAAAAATTTTCTGTCTACAAAGTAGACCATGGCTTCAGATAACATTGCATAAAGGGAGTATGGACTGCAAAATCATGATATTATTATGTAAAAGTTGCTTAAACAGCTTTTTCCAGGGAGCTGTGTTGACATCACTTCCTGTATTTGAAGCATTTACCTCAAGTTTCTTGCCTGTGTCGGTGTTGTAAATTTAATTTTCTTTTTTTCCCCAATATTTTGCACTGTAGTTTTCATTTGTTAAATTTTTTACTTTCCTAACCCAGTTCCTAACTCTCCACTAATAATGGATATTACACTCTTGATTGCACTCTAAATCTCTGATTAAATATAGAAAATATAGTCACATTTCCACAGTCGGAATCTATCTGTAACCAAATGCTATGCCACCCAAGGGCCACATATATCCCCAATCACAGCAAGAGAGCAAAGCCATGGAGGAATACATTGAGGAGGCCTTGGAGACAGGTTACATTTAGCCTCTAAATCTCCAGCGGCGTTGAGTTTCTTCTTTGTGGAGAAGAAATGTCTCCGGCCCTGCATTGATTACAGGGGCCTAAACTTTACCATTGTCTGATATCCCTACCTATTACTGCTAGTACCGACAGCTGTAGGACAGATTATACTGCGCATATAACCTGGTCCACATCAGAGAGGGGGATGACTGGAAAATGGCCTTTCATTCCACTAGAGGGCACTACGAGTGCTTGGTGATGCCGTATGGCCAGACTAACTAATTTACACTGTCAACTACAATGATCATTTGCTTCATGTACACATATGGTACTCACTCGCCTACTCTAGCATCAACTCTACGTAAAATTGGAAAAATGTGAATTTCACAAAACTACGGTGACTTTCCTGGGGTACATCATTTCGCAGGGAGAAGTACAAATGGACTTGGCTAAAGTCAGAGCTATGAACAACTGGCCCAAACCCACCACTGTAAAGGAACTACAGCGATTCTTGGGATTTTTCAATTTCTACTGAAGGTTTATCCAGAACTATAACCTCATAGCAAACCTTATCACTGCCCTTTTAAATGAGAAACCCAAAAGACTGAGCCATCCCTGGCAGCCTTCAATAACTTAAAGGTCAGTTTCATGACAGCACCCATACTTAAACACCTGAACCTGAGTACACCATTTGTGGTAGAAGTGGATGCCTCCAACTGTGGCGTTGGGGCAGTGTTATCACAACGCCACAGGCACAACAGGGAAACTGTTCCCCTGCACATTTTTTCTTGTAATCAAACCCCAGCAGAGTCAAATTATGATGTGTAAAATAGTGAACTGTTGTCCATAAAGGAGGCACTTGAGGAGTTGCAACATTGGCTTGAGGGGCTCAGCATCCCTTAATCTACAGGTCTGGAAGTAAGAATGGAAAAGCTGATGTTCTTTTCCACCAACATGACCCCATACAACTATCTTCATGCCCTGAACACATTCTTCCCTTCCCACATCCATTATTCATTCTCCCATCCAAACCGACAGGTCATGCAGGCTGACCCTCCACCTCCCGAATATCCTCCCACTCCTAAGCTATATGTACCAGTAGGGTTACATCCATGAGTCATCCGGGTACTGAGACTTGTATGGGTATCCCTGGTATCCGGGGCTTGAATGGAATGGGTTCTGGTGGCCCTCACTGGCCCAGGATGTCAAGGACCATGTGACAGCCTGCCCCATCTGTTCACAGGTCAACCCAAGTCACCATCTTCCAGCAGGACTTCTGGAATCCCTGCCCATACCCCAGCCACCTTGGTCGCACCTAGGGGTGGATCTCCCATGTTCTAATGGATATAATAGTATTCTGCTAGCAGTACACCAATTCTCGAAGGATTGCCTTCATGTTGATTGCATTCAACATGGCACATATTGAATGATAACGCCGTCTGTGGCGACACCACATTAGACCACGTCCCCCGTCATTCACCATGGTCCTGCACACAACACTTAATCCAAGATAGACAACATAAACATTCCAATAACATGGAACAGACAAACAGTTTTTAGTTTTTAGTGCTCTCTCCTTCCTCCTGTGGCCCGGGAGGAGGTTCCACCAATTCTATGGATGTCCCATATAATTGCATTAGCATATATTGTCCAAATAGAGCATGTACAGTTTTGTCAATGAGAGCTCGCAAAACGGGAATACAACAGCAGGCCATTACTGCCATTACTATGAGTGCTACTAGAATAGTTACACCAATACGCACAAGTCCTGTTATCCAGTTATTGGAAAATAGCCAGTTGTACCAATCGGACTCTGGGACAGCATTATTGTTTACCATCTGATCACGGGCGGCAGCCATGCGGTCCATAAGGGTTCTGAGTGGGCCCAATGGACCCGTGTGCAGGGGAATTGTACAGCACTCGGAACCGATCATCTGACATACTTCCTGATCGGGGCCCCGCATGGTGTCTATAGTGAATCGATTTTGTACAGTCATTAGAGTCACCGCATGGAGTTGTTCAGAAATAAGCTTTAAATGCCATTACAGTGTGATTAATGAATCGCTGTTGATTGGACCAAATGTAATTGATCCATTTCCTATTCCTGTGGGATTATGAGCATAGCTAGAGTTGTGAACTTTTTGAGTGCACAGTGTTCTTCTGGAATGCCTACTGGCATTCCTTTCCAGTCTATGTAGATTTCAGTGTTTTGGCTCCATTCTGTAACCATGGAGGTTTCCCATATTTAGGTAGGTGTTCATAATTTCTGACGCTTGAGTTGAAGAAATATCACGTTTAGAGCATGCATGTTGATCAGGAGATGGTTGGGTGTTAAATATTTCCCTAAGCTGGATGTCATTTAATTTGAAAACAGTCAGCCCCCTTCTAGTAAGACAGTGGTACACAGTCCGTGCCATAAGTGTGGAAGCACCTGAAATACTTGTGTGCTTCCACAGTACCAAAAAATCTCAGCAATTGGTAAAGTTCCTAGTCTAAGGCTTGGCACTTGCATTTTAACAGGAATTGATGGTTCACATCCGTATCACATCCAACTCATTACATGTGGGCCTAATGTTAACTATGGGATACTGAGCCTCCAATATGTCTTGGTATGCAGTCATATGGAGTGCACCTACATTTATGATTCCACGGGAGCGTATACAGGTGCATCTCAATAAATTAGAATGTCGTGGAAAAGTTCATTTATTTCAGTAATTCAACTCAAATTGTGAAACTCGTGTATTAAATAAATTCAATGCACACAGACTGAAGTAGTTTTAGTCTTTGGTTCTTTTAATTGTGATGATTTTGGCTCACATTTAACAAAAACCCACCAGGGTTTCTCCCAGGGCTAATACTTGTCCCATTGTCTGCTCCTCAAATCGAGTGATCCATTTCTGGGCTCCTTCACAGATACTTGGCAGTCTGCCTATAAAACCCCGTCAGGTCCAGGAATGACCATGGGATACAGGCCACATCGTTTCCTTTTATCATCCCTGGGAACTGAGCCGCTGCCCCCCGGCCTTGTGTGGGAAAAACTTTTATGCTTCATTTTATATTTTATGCTGTGTTTGAAATTAGCAATACTTTGCCTAAAATTAGTGTTTATCTCTGAAAATTATATAGATGGTGAACAGTAGCAGGCTTTGCCTAATGTAAAATTATGATAATCAAGCATAACCATAAGTATTAATGTGCTAGTGTAATATCATGGCATATCATGTGATTATGTAATCTTAACACCAGGCTTAGCAGGCATAAAATAAAATAAAATAAAATAACGCTTAAAGGCTCAAGGCCTAGACAGTGTGGAGGGCAGGCTAGGTTACTGTGTTATCTTTAAGACAAAAACAATAAGTGCAGACACATAAAGTACAGAGTCAGGAAAAAGTACAATGAAAAAGCTTGCATATTGTCTAGCCAAAAAATAGAAGTGCAACTAACTAAAAATAATCATTTAATAATATATCAATGGCTTGGAGACATAGACTTACACAGACTGACATAGACTCGTGATGAAAGGTAACAACTATGGTATCAACTGATACATTTGTGGTATCAAAAGGTATCAACTGTGAGGTCAAGATGATCTGTAAGATCTGTAGGGTCAACATGAAGGTCTAAAGTCAAACAAAGCTGACAGTGATGTTAGAGAAATTTAATGATAAATACTTATCTTTAAAATACCAATATGTAGGGGAAATTCATGCTTATCTTCAAAGTAGTAATAACTCATTTAAGAGCAGTGTTATCTATTATCCTATCATCTATCTAACAACTAAGCTTATGACAATCAGTATAGTATCAGTATAGTATAACCTCTGATAGTATGTATATGCAGTAATAATAAAATTATACAAATAGAATATAATAACAGTAACCACACTGAGATTGGAAAAAGAGAGAAAAGACATTTATTGAAAACATTTGGAGCTTACAGCTTACAATTGCAGTTTAGTCAGCCAGGCTATACAATGGGATCAGTGGGATAGCATGACTGGCCGATCGAGCTAATGGGTAATTGGATGAGTAAGGTGCATATCATGCGACTATTTAATCTTAAAACACAGACTATTTAATCTTAAAATGTAGGTTATGAAACACTTAAAGGCTTAGAGCCCATGATTTGCACCAAGATTGAAAAAAGGAGGAACAAAAAATAGACAGGAGGATAGACAGTGTAGTTACTGGAACATTTGAACTGATGGTAAACACAAGTAACACTGAGGATGCAATACAGTATAACTGCAAAGCTTGCTTTGCACTGTGCTAGGCAAATAAAATGCAGAAGAACCTGGAACCGTAATGCTGACTTTGCAACGTTAAACAAACTTGCAAATGTCTAGAAAAGGTCAATGCTATGTCATAAGTCACAAGGAGGTGAAAAGAACATCGTGTTCAAAACAAACAAGGTCGAGACGTTCTGTATAGATAGCTGAAGAAGGCCACAGATATGTAAATTAGGTAAGGAGGGGCCCAAATGAAGGGGATGAAATTTTAAAGCTGAATTAGAATAAACGTGTATAAATAGTAGGGAATTTTGAAAGTTCTTGAGACCAGCTTTTCGGACCAGCTGCTCACTTCAGGGATGCATGTAACTATCTGCATTGCTGAATAAAGACCTGCTCCTTCTCACCTGCTGACTGACCTCTCGCCCTTTTGGCTAAGTGTTGATAGTTTACTGAGTTTCATTTGATAGTTTAATTGATCATGGAAAACTAAGGGGAAACAGAGACAAACTCAACTTCCACCCTGTGATATGTTCACTTGGACTGGATCCAAGTTCCGACACTTGCTCGCTTCTTCCCTTATTGTATTCCGGGAACCACTCCTTTACCTCTTCATCTTCCTCTGGTCTCTGTTTCTTGCATCTTGTTACCATGGTTGAAATCACCTTGCTGTTACCTTGCTTTTACCATTGTTACCTTGCTTTCTGTTGTTCTTTCTCCTTTATCTGATCCTGTAATTCTTTCATCGTTTCTGTGGCTTTATCCACTCTTTGCTTAAGCTCTCTGCGCCTCTCATAGTTCAGCCCTGAACTGTCATTTCTTCCCCATTTCCTTTGTGTTTTTATTTGATTCAGTTTTGTGAGATCACACTGAGAGTCTTGCAGTTTCTTCACTGTCTCCACTATTTTCTTATGTACACCCTCATTTAGTTTCACTTCCAGTTCCATCTCCCTCAGTTTCTTTTTTTGCTTCTTCCAGTTCCATACTTGCATGTATTTGTGTCTGCCCTCTCAATTCTTCCATTGTTAGGAAGCTGTCATCAATTTTTCCTCATATCTCTTTCATTTGTTCCCTTATTCCTTGAATCTCACTGTCTCTTTGTCCTTTTATTGATGTTGTTAGTGTCACTACTTCTGCTATGTGATACTTCCCCTCTCCTTCTATTTCAGCTTTGTTTTCATTTTTCTGCTCATTACACTGGTCTTGTTCTTCTTTCTGGTTCAAGGGGAAGAGTTTCTCTCTCTCCGTGGGTTCTGTTTCTCTGTTCTCCTCGTATTGGGTGGATAGGCTCGTTTTTCTGTCTCTATCCTTCCCTTCATTCGTATTATTCTTCGGCAAAAGTCTGCCCTCTTCATCACTCGTTTCTGGCGGTTGATCTTCTCTCCTTGAATTTTTTAGATAGGGTGTGCTCATTTCCCAGGTGCATCCCAGGTTCGGCCATTGTATTTCTTCTTCATAACTTCCTTTCCTTAAGTTCTCTTAATGCTCTTTCCATTCCCCAGTTTCTACTCCTGGTCTGCCATACGGCCCTAGGTCCCATGCCAAGCTTTCCCCACTCTTCTCTTGGAATCTCTTTAGTTTGGGATACATTCACTTTTGCTCTTGTTTTTTGCTCTTGCTTTTGATCTTTTCTTCTCTGTCTTCGCCTTCACTTGGCCTGCATATTACTTTGCCTTCGAAGTGGCCATCTAGTATTTCCAAACTTACTCTCTGTGGCCGTTCGCTTTCCGTAAGGACATAGATTCCTGCTCTCTGTGTATCAGACATTTCTCTGTACGGGGTTGGTGTCTGCTCCACAAGCTCCTCTGCCGGTGGGGCTGTAGCCTTTTCTTTCCTTTGTTCCCTGAATGCCCTTTGCCTTTCTCCTTCTATTTCAAACCATTTTACAATCTCTTTTTCCTGTTTGTCCTTTCACTGCTTTCTTTATCACTCAAGTCTTTCCTTCATTTTCTCACACCTTTCATTATTAAACTTTCCTTCCAGTGGCCACTGCAACTCCCCACGTGTCTGGTCATTCATTTTTTCATATATTTTTTAATCTCTTTCTCTGCTTCCGTTTTAAAATAATCACCCAAACAGGTGTAGTTGGTTTTTCTTCTTTACTCATGATACACCCTTGTTCAGCCCTATGAGCTTCACTTCTATGACTTAGACTTTTATTTTGATACGTCCAGAACAACTGCCAACTAAATTCTCCTTATCTTTACACACAGTCTTACTGGATTTTTCTGGATTATTCTTCAACCATGTTTATGTCATTAATCAGTGCTGCTGTTCCCAGACATCTTTCCCGGAACACTACCCTGGGTTTGACTGTAATAGCAACCTTCAGCCCTTAGAAATAGCTACTCTGTGTTGGTCTAGCTCTAAACAACTCCACTATAGGCTACTATAGTATAGCGTGATATCGATCTTTCTTAGTCCCATCACGTCACTCTTGAATGATGATCCAGGGACAGCACAGACAACAATCAACAGCAAAACCCAAAGTTCACTCCCAACCATGCATTCCCATGCAGGCATATCATTTTTCAATAATGAATATTAAAGATAATGATTTATATGTGAATATGTGTGTTATATGTGAGGGCTGTGCTTCTGACTTCTGGCCTTGTATATCAGGAGAGTGGCTTACACACACACACACATAGCCTGAACAGGAAGTCGGAAAAAACATGCACACATCAGGAGAGTGGTTTACACACACATAGCCTGAACAGGAAACCGCAAAAAAACACCCCAATTTGTTCTCTCTACTAGAAAATATAGTAAGCTATAACATTTAAAATACAGCTTATTACAAGTATAAAAGTATAAGTATATTATGACAGCCTAAACGTAAAGTCAAAAAATATTTCGAGTCTAGATTTAACACACAAATATTCAATTATCCTCCACTTCTCCAACTGTCTTATTCTCTACTATGCATTATTTGGCCACAGTTTTAGCCACATAATACTTCCAGGCAATAAACATAAAAATATACACTATATATAAAATATACAAACATGTACAGCATATACAATATATATATAAGAATATTATACTTATCTCTTACCACCACCCCCTCTCACCAAACAAACCATCAACAATCGCTTATCTTATCACCCGCACACCAGCAACACACGGCTCCAGCCTTTCTCCATACAACACAAATCTCTGAAACCACTCCAATACGTACGCTTTATTTTAGCCGATCATCAATATGACCATCAACAGATCATGAATATAAATCATAAACTTTTTAACACACAAGGAGAGGAGTTCCTACTCCTTAGACTGACTAACCCGTCAGCCAGAGGGCCCTCTTCATCCCTACCAAGCAGACCTGTTCTACCCCGAACATCTTCCCCAAATTACAGATGGAAGTCAAATTATTTTTGACAGATTGTTTGCCTGCGCTCATCTGCTCTCACTTTCACTCTCTAGTTCCTGGCACGAGGCCAAAATATTTACACCTTCAAATGGGCTGCTGTACTCAGACCACAGATATAAATCTAATACAGACTTTGAATATAACAGGTGTCTGCTTACCTTTTCTGTTTTCATGCCGACAATCTGTAGTCCGTAGAATTTGCGGTCCTAGATCAGTTTTCAAATTCAGCCTTACACACCAGATCCTTCCACCGCTAATCATTGTGGCTCTGTAAAATGCAAAGTTTGGGTCTTTCCCGAGAAGCCTACTGTTTTCATTGCTTTGCAAGTGAGGGGGAGTTTAGAGCCTTCTTTCCCTATACTAGTAAAGGTTGCCCCTGTAACAACCAGAAATGTGAAGTACACCTGTACTTCATCTCCAATTACTACCATGATCGTAGGATCTTGTGCCAGATGCAGTGAGGTAGTGCACTGCACCAACTCCCCCTCAGGCTTCTCTGGGCTTCTTCATTACCCCCCAGAGCGAGACCCATCGGGTTCCCTCCTGGGGCTACTGGGGCTCAGGCCTGATAGCCTGGACCCATCCACTGTCCTGTCCAATTGTTTTCCTGTCCCTTCTGGGCTCCTCAATTGGGGTGAGAGCCCTCTGGGTTCTCCTGTCCACTGTCCGGCCCAATTTCCCCTTGGAGGGCCTCTCATCTGAGGTGGAAATCTTCTGGGATCTTTCATTGGGGCTCCTTGCATGTCATATGGGGCAAAGGGACATTCTCGTTTTATGTGTCCAGGATTACTGCAGATCCATCATCCTTCTCCACGTCCCCCTGCTGTCCATGAGTTCTGTGGTAATGTTCATGTGAATCCTTCTCTACCCCAGCCTCTTCCTGTCCTCCATCCTTGCGGCCTTTGTGGATACTGATGTCCAGCAGGGTACCCCATCACGTTTGGTGGGTTTTGATATATGACTGGGACTTGCCTGGGTACCATCACTGGTTGAGGGTTCATCACTGGGGCTGGTACCACTTTAGTAGCTGTGGGTGTCACTATAATTGCAGCTTGTTTAGCGAGATTCTCTTCCTTTCTCTCTTTATTTTTCTCCTGGCCCTCTTGCTTGTTCCCTCCTGGCCCTCTTGCTTGTTCCCTCTTGCTGGTTCATCACTGGGGCTGGTACCGCTTGAGTAGCTGTGGGTGTCACTATAACTGCAGCTTGTTTAGCGAGATTCTCTTCCTTTCTCTCTTTCTTTTTCTCCTGGCCCTCTTGCTTGTTCCGTGTCAGTTCTCCCAATTGGGCTTTGTGTAACTGTACGAGTAGATTTTCAGCAGGTTTTGTTGTCTCCCTCTCTCTCTTTTACGATGCAATTAAACATAGTGTATTATATTTGCCTCAAAAGTGGGCCATATCATGGCATTTAGGCCCACTACGGTTTCCAGCTGATCTTGGACTTCACTGGGGAATGCACGTTTCAGCATCACTTTGAACAATGCTTGGCTTGAAGCGGTTTCATCCCATGGGGCACCCATTTCCTTTTGGTATGGTCTGTAGATTCAGTATGAACTGAGCCACGCCCTCATCATCTTGCAATTTGATTTTTTCCCCCCTTTTCCTGGGTCCGTTTTTGTTGGGTAGGTCCCCCTCATCGCATCCCAAATTGCATTTCTCCAGGGTCCCAGTGGGTGATGATCATAATGTGGGTTGTCGGCTGTTTTTTTGCGGTCAGCCTGATCCAGTATTTCTGTGATCTTAGCTTTTCCTAATGTCTGAGACAATATGGCTTTTATGTCTCTAAAAGCCAGGTGTTGGCCGGCAGTTTGTTCCTCAAACCATGTAATCCATTTTTGAGCGCCATCGCATATACTGGGAAGTCGGCTTATTAGCCCTGTCACATCCATGAACGTCCAAGGGATATAGGTTGTACAGTCTCCTTTAATTATTAAAGGGCACTGTTTTGGTGGTGACTCATCTTCCTCTTTCTGCTTTTCTTCACCTTCATGGTCATGTAAATCATCTGCCTCTTCCACCCATTCATCTCCAACCTCATTATCATTTTTTGGCCTCAGACACCTTTGCTTACTTTCTTACATATTTCACACCCCTGTGTCAGCTGATGATTGAGGTTCTTGCTTCTAGCCTCCATTTGTGCTGTTTTTTGTGACATCTTGGTCTGCTCACTCCTTGGTTGAAGTACACTCTGTATTGCTGTGCACTGGGATTCTTTCACTTTAGTTAATTCTCTCATTCTGTCTGTATGGCTTGATTCTATGGTCTGCAGTCTTTGCCCCATGTTGTCAGCATGTTGTTCCAGCTTTTCCACCTTCTCTTTTGCTGCCAGAGTCATATCCATCAGTTCCTTTCTCTGTTTCTCTCGTCTTTGTTCCTCTTCATCTTTATCTTCATAGAGCGATGTCATTTGTACTTCTGCTATCTGCACCCACTTCTTGCTTCCCTCTCTACAGATGCTGTGCTCTTCTTTCTCGTGTCTCTGGGTAGGCTGCAGCTGCTGTTGCTCCTTGTTCCTCTGCTTCTTTTCTCTGATTAGAAATTTCATTCTCATTTCTTTCATTCTGTAGGCTGCTGCATTTGACACTGGAACTTTTCTCACCTTCGGACTCTGCAGTGAGTACTTGCAGTGTTTGTCTGGTGTCTTTAAGGAACTCTGTCGTGTCCTCTGGATCTGACGGTGTTCTGGGTTTTCTCCCCATCTGTCCTGACTCAAGTGGGGTACTATGAGGTGGCTGGGATGGCTGATGTTGTTCTCCCCAGTATACTCCTGTTTACTTTCTTCACCCCCTCGGTTTCGTTGTTTTGCTCTTACCACCTGATTGCCTTCTCTTGGGTGGTTAGTTCCGTTACTTTCTTCTGGTTCTGTTTCCCTCAATACTCCTGTTATTTGTCCAGATAATATTACAAAGTCCACCTCCTTTGGGCATGAGAGGATGGGGTATATTCCTGTTGCGGCAGCAGGAGCAGGGGTGCTGTAACCCTGATTATTTGGTGGTGGCCATCCACCATACAGATACCTAGGGGAACAGAGAAGAGTCTAAATGTATACCTACCTTTTTCCCTGAGAGATGGTGGGACCAGTCGAGCAGTGCTACTGGATCTGAGTGAGCGAGGTGCAGTGCGAGGAGTGATTAGAGCTTTGAGGTAAGGTGGCGCTGGTCCATTCTTGGCTTTGTAGGCAAGTATTAGTGTTTTGAATCTGATACGTGCAGCTACCGGAAGCCAGTGGAGGGAACGCAGCAGTGGGGTGGTGTGGGAGAACTTGGGCAGGTTGAACACAAGTCGTGCAGCTGCATTTTGGATCATTTGCAGTGGGCAAATTGTGTTCAGAGGTAGAGGTAGACCTAAATCATAAAAAACACACACTACTTGAGCACATAACCTTGGGTCCAGCACAATTCATTCTCTCTATTAGAAAATATAGTAAACTATAACAGTTCAAATACAATTTATTACAAGCCTAAAAGTACAATTATACCAGCCTAAAAGTAAAGTAAAAAATATTTTGAGCCTAGATTTAACACAAAATTTTTTTTTCTTTCACTTTTCCAACTGTCTGGCTGCCTTAATTCTCCATACCACACTTTTTTTTCCTTCTCCTTTAACCCCACATTTAGAAATTTTAAACACTTTACCACTACAAATATCTCAAATAGTGAAAATATTATACTTACTTATTCTGCCTTATACTTTATTAAACCTTATACTTACCTCTTCCGCCCCCTCTCACCAAACAAACCATCAACATCAACATATCTCTTATCTTATCACCCGCAACACACAGCACCAGCCTTTCTCCACAACACACAAGTCTCCGAAACCACTCCAATATGTATGCTTTATTTTAGCCAATCATCAATATGACCATGAACAGAATATGAATATAAATCCTAAACTCTTTAACACACAAGGAGAGGAGTTCCTACTCCTTAGACTGACTAACCCGTCAGCCTGAGGATCCTCTTATCCCTACCAAGCAGACCTGATCTACCCTGAACAGCGATATCTAGGGACCACCACGCACTATTCACCTGCCCGTGCAGTCCTGGTTAGTGGGATTTCCCAGCCCACACACCAGCGGTATCCGCAGGAATTTTTCACTGGATCCAAAACCACTTGCCCATTCAGACCTATTCACTGAGTATCTCATCACATCTGGACATGCTCTTTACACTATGAATAGTGGTATCCACAAGACTTCCTTTCACACACACATTCATACAGACTCCCCCTAATTACAGATGGGAGTTAAATTATATTACTTCAAAATTTTAGAAGTAAAAATGTTTGCTTATTCTCATCCACTACTCCACCACCCTTTTAAATTCCTCACCTTGAAGCCAGCCACCTGGCCGCCCTTAACCTCCTGGGCCACAGACACAATTAAAACAATTAACCAGGTGACCGCTCAACCTCCCTCACCAGCTCAGGCTCCTTTCCCCCCAGTGAGGTGACATTCCATGTCCCAAAAACCAGATTCTTTGTCCAGGGTTTGGGTTGTCGAGGCCCCCACCCATGACTTCTACCCAAAACACATTGCACCAGACCCTTATCCTCCTTCTTGCTGGTGGTGAGCCTACGGGAAGGTGGGCCTACATCATTTCTTTGGGCTGTGCCCGGCCGGGTCCCACAGGCAAAGACTCAGCCACCAGGTGCTCACCTTCGTGCCCCAAACCCAGGCCTGGCTCCAGGGTGGGTGCCCGGTGACACCAATCCAGGCAACGTAACGGTCCTTGACATGTTTTTATTCATAAGGGGGTTTGAACCACTCTTAGTCTGACCTGTCACCTAGAACCTGTTTGCTTTGAGAGACCCTACTAGGAGCACTAGGCCCCCGACAACATGGCTCCTAGGTTCTTTCGGGTACTCAAATCCCTCCACCACAATAAGGTGGCGGTTCAAGGAAGGGGTATAATATTAATTTTAAACTTAATTTTGTTACTTGGTGTAATGTCACCACTTTGTAAGTCACACAGGTTTGCTGTCGAGTGGTTTGATGCTTTATTTCCTAGGAAGTCCTCATGCCCTCATGTCTTTGTCACCTTATTGTGCTTTTAGTTATGCTGTCATATTTAGGCTAATGCTAAGGAGGATAACATAATGCTATGTGAAATCTATGGAGCTATTAGTGATCTGTAAAGTGCTCACCCCTACGGACTGTTTATTATCACCGGAGGTTTCAACCAGGTGAATCTCAAATCAGTGCTCCCTAAATTCCATCAACATGTGGACTTTGTGATGATAGGGGCAAACAGGCTGGATCATGTTTACACAAACATCTCAAATGTACCCCCGCTTCCACATTGGCTACTCAGACCTTTGGCTTTCTACTAATTCCAGCATACAGACCACTCATCACATGCTCTAAACTAGTTCTGAAGCAGGTGAAAACCTGAAAAGCTGGCCAGCAGGAGTCACCTCTGCTCTTCAGGACTGTTTTGACTGCACTGACTGTCATATGTTCAGGTAGGCTGCAACCAAATGGCGACTCTACTACATCGGCAAGTGCATTAATGACTGCCTCCAAGACCATCACCATATGCCCCAACCAGAAGCTGTGGATGACCCCAAAGGTGCCTGAGCTGCTGGAGTCTAGAGACTCCACCTTCAGATGTGGGGACAAGATGGACTTAAAGACAGCAAGGGCCAAACTGTCCCAAGCCATAAGAGAGACGAAGAGTGCACACGCCCCGAGAATCCATGGCCACTTTCTGGACAGCAGAGACTCTACGTGATCACAAACTACAAGACAAGGTCACCTGCCTGACAGTGACACCTCCCTCCCAGATGCGCTGAATGACTTCTATGCTCAGCTTGAGGTACAGAACAACGTAGGGGCGAGGAAGACCATTCCTCCTCCCAATGATCAGGTGCTCTGCCTATCTACGGCTGATGTGAGGAGAACTCTGCAGAGTTAACCCATAAAAGTCTACTGGACCAGACAACATTCCTGGCAGAGTGCTCAGGGAATGTGCAGAACAGCTAGTAGATGTCTTCACTGACATCTTCAACATTTCCCTGAGCAGCGTCGTTGTTCCTACCTGCCTGAAGACAGCAAACATCATCCCCATGCCGAAGAAGTCTACGGTTTCCTGCCTCAATGACTATCGTCACACCTACACCCATCATGAAGAAGTGCTTTAAGAGGCCTCATAAGGAAGTATGACGAGTCAGAAAACAGAGATGCAACAGCTAACAGCTTGGTATAAAGCCAACAACCTGTCTATAAATATCAACAAAACTAAAGAGATGGTTGTTGACTTTAGGAGAGCACATAGTGGCCATTCTCTGCTGTACATCAACGGATCCTCTGTGGAGGTCATGAAGAGCACCAAATTCCTTGGTTTTCATTTGGCGGAGAACTTCACCTGGTCACTCAACACCAGCTCCATCAGCAAGAAAGGCCAGGAGCATCTCTACTTCCTATGGAGAATGAGAAAAGCCCATCTCCATGGAGAGCATCCTAAGCTGCTGCATCACTGCCTGGTTTGGGAATTGCACTGTCTCGGAATGCAAGACACTGCAGCAGATAGTGAGGACAACTGAGAAGATCATTAGAGTCTCTCACCCCTCTATTACGGACAATTACACCACACGCTGCATCTGTAAAGCTAACAGCATTGTGGATGACCCCACACACCCCTCACACACACACTGCTCACTGTCCTGCTGTCTGGAAAGAGGTACCGAAGCAATCGGGCCCTCACATCCAGACTGTATAACAGTTTCTTTTCTCAAGCCATTAGGCTCCTCAACACCCAGAACTGAACTACATTAACTCACACAAACACACTCAACTGTGTGAGACTCAACACATAGATCTATAACTCCACCCACATTATAACTGTTTACATGCTTGTATTTGCACACATTTTTGCACATTTCAAACTGTCACCAACTGCTGCTATACATATATGTTTACAAGCATATATATTAAAAAGAAACCACTGGTTTACAGTTCTTCTAATTTGTACATTTTTCAGTGCTATGTGTCCAGTACTGATGTGTTGTTTTTGTATTGTCTGTTTGCACTGTCTTTTGTCTTGCACTGTTTGCACCAGGTTGCACATGTTGAAAATTATGTAGCTAGGACAACTTTCTGTCCTTAGCTCTGTGTTGTTTTTTTTTGTTGTTTGACATTTCTCCAGGACCCTGGAGAAACGTCTCATTTCACTTTGTACTGCGTCAGCTATATATGCTTGAAAAGACAATTTCATATATTGTTGAAAGAAAGGAAAGAAAGAAAATCTTATTGGTGTTATAGTCTATAGGTCTCACCTCCGAGCTCCCAATGTTCTGAGTTTCCAGGGTGACCACTTCTTCTTTCCATACCTGGCTGATCCATCTAGACACTCTACCCCTGGTTGGAGTCTCATCGCTTGGTGGTGCTCACTACTGCTGTGGATAGGTCTGCGTGGACAGCCTGTGACCCAGGGGACTGCCTTGGAAAGAACCACTTGGAGACTATCATGCCATCTAACCTGCCATTGCCTCAATCAGCTTTTGGCAGGAAGGAATTAGTGCTTAGTCAATAATTAACTCAGAAACTACACTGTCCTACTAGTTTCTCAAGAGCTATTGGTTGCTGTTGTAGAAAGAACATTATCAACATTTACAGTATTTACTGACCGGTGTCACCAAAATGTTCCCTTCTGAGCCTGGTTTTGAAGGTTTCTTTGTCATTTCATCTCAGGGAGGTTTTTGCTTCCCACCATCACCTCAGGCATGCTCATTAGAGATGAATGTTAGAGATACATATTATTTTAACTTTAAACTTTATAATTATTTCTATGTTTCTATAGTTCTGTAAAGCTGCTTTGAGACAACATCCATTGTTAAAAGGGCTATACAAATACATTGAATTGCTTTATGGGTGGACAATAAGTTATTTTTAGATGAAGAATGATGATCAAGAGGACTGTAGAAAATTGGTCTTGTCAGTTGTTAACAACAGAGTGAAGCTGGGTTGGGCTTTTCTTTCACAGGTTATGACTGCACCAGTTGTTCAGTCTTTGTGTAATTTGCTACCTTTCTAAATTAAACAACAACGTGGCTTATGGTGAATGAGTTTCTGTATTCAGCAAAGGTTTTATGATGTACATAGCTGGGATTTCTCACACTGCAGCATTTTATGTAACCTGACATTTGGATAATTTTCTAAACAGAAAAAAATGCAGACAGAATGTGCAGTCAGATACCAGGTGCAAATCTTTAAGATTAAGAGTCATTCAGATTTGGAGGCTTCTGTTCAAATGTATATTAATATTTACTCCAGGAAAATGTTTCTGCCTGTCTTCCACACATGCCCTGTTTAGAGTATTCAGTTAAATTCAGTTTTATTTCTAAGATCTGTTCAAGAAGAGACATTGGCACAAAGCAGTTTTACAGAAAACTGAATGCAGAGTCAAATTAAAGATGAGTGTGGCAAACAAAAATATCAGATAGTGGGATTATAAAAATGATTTTACTTTGTGCTGTGAAATAAAACACCTTAAGCCCTATTAAAAATGTTTTTTCTATTTAACTGACATCCTGACCGGTAATCTCCAGAGACAAATAGTAATCTGTCAGAGTGTGAGGTTTGTATTGGAATAATGCATTACATTAAAACATTAGTCCTTGTGGTAGCATTTCTCTCACTGGGAGTGGTGGTGGATCACCTTCTTTCTATGCAAGTGTTAGCCATTAACATAAAACCTGTTTTTCCTGCCTGTTGAACTTCTGCCACACCCATGTTACATTCAGATAACATAAAACTTTAGTTGTTGACGCATTTACAAGTTCTACAGAAATTGATTTATCTATAAATATTCACTAGCAAGTATGAATAATCTGTCACACTCCATTATATTTTTCATTCTAAGCATGACATTACCTTGTGAATGTTGGTTTTATTGATTTCCTCTAACTGTGGTTAGATGCACGTGCTGTGTTGTTATGCACATTCTTGATGGGTTTTCCCATCATTCTGTAAAAGAATAAACCTTCAGCTTTTAGTGTTTGCATATAAAGATGTAAGATACATATTAATGTTTACATGTTGGGCTCGAAAACCATTGAAAGAACACAATAGTAAAGGATGTCTTTGTATGTGGAAGCATTGCAATTTCTCTTCACTAGAACTAAGATGCCCAAACCTGTTCCAGCATGTCCCTTTGTACAAAGTGAGGTCCACGAAGACATAGTAAGACATGTTTGAATGGAAGAACTTGAATGGTCTGCACAGTGCCCTGACTTACCTCAATATTAGTCTTACTTGATCTTAGTGCTGCATTCAACACTATAGATCATAACATTCTCGTAGACCGCTTACAAAATCACATAGGTATTCAGGGACAGGCATTAAAATGGTTTAGATCCTACCTGTCTGATCGATACCATTTTGTAGATTTAAATGGAGTCCAAGGTGAGGAATTTAAACTGTCCAGTGTAATGCCAGTGAAATATGGGGTCCCTCAAGGATCAGTTTTAGGACCTCTGCTTTTCTCAATATATGCTTCCCTTAGGCAACATCATTAGAAGGCATGGGATTAGTTTCCATTGTTACGCTGACGATACACAGTTATATATCTCATCAAAACCAGATGAAATATCTAAACTGTACAGATTAACAGAGTGTGTTAAAGATATTAAAGATTGGATGACTGATAATTTTCTATTACTAAATCCTGATAAGACAGAGATATTACTGATTGGTCCAAAAACCAGTACACAAAAGCTCTCACAATTCAACCTGTACTTAGAAGGATGTTCTATTATTAATAGCTCTACAGTGAAAGACCTGGGCGTAATATTAGACAGCGACTTGTCCTTTGAAAAACATATCTCCAATATTACAAAAATAGCCTTCTCCCACCTCAGAAATATCGCCAAGCTTAGGAACATTTTATCTGTATCTGATGCAGAAAAGCTAGTTCACGCATTCATGACCTCCAGACTGGACTATTGTAATGCATTACTAAGTGGTTGTCCTGCATCTTCAATAAATAAGCTACAGTTAGTCCAGAATGCAGCTGCCAGAGTCCTTACCAGGTCAAGAAAGTATGATCATATAACCCCAATATTATCATCCCTGCATTGGCTGCCTGTTAAGTTTAGAATTGATTATAAACTAGCACTACTTACATACAAGACTCTAAATGGTTTAGCTCCCACATATCTAGCCAGTCTTCTAACACATTACAATCCATCACGCTCCTTAAGATCTCGAAACTCCGGACTTCTGGTAGTTCCCAGAATATCAAAGTCTACAAAAGGGGGTAGAGCTTTTTCGTATTTAGCTCCTAAACTTTGGAACAGTCTTCCTGACAGTGTTCGGGACTCAGACACAGTCTCCCAGTTCAAACGTAGACTAAAGACATATTTCTTTAGCCTGGCATACACCTAATAAATCCCATAACTTTGTACTCCAATACATCTGATTAAATGTACTTCATCATCTAGTGCCTGCTAATATTATGAATAGCAGCTACACTAATTCCTTTCCATTTGTTTCCCTTCTTCTACCCACCCCCGAGACACACAGAGATGGTCCAGCTCCAGCTGGGTTCTGCTTTCTGAAGACTGGAGTATTCAAAGCAGCACTGCCAACCCTATGTGGACATTTTACACATAACATTCTACACATGCTGTATCTGCATCACACAATTAATGCAGAAAGGACATATCATGTTCATATCATACTCTCTGGTGTCACCCAGATGAGGATGGGTTCCCTTTTGAGTCTGGTTCCTCTCAAGGTTTCTTCCTAATTCCATCTAAGGGAGTTTTTCCTTGCCACAGTCACCTGAGTCACCTGAGGCTTGCTCACTAGGGAAAACTTTGTCTAACATCTAGGACTGTCTGTTTGTATGTTTATTGTTTCCTATATTCTGTAAAGCTGCTTTGAGACAATGCTCTTTGTTAAAAGCACTATACAAATAAAATTGAATTGAATTGAAAAAATTTTACTTCAACCATACTTAACACCCTTGGGAAGAACTGGAATGAAGAATAAACATTCCAGAAAATTGGAGGTTATTACTTTAGTGAACACTAGCTTTGCTTGTAAGCAGTAAATGTAGCTAAGTACTGAAACACAGATGCATGAGTTGTGATTATCTTAAATCTGGTCTTATCCATTTTATTAACTCCTATTAAAAATGAATTGCCTCTAAAAGCCCTAAATATTAATAGTGCCAGCATGATTCAAAGTGCCATAAACCTCCCAGAGATTAACATTTTTTAATCCTGAGGTCAGGGATTAACATAAAATTAAATAATTAAGGCACTTACACTTTCAGTCACAGTAATATGTTAATAACTCTGTGCAATTTGTCATATTAATTACATAATAAGTGGATAGAATAATTGATCATTAAAATCTTTATGCATAATTACATAACTACATTTTATCATTGTTAGGTCCTGAAAGGGTGTGTATGTGCAAGAGACAGACATTCATTCATCCTACCTGCTTTCTACCTCCATTTAACAAAGCCAGCCAAATATTAAAAATGCAACAGTGAGGACAAAAACTGACAATACTCTCAAGTTTAATGAAGAAAATATGACTAAACACATTTAAAGATGTAGTACATTACAAATTTTGTTATATCCTGATTCAAAACAGATACAGTGTTACTGACATTAAGGTAAACATTCAAGAACTTTGAAGAACTGTGACTGTACAAGTTGCATCCAATAATGTGTAGAAAACAGAAACAGAAATCAGAAACATTCTAGGGGAAAATATAAACATGGCTATAACTGTTTGCATAAGTGTTCATAACCAGCAGCATGAATTATTTCAATGAAAAACATTGGTAATATCAGGCAGAAAATCCAGACTATTAATTTAAAATCGAACAATTTATTAGATTATCCTGTAGATAATATAAGTGTTTCTGGTCAGCACTCAGAATGGTTTACTCCCCTTCGAGAGACTGATTTAATTTCAACAAATTTCTTCTTCAAAACTATCAACCTGCATACTAGATCCTTTAACTACATGTTCATGTTTCTTCAAACAGATAATACCAGAAGCTGCAGAAGCCCTTCTATAAATAAAAAAGTCTTCCATTAGCACTGGCTATGTACCTAAATATTTTAAACTAGCAGTTATCAAACCTCTGATTAAAAAACCCAACATTGACCCCTGTCAGTTGTCCAACTATAGGCCAATATTAAACCTCTCCTTTATCTCCAAAATCCTAGAAAAGGTTGTAACACTGCAGTTATGCTCATATTTAAATAAGAATAACATTCATGAAATATATCAGTCATGATTTAGGCCTGGGGGGCACGGTGGCTTGGTGGTTAGCACGTTTGCCTCCACACCTCCAGGGTTGTGGGTTTGATTCCCGCCTCCGCCGTGTGTGTGGAGTTTGCATGTTCTCCCCATGCCTCGGGGGTTTCCTCCCCCAATCCAAAGACATGCATGGTAGGTTGATTGGCATCTCTAAATTGTCCGTAGTGTGTGATTGCGTGAGTGAATGAGAGTGTGTGTGTGCCCTGCGATGGGTTGGCACTCCGTCCAGGGTGTATCCTGCCTTGATGCCCAATGATGCCTGAGATAGGCACAGGCTCCCCGTGACCCGAGAATAGTTTGGATAAGCGGTAGACAATGAATGATTTAGGCCTCATCAAAGCACAGGGAAAGCACTGGTTAAAGTGGTAAATGACCTGTTTACCACTTTGATCAGGGTTGTGTCTTCTTGCTGGTGTTACTTGATCTTAGTGCAGCTTTTGACATCATTGTCCATACTATTCTACTTGATAGGCTGGAAACTGTTGTTGGTGTTAAGGGAAAAGCCCTCTCCTGGCTCAGGTCTTATTTGACTGATCGTTATAAGTTCATAGGTCTAAATGTTGACTCTCTCTTTTAGTCTTGCTCCCTGCATATTCATTGCCATAAACCATTATATGATCACAAACATAACTAATATTCTCTCTCTCACACTCTTAAGCTACACATGCTACTCCTGAGCTCCCAGTGATCCTGACTGCTTCTTTTCACTGGACCTGCCTGATCCATCCTGATGCCTCACATGGACTACCGGGAGATATATTGGAATTAAAAGAGACCATTGTGAGGGCTCCGAACTGCTGTCCCCATTGTCGGTTTTGCACTTCATCATTGAACAATTGATGGCTTTGGCAGGAAGAAATTTATGTAGAAACTATAATGAATTCATAAATCACACTAATGTTTTTTACAGATTAAGCACAGAAATTAAACCTACCTCCACTATACCACACACTGTTTCACACATGAGCACAGCCACTATGACACTACTGTTGAAAACCAATAAAGCCCCAGTTATTTGTAAAAAATAATCACAAAATCCTAGCCACTAGAACTGAGACATTCACCCCAAAATTATTTCACCAAGATCAAACTGGTTTAAAAAAAATAGGAATGCCTCAGATAACAGTTGTAGATTTATTTGATCTAATTATTCTTGCTCACCAAAAATAATCAAAAGCCATAAATGTATCATTAGATGCAGAAAAAATACCCTATACAGATTTGGTTTTGGAGAGTTTTTGGATAAAATCTTTATACAAATTATCCAGGTTCACAATATGCATAAATGGGCTCACATCACAAGCCTTCAAACTTCACAGGGGAACCAGACAAGGATGCCCACTTTCTCCTTCCTTATTCCTCATTTTTATAGAACCACTTATAGAACCAATATGACACCACCACACAACACAAAATCAATCTGTACACAGTCAACCTATTATTGTACTTCCCACAATGTCTTACACAAAATTTTCAACATTCAATGTTTATTCTCGGGTCTCAGGGAGCCTCAGGTGTCATCGGGCATCAAGGCAGGATACACCCTGGACGGAGTGCCAACCCATCGCAGGGCACACACACACACTCTCATTCACTCACGCAATCACACACACTATGGACAATTTAGAGATGCCAGTCAACTTAAAATGCATGTCTTTGGACCAGGGGAGGAAACCCCTGAGGCAGGGCGAGAACATGCAAACTCCACACACAGCAGAGGCGGGAATCGAAGCCCCAACCCTGGAGGTGTGAGGCAAACATGGTAACCACCAAGCCACTGTGCTCCCCATTTTTCAACATTATTTTTATATTATTAATATATTTTTAAAGATTTCAAATTACACAATACATTGAAATAAATCAACCATATTGTCCCTCTCCAAGGATTCTTGGGATCCTGCAGCTCACCTGACCCTCCCACTTCACACGGGCAACATCAAATATTTAGGTATCAATATTTCCCCCAGGCTTTCAGATCTTTTACACCTTAATTACTCTTCTCTGTTAAAAAGATATAAGATAGAACAAGAAAGAAGGTTTCACTCTCTCATTTGTAGATTAGCTACATTTAAAATGAAAATCCTACCTCAAATTAACTATTTGTTTTCAGTGACAATGACCTACAGATAAACAGTTTAATTCACTTGACTTTTAGCCTCAAACTTTTAATGAAAAAACAAGAAACCCATAACCTCTGTCAACATCACTAATGCAAAGTTTGAACCACAATTTTGTAATGGCAACAGTTGCTGGCAGTATTGAAATGTGGTGTGCAAAAAAAATTTTCTTTGTGAATTTGGAGCTGTTTAACTTTAGTTCTATATCCTTTGTGATAAGGTAAGCATAGTTTTTGGGGGAGTGCATCAAGATGGCACAGTGTTAACAGCAACTTTATTGTGCTCTAAATACTTTCTATGTCTAGTGCTTGAGGCTTTGAATTAATATGCTTATTTTTTTCTATAACTTGTGGAAGTTCACCATATTCCTTGAAGACTAATTTTACTGTTTTTGGGACCCATTTCACATCTTTTTTTTTTTTTTTTTAAGTTTTTATGCCAAGCAGCTCGTTTGCCAGAATCATGGACGATGACATGGACATAGCCTCTCTCGAGACTTCTTCATACAGTGGTAATTTAAAGGTGCATAACTACGCAAGATGTCTAGAAAGTGCATTTGAGACCTTTTCTGATACTCCTAGTAAGTCCCCTGCTCGGATGAAATCTCGAAGCAATGAACCCCACATGGTGTCTAATTCTGTGTTGTTAGCTGCTATTGAAAGGGTTGGCAAGTTACAAGAAACTGTAAACTGTAAAACTGCACTCTGTCGAGGCTTCGGTGAAAGAAAATACCTCTTCAATTTGTAAGCTTACCGATTCGCTTGAAGGCATGAGTAAGCAGGTGGAAGACATGACGGAGAAGGTGTTTTCACTGCAATCAAAGGTAGAGATATTGGAAAAAGAAAATAAAGCTCTCAAGGAGAAATGCAGCAGTTTGGACAGCTATAAACACAGATGGAACCTCAGTGTATCCTCTGAGTGTGAAGGAGAAAACGTCAAAATGGTTGTAATTGAACTTTTTAGAAACCTCTCTCCACACAACACAGAAAACGTCAGAAGACACAATTTGGGCAGGAGCCAAACAGTCAGAACTTTTGAAACAAAAAAAAAATCCAAATTTTAGATGATCTGACACAGGAGGACAAAGAGGCAAGATTTTTTTTAGTTTGTTTTGTTTTGATTCTTTTCCTATGGGTCCACAACATGGTGTGTTGACCTTCCTAAATTTTATAAGGGATTCGACCCTTAAGCTCTGCATATCTTCCAAGAAGTTTTTCAGTTTTTTTATACCTGTTCTTTTTTTTCCATTGTCTGTACTGCTTATCTGATCTACACTCGGGTCACGGGGAGCCTGTGCCTATCTCAGGCGTCATCGGGCATCAAGGCAGGATACACCCTGGATGGAGTGCCAATCCATTGCAGGGCACACACACATTCATTCATGGATTCATTGTCTACCGCTTATCCGATCTACTCTTGGGTCACGGGGAGTCTGTGCCTATCTCAGGCGTCATCGGGCATCAAGGCAGGATACACCCTGGACGGAGTGCCAACCTATTGCAGGGCACACACAATCATACACTACGGGCAATTTTAGAGACTCCAATCAGCCTAGAAGCATGTCTTTGGACTGTGGGAGGAAACCGGAGCACCCAGAGGAAACCCACCAAGCACGGGGAGAACATGCAAATTCGAGTGAGTGGGACTCAAATCCAGGACGCTGGAGGTGTGAGGTGAATGTGCTAACCATTAAGCCACCGTGCCGCCTCTTTATACCTGTTCGGAAAATTTTTTACGTTTTTTTCCTATGTTTAGTTCATATTTTTCATGTTTCTCTTTGAATGTTCGGGGGCTACGTGACATAAACAAACGAAAAGCTGTATTTTTATTTTGTAAATCCAAGAAAAGGGACATTTATTTTATTTTTTTTTTTACAGGAAACGCACTCTAGTGTTGATGATGAAAAGTTCTGGCATAACCAGTGGGGAAGCTCTGTTTCTTTCTGCCATAATTCCAGCTCATCAGGAGGTGTTGCTATCTTAATAGTTTCAGAGACAGAATAGAATAATAGAAACTATTTCCTCAGGGATGGGAAGATGGATCATTTTAGTTGTTCATTTGGAACGCAGTTATTTTATAATGGTTACCATATATGTATAACCGTGTTTAAAATGTCTTAATAAGAACAAAACAACGACTTCACATTAACTTTTATTCCTGACTGCACCCCATAAAGGATGCAGCATTAAAGATTAGTTGGGTTAACAGAAACAATGCTCGTGTATGGACAAACGAGCTTGAATAAATACAGCTAATTCAACTGCTATGTGAACAGGTATTAAATATAGGTATTATTATAAAAACTCTATACTCTTTTCTGGGTCTATACAAATACTCCAGGGCTTAATTTCAACTGCCCTTTTTACCACACAATAAAATAACGGTAGTGGCCCTCTGAAAATAAGAGGAAAAACAAAGAAATTCATGAAATGGGCCAATAACAGGTCACTTACAGCACATATTACTATAATCATATTAACACACTTACACATTTATAGCAATTTAAACCGTACTCTTGCAGTTTAACATGCATATCAGATCAACAGTAATAAACTCACATTGTTCAGTCATGTTTAATGACACAATAACCGACATAAA
Organism: Hemibagrus guttatus; assembly: GCA_033459395.1. Lineage (NCBI taxonomy): Eukaryota > Metazoa > Chordata > Actinopteri > Siluriformes > Bagridae > Hemibagrus > Hemibagrus guttatus. Next base: position 34,201,897 of record JAUCMX010000002.1, read on the forward strand.
AAGGAAAAGCAAATAATCAAATCTAACTTTGCAGCAGTATACCAAAACCAAATGCCCACGTGACCCGCAGTTTACATGCGAGTTCACATGCTTCACGTCTCCCCTCTATTATAATACAAAAGTGTATATTACATCTCAATTTGCAATATTACATTCATACAGATTACACATTGGTTACATTTTAGTGTGTGTTACTGCATTAAAGTAGTAACGAAACTTACGCACTCAACTTCACACTCGACTGAAGAGTACACTCAATGTGAAGACACCTCACACGGACGGATTACAAACTCCACAGATGGGCTAGATATGCAACCATCCGTCGACTAAACCCTTAAGGATGCCATGAGTTAACACATATAAGTGGATATTTATCACTATTTTAGTGTTTCATAAACTTTTAGTCTCAAAAATCAACATATTTCCTCACCATATCGAGGCTCATGCGCTACCTGGAGTCACACACTTAACATCGGCGCTCACTCTCTCCGCACACACGCACAAACACGTTACTATAGTATGGGAAGCCAAAAACATCAAAAGAGGGACAAAACTGTGCCACCAAATTGACCAAATATCTGCGCGGCCCAAATGGACAGATCAGCGCGACAGTCTGGATAGCACAGAGATGAGCTGGTTTACTTGCGCCGCCCAGTGGATAGCGCAGTGCGGACCAGTTTCGGTCGAGCAGCATGGACCAACTTGAGCACCTCTGCTCGAACCACAAACCTGCGTGACCCACTGGGAAGCGCTGCGCGACTCTGATAGAAATAGACCCCACCCACCATCAATTTTACCCACAATTCTCCGCTGTAGTGTAAAGTGCACATGGAAGCTGTTTTTCATGCTTAGGCTACAACAATATTGCCAGACAGTACGAAGTTGAACTTCTTAAATTTATTATGTTTATTTTTCCTTTATGGAAACTGCAGTGTTGTTTGACATTACTTTGTGGAATTACATGCCTAGTTGCAACGATTGTGTTGCTGGTCTTGTTTGTGTTAAAACTTGAGGATTAAAAAGACTTCTAACTTAATTTTCTGCATTATGTGAAGTGTTTCTTCTATTTTCCAAAGCCTCGTCAATTTTATTCAAAATGTCAGGACTACTTAATATTGTTTCTACTATGCGCCTTGCTATGCCTAGTTTGCACTTGCGCTTTGTGGGTAATTGTGTAAATTGTGGGTAAAATGTAAATTGATGGTGGGTGAGGTCTATTTCCATCAGAGTCACGCAGCGCTTCCCAGTGGGTCACGCAAGTTTGTGGTTTGAGCAGCGCTTCTCAAGTTGGTCCATGCTGCTCGACTGAAACTGGTCCGCGCTGCGCTATCCACTGGGTGGCGCAAGTAAACCAGCTCATCTCTGTGCTATCCAGACTGTCGCGCTGATCTGTCCATTGGTCCGCCCAGGGCGGCTCAATTGGGTAGAGCGGTTTCGTCCCTCTTTTCATGTGTTCGGCTTCCCATACTATAGTGCGTGTTATTGATCGCTTTTTTCTCTAAGTGACTGTATAGGGCTCACGTAGTACATAAATATATACAGGGGATCAAAAGGGTTGTATAGTTTCTTCGGTTGTTTTGATTTGACCCGGTTACATATGAGTTCAGCAGTTCTGCACAAAATACAACTCTGGTGGTATAATCATTCACATAAATAATTTAAAACTTCAATATCAATGAGTGGTATTAATATATCAGAAATTCTTTTTAAATAACTTCATTATTAGAAAAGCACTTTTTTCAACTCCAAGGACCCACCCCAAAGCACAATATAAATGGAGTATCCGTTACCCAAATGTTGATCTAAATAATTTATGGACCTTCCCTCACAAACTCTATATTCCATATAAAATTAAAGAATTCCATTTCAAACTTAGTCATAGATATTACCCCTGTAACCTTATCTTGAGCAGATGCTGTCAAAATGTATCTTCATCATGTTCTTTTTGCAATGTTGAAGAAGAGTCTAATCTACATTTGTTTTGACACTGTACATTAACTAAGTCTTTTTGGTCAGACGTTACCGAGTTTCTATTCCTTTGTTTTAAGAAAATTGTACAATTTACTGAAACTATTATTTTTCTTTCAGATGTGCACTCTAAAGATGTTAATTTTGATTATATTGTTTTGTTAGTCTGTCTCTTGGGTAAATTTCATATTCACAAAGCTGGAGCTATTCACTGTAAACCCAACTTTAGATTATTTTGTTCTGATATTAAGTCCCTCTTTTCCTCCTTTAAGTATATGTCAAAACATTTAAACTCAAAGGCCTCCAAATCTTATACTATTCTTGAATTCATTATTCAAAACTTTTGATGTTTTATGGTGACAATGGTCATTGCTTTTGGACAATGGACAATGCTTTTATATGCTTTTGTAATGTAAAAAAAATAATAATATAATAATAAAAAAAAAAATAATAATAATAATAATAATAATAATAATACTAATAATAATAATAATAATAATAATAATAAAAAGCATGGTTTTCATTATTCTCTGTTAGAATCCGTTTTTATTTATTTAATTAGATTAGCCATCCATATTAATGAATAAAATATATTGATGTTCAGAGCTTAAATAATAGTATGTATCGTTATTTTTGATGGATGGTTGTGTGTTTTGGATATTTTTGCATGTTTCTGTGTTCAATGTGGTGCAGCACATTTTCTGTAATTATAATGGTGTGCTTGAGGGTTATTTGTGCATTTTATTATTTTATTCTTTCTATTTTGTAAAGAAATTATATTTATATTTGTCAGTAATGTGCTGCAAGTTATGTTTTGTTTTTAGTTTGTAAACTGTGTTTTTATGAATAAGCTGTTGCTTGATACATATTGCTTTAATTTTTTATATTTGTTATATTTAACTTGTTATAAATTCTGGAGTTTTGTATTAGTACTTTGTACTAAATTTGAGTTCTATATCCTTTGTGATAAGGGTGTTGCTGAGCTGTTGGTGCTGTGAGAGTGGCTGAGGGAAGAAAGAGAAAGAGCCTAATAAAGGAAAGCTACTTTGCTTGACTCCAACAATCTTGGTGTCCTCCTCATTCACCTTTCACTAAAAAGAAAACACAATGCAGAGACATTTCAGAGGGGAGCGCACCAACAAACAGGGTCATCTTTGGTGCCGTGACCCAGATGGGAGTGAGGTTTAGGGGGGGTGAGTGTAATGGAGGCCAGTGATAGGTGCTGTACAGGTAAACCTCACTCCACTGATCTCAAGAGGCACACTGGCGACTGACGTCAGTGGCTGCAGTCTTTAGCCTCCTTGTTAGTGTGCCCACCTCCCATGCCAGAGACCCACTTGGAGCAGGAACGAGTAGGAACCGGGGGAATTACATCTTTGGTGCCATGACCCGGATTGTTGTTTTTTTTTTATACGTAAACTGAAATAAGCTTTCAGATTGAATTAATTACTCATTAATTAATCAATTTCCTGATTGATGCAGGAAAACAGGACACATTGCATGTGTATGTTGGACAGTGATGACTGGTGAGGCACTCCAAGCTGCAAATGAAGCAGAGACAAGGCAGGATTTAAACATGTAAAGCCTGTGGCATGCAACAGAGTCCCCAGCAACACAAGATGGGCAAGTCTAAACAAGATGATACTCTGCTGGTAGGTCCCTGTAATGAGGGGGTGGTTGAAGTGGATGGAGAGATGTGTAAGGCTCTCATTGACTCCGGCTCTCAAGTCACCACAATCACTGATGTGTTTTGGCAGCAGCATCCTGTTCTATGTGCTCCGGAATTAAAACCATCAGATATCCCCATCGAAGGTGCCGCTGGCCAACCCGTACCTTATGTTGGTGTTCTTTCCATCAACCTAAAGTTCTTGGAAAGGGTCTACTTAAAATGTTCCTGTTTTTGTTGTCTCTGTAACAGAGTACTGGTCCAATGTTCCATTGCTAATTGGGACAATTATGATTTCCAGAAATGACCATCAAGGAGCATATGGCAGGAAATATCTGGCGGAAGTGAAAGTGGCTTATCCTGACTGGCACTCTGCATTTATAGCAATAAGTAAAAGAGGACCTGGTGGAGCTAAGGGCAAAGTGGGCCAAGTACAGTATGCTGACCACAGAATAACAATACCTGCTGGTAAGGAGCAGGATGTTATTGGCAGAGTTATGGGTAGGCCAAAATGAACACAGCACACAATTCTGGTAGAGAATGAGCCATCTAAGAAACTACCAGAAGGCCTTATAGTTGCGAAGCTGCTTGTAAATATGAAAAAAGGTTGCGTTCCTGTCCGCCTATTGAATCTGTCCAAGAAGGATGTGACAGTCAATTCAAAGATTCTGCATGCAGATGCTTTCCTGGTCCAAAATCTTTCTGCCTCCCTTATCGTAAAATACCCCCATCTCAGTACCAAGAGGTACGGAAAGCCACTTCAGAGATGGAAGAAGCTGGAATCATATGTCCACACAAAAGCCCATATGCATCCCCTATTGTGGTGGTAACAAAAAAAGATGGCTCTTTGAGGATCTGTGAGGACTACAGAAAATTGAACTCCTGCAGCACCAGAGATGCTTTTCCTTTTCAAGAATAGAAGACGCATTGGAGGCACTGGGACAAGCAAAGTTCTTTTCAACTCTTGATCTCACATCCGGTTATTGGTAAGTTGAGGTGGCCGAGCATGACAAACACAAAACTGATTTCAGCACCCCCATGGGGTTATATGAAGCCAACAGGATGCCATTTGGCCTACAAAATGCCTCATCAACATTCCAAATATGATGAAATGTTGTTTTGGTGACCTGAATTTTGAAAGCCTACTGATCTACCTTGATGACATAATTATCTTCTCTAAGACATTCGAAGAGCACCTGGATTGGTTAGAAGTAGTGTTCAGCCGACTCCACAAACATGGGTTAAAGCTGAGGGCTCAAAAGTGCAGTCTGCTGAGGAAAGAAGTTCAGTATCTGGGTGATGTGGTGTCTGCCAAGGGTATTCATACAGATCCTGAGAAGATAAGTAGAGTCAGAGACTGGAAGCGGCCATCAAATGTTTAGGAGGTGCTGGCGTTTGTTGGTTTCGCTGGATACTACAGACGGTTTATCAAGGGATATGCAACCTTAGTGGCCCCTCTGTACAGACTTAGCTCTGGCGACCCAAGGAAAAAGAAAAGAGAAGTGAAAGGAACTTCTGGGCCTGATAAGCCATTTGAGTGGTCTGATGAATGTGAGAAGGCATTTGAAACATTGAAGGAGAGACTACAGTGCCGGTTCTAGGCTATCCCAAGTACAACTTGCCATTCATACTGCAAACTGATGCTTCTGGTGAGGGTCTTGGGGCAGTTCTTGCACAAGTTCAAGATATTGAGGAAAAATGCTAGCTTATGCAAGCAGAGGCTTGAGACCACCTGAAACCTGCTATTCCGCACACAAATTAGAGTTTTTAGCTCTAAAGTAGGCAGTTACAGACAAGTTCTATGACCATCTCTTTGGACATAAGTTTACTGTGCTGACTGATAAATATGTGATGAGCACAGCAAAGTTGGATGCCACAGGCCAGTGCTGGGTGTCTCAACTGGCCATGTTCGATTTTGACATTGAGTATAGGTGAGGGAATGCTGACACACTCTCAAGGATGTCGAGACAAGAGGATACAGAAAGTCTTCAGTCATGCCCACAGTGGATTTCATCAGCTCAGCAGAACCTGTCCAGCAGAAATGATTCAGGAGGAAAGGAAACAGATTCTAGTAAGCAAGTATGATCTTTTTGATGGTGTGGGAAGTGATGCACCGCCTGCCATAATGAAGTTAGAGATCAGAGAGTGTCATTGACCCTATCACTGGCCCGGTCCTGTACTTATAAATGGTAAATAAAAAGCCAAGACGTGGAGAAAGGTTGCAGAAAGAGAAGGATACAGTGGTTCTCTTAAAAGAATGGAAAAGACTGGTGGTCAAAGATGGGATTCTTTACAGGCAAGTAAAACATGCCCAGGGACGGTCCATTGCCCAGTTAATCTTGCCAGAGAAAATGAGATATCTATCTAAGATAAGTCTTCATGATGATTCTGGTCATTTAGGATTTGAGTGTACCTTGAACCGTTTCAAGAACGATTCTTTTGGCCAAGAATGTGTCATGAAATGAAGTCCTGGTGTAATTAGTGTGAAAGATTTTGTCTGAGAAAAAATTCAGCTTTTGACTGTGTTTTGAGTCCAACAGCATTCACACTAATGCCCCAATGGAATTTGTCTGTATTGATTTTCTGGTCTTGGAAAAGTCCAAGGACGGAATAAAGAATGTGCTGGTGGTAACTGATCATTTTTCCAGATTTGCTCAGGCTTACCCCACAAAGACCAAAAGGCAGTCACTGTAGCAAAGGTCTTGTGGAAGAATTTCTTCTGTCGATTTGGGTTTCCTGCTAGACTCCATACTGAGCAGGGCATAAATTTTGAAAGTACTGTGGTCAAGGAGTTGTGTAAGTTGACTGAAATACCAGCCCTTACCACCCACAGGGCAATGAGATTACAGAGAGATTCAACAGAACTTTAATGAACATGCTGGGAATGCTTGATCCTAATGAAAAGTACAGGTGGCATGAATATGTTGATGCACTGACACATGCCTACAATTACACTCAACATGATTCCATTGGCTTCTCCCCATACTTCCTGATGTATGGTAGACATCCACACCTGCCTGTTGATCGCCTTTTTGGCCTGTCGACTGCAGAACAGCCATGTGAGTACCTATGCTTATGATGAGGCAGACAGAATGTCAAGGCATGCGAAGAATCTTCAGAAGAAGCACTATGACAAGAAAGTGAAGAGTGATGTGTTCCATCCTGGTGACAGAGTGATGGTAAAAATGTGTTATGTTGACAGCAAACACAAGCTGGCTGACAGGTGGGAATCACACCCATATGTTGTGGTGTTACAACCCGTGAGGTACCGGTTGTGTCGTGTGTCGTGTCGTGTGTCCTGTCCTGTGTTGTGTGCTTACTTCTTCAGGTTGGTCCACTCCACTCTCCAGTCCAGGCTTTCCTGATGGTCCAGCTACTACCACCTCCCATCAGTAATGGCGACCTTATAAAGCCGGGACGGAAGCCAGTTCCAGGAGCTTGATTGTTCACTCGAATTTGGCGGTTGTGATGTGTGTTTGGTGTTGTGTTTTTGTTTCTGCCAATCCGGTTTGATCCTTGCTTGCTTTGACGTGGAGTTTGATTTATGCCCTGTTTTGGTTTTGGTTGCCTCTTCGGTATATACTCTTGCCTGTGAATGTAAATATTGCTACATTGTATATATATCCGGTAGTAGGGGTGTGACTGCCATTTTTTTTTGGGGAGTGTGGGTTTTTGTCTCTGTTTTCTTGGTAGGGAGTTTAGGGAAGGTAATTGTCTTTTTGTTTCTTCTTTTCTTTCCTGTAGGTTAGCCAGTTCTTATCCTGAGTGTTTCTGTTTATTGTTTTGGTCTTGGTCCACCCTGAAGTTCTCCGATTCACTGTGTTTTTTGTGTGTGTGTGTGTGTGTGTGTGTGTGTGTGTGTGTGTGTGTGTGTGTGCGCATAACTACATTTATAATATATCCGTTCACTGCTGTGTTGTGTGTCTTCACTCCCACTCCTGGGGCACCATATCCATGTTGGTTCCATCTCCTCTACATACATATATGTAGATATTAAACCCCGTGCTGTTTTTCACGCTGTGCGTCTCAACCCTAGACTGGGTCGTAACAGTGGTAAAGAAACAGCCAGGAATTCCAGTGTATGTGGGTTGTTCTGAAGAGGGCAAAAGGAAAGAGTTGTCCAGTGCAATCTTCTAACCAAGTGTATGTTTTTTCCCAGTGGGTTCCAGGCACCTAGCCGGAGAAGAGTCTGACATGGAAGAAGTGTCTGGAATGGACTTACTTGATGCTGAGGGAGAGGAGGAAGTGGTGGAAACAAGTAAAGTGGCCCAAATACACAGTGTACTAGTGTGGAATCACCAGATGTTGTGGGTGAGGAGTTTGAACAGGATAAGAGTCAGAATGAAGAGACTGTGAGAGAAAAAGGAGTGCAAAGTGAGAAGACACAGCTGGAAGTCTTAAATCCTGACTGTCCTAGAAGATGTCCTTAATGCAAAAGGCACCCACTAAGTAGACTGTCCTTGGACATTCATGTCTTCAAAATGGAAAGTGACCAGGAAAAGGTAAAGAGAGGAAGAAAAGTGTGGGAGAATACTATGTAATGTAAAAGTACATTAAAAGTACAAGTATAATTTCAGAATCAAACTTTGCCACAACAGAAGTTACAACAACCACAGTAGCAACAACAGCAGAAACAACTACAGTGACCAGTACTAGCAGCCCAACAAGTATAATTTCAGGAACAACCTTTGCCACAAGAGAAATTACAACAAACACAGCACCAACAACAGCAGAAACAACTGCAGTGACAACTATAAGCAGTCCAACAAGTATAATTTCAGAAACAACAATTGCCAAAACAGAAGCTACAACCACAGCACCACCAACAGCAGAAACATCTACAGTGACCACTACTAGCAGCCCAACAACTACAATTTCAGAAACAACCATTGCCACAACAGAAGCTACAACAACTACAGAAAAAACAATAACCAAAACATCCTCAGAAACAACTACTATCACTCCAACAAGTACAGTTTCAGAAACGACCACTTTTACAACATTGACATCAAATACTTCACCAACAACAGAATATACCACAAATTGGTACACAACAGAAATACCAACAACAGCAGAAACAACTGCAGTGACAACTACTACTAGCCTAACAAGTACAAAATCAGATACAACCAGTGCCACAACAGAAGCTACAACAACCACAGGACCAACAACCACCGACATATCTGCAGTGACAACTACTACCACTCCAACAAGTATAATCTCAGAAACTGCCACTTTCACTACAGTGACATCAGATACATCGCCAACAATAGAATATACCACAACTTCTGACACAACAGAAATTACGACAACCACAGCACCAACAACAACCGAAAGAACTACAGTGACCACTACTAGCAGTCCAACAAGTACAATATCAGAAACAACCTTTGCCACAACAGAAGTTACAACAACTACAGCACCAACAACCGCAGAAACAACTACAGTGACCACTACTACTAGCCCAACAAGTACAATATCAGAAACAACCAGTGCAACAACAGATGCTACAACAAACACAGCACCAACAACAGCAGGAACAACTACAGTGATCACAACGAGCAGCCCAACAAGTACAATTTCAGAAATAACCAGTGCCACAACAGAAGCTACAACAACTACAGCACAAACAACAGCTGAAACATCTGCAGAGACAACTACTGTCACTCCAACAAATACAATTTCAGAAACTACCACTTTTACAACATTGATATCAAATGCATCACCAAGAACAGAATATAACACAAATTTGTATACAACAGAAATAACAACCAGTGTCACAACAGAAGCTACAACAACCACAGAACCAACAACCGCCGACATATCTGCAGTGACAACTACTACCACTCCAACAAGTATAATTTCAGAAACTATGACTTTCATGACAGTGACATCAAATACATTGCCAACAACAGAATATACCACGACGTTGGACACAGCAGAAGCTACAACAACCACAGCACCAACAACAGCAGAAACAACTGCAGTGACCAGTACTAGCTTCTCAACAAGTATAATTTCAGGAACAACCTATGCCACAAGAGAGGGTACAATAAACACAACACCAACAACAGCAGAAACAACTGCAGTGACAACTACTACCACTCCAACAAGTTCAATTTCAGAAACAACCATTGCCACAACAGAAGCTACAACCACAGCAGAAACAACAGCACAAACATCTACAGTGACCACTACTAGCAGCCCAAGAAGTACAATTTCAGAAACAACCAGTGCCACAACAGATGCTACAACAACCACAGCACCAAAAACAGCAGATACAACTGCAGTGACTACTATGGGCAGTTCAACAAGTATGATTTCAGAAACAACCTTGGCCACAACAGAAATGCCGAAAATAGCAGAAACAACTGCAGTGACAACTACTACTAGCCCAACAAATACAATATCAGATACAACCAGTGCCACAACAGAAGCTTCAACAACCACAGCACCAAGAACAGCAGAAACAACTGCAGTGACCACTATGAGCAGTCCAACAAGTAGAATTTCAGAAAAAACCTTTGCCACAACAGAAGTTACAACAACCACAGCACCAACAACAGCAGAAACAACTGCAGTGACCAGTACTAGCTTTCCAACAAGTATAATTTCAGGAACAACCTATGCCACAAGAGAGGGTACAACAAACACAACACCAACAACTGCAGTGACAACTACTAGCAGCCCAACAAGTACAATATCAGAAACAACCAGTGCCACAACAGACACTACAACAACCACCGCACTAACAACAGCAGAAACAACTGTAGTGACAACTACTACCACTCCAACAAGTTCAATTACAGAAACAACCATTGCCACAACAGAAGCTACAACCACAGCATCAACAACAGCACAAACATCTACAGTGACCACTACTAGCAGCCCAACAAGTACAATTTCAGAAACAACCAGTGCCACAACAGATGCTACAACAAACACAGCAGCAACAACAGCAGATACAATTGCAATGACTACTATGGGCAGTTCAACAAGTATGATTTCAGAAACAACCTTGGCCACAACAAAAGTTAACAATAAGCACTGCACCAACAACAGCAGAAACAACTGCAGTGACCTTTACTAGCAGCCCAACAAGGATAATTTCAGAAACAACCTTTGCCACAATAGAAGTTACAACAAACACAGCACCATCAACAGCAGAAACAACTGGAGTGACAACTTCTACTAGCCCAGCAGGAACAATTTCAGATACAACCAGTGCCACAACAGAAGCTACAACCACAGCTCCACCAACAACAAAAACAACTACAGTGACCACAACGAGCAGCCCAACAAGTACAACAAGCACAGCACCAACAACAGCAGAAAGAACTGCAGTGACTGCTATGGGCAGTTCAACAAGTATGATTTCAGAAACACCCATTGCCACAACAGAAGCTACAACCACAGCATCAACAACAGCACAAACATCTACAGTGACCACTACTAGCAGCCCAACAAGGATAATTTCAGAAACAACCTTTGCCACAATAGAAGTTACAACAAACACAGCACCATCAACAGCAGAAACAACTGGAGTGACAACTTCTACTAGCCCAACAGGAACAATTTCAGATACAACCATTGCCACAACAGAAGCTACAACAACTACAGCAAAAACAACAGCTGAAACATCTGCAGAGACAACTACTGTCACTCCAACAAATATAATTTCAGAAACTACCACTTTTACAACATTGATATCAAATACATCACCAAGAACAGAATATACCACAAATTTGTATACAACAGAAATACCAACCAGTGCCACAACAAAAGCTACAACAACCACAGAACAAACAACCGCCGACATATCTGCAGTGACAACTACTACCACTCCAACAAGTATAATTTCAGAAACTACCACTTTCATGACAGTGACATCAAATACATTGCCAACAACAGAATATACCATGACTTCGGACACAGCAGAAGCTACAACAACCACAGCACCAACAACAGCAGAAACAACTGCAGTGACCAGTACTAGCTTCCCAACAAGTATAATTTCAGGAACAGCCTATGCCACAAGAGAGGGTACATAAACACAACACCAACAACAGCAGAAACAACTGCAGTGACTACTAGCAGCCCAACAAGTACAATATCAGAAACAATCAGTGTCACAACAGAAGCTACAACAACCACAGCACCATCAGCAGCAGAAACTACTATAGTGACAACTACTACCAGTCCCACAAGTACAATTTCAGAAACAACCACTTTTATGACCCTGACATCAACAATATCACCAACAACAGAGTTTACCACACCAGTATGGTCCACAACAGTTGGTACAACAACTGCAGAACAAAGAACAGATGAAACAACCACAGTGACAGCTACTACAAGCCCAACAAGTACAATTTCAGAAACAACAACTGACACAACAGAAGATACAACCACAGCACAAACAACAGCAGAAACATCTGCAGTGACAACTACTCCCATTCCAAGTACACTTTCAGTAACAACATTTGCCACAACAGAAGTTACAACAAGCAAAGGACCAACAACAGCCAACACTTCTTCAGTAACAACTACTACCACTCCAGAAACTACAACTTTCATGACAGTGACATCAAATACATCGCCAACAACAGAATATACCACATCTTTGGACAAAAACAGAAGCTACAACAACCACAGCATCAACAACAGCAGAAACAATTGCAGTGACCACTATGAGCAGTCCAACAAGACTACTTTCAGAAACAACCTTTGCCACAACAGAAGCTATAACAACTACAGCACAAACAACAGCCGAAACATCAGCAGAGAAAACTACTATTACTCCAACGAGTACAATTTCAGAAACTACCACTTTTACAACATTGTCATCAAATACATCAGCAACAACAGAATATACCAAAACTATGTACACAACAGAAACTACAACAACCACAGCACCAACAACTGCAGTGACAGCTACTACTAATCCAACAAGTACAATATCAGATACAAGCATCGCCACAGCAGAAGCTACAAAAACCAAAGTGCCAACAACAGCAGAAACAGCTACATTGACCACTTCTACCAGTCCAAGTAAAGTTTCAGAAACAACCATTGCCAGAACAGAAGATACAAGTACAGCACAAACAACAGTCGAAACATCTGCAGAGACAACTACTATCACTCCAACAAGTACAACTTCAGAAACTACCACTTCTACAACATTGACATCAAATACATCACCAACAACAGAATATACCACAACTTTGAACACAACTGAAATATCAACAAGATCAGAAACAACTGCAGTGACTCCTTCTAGCAGCCCAACAAGTATCATTTCAGAAACCACAACTGCCACAACAGAGGATACAACCTCAGCACAAACAATAGCAGAAACATCTGCAGTGACAACTACTACCACTCCAACTAGTACAATTTCAGAAAGTAACACTTTCAAGACAGTGACATCAAATACACCGCCAACAACAGAATATACCGCAATTTTGGACACAACAGAATTTACGACCACCACGGCACCAACAACAGCAGAAACATCTGCAGTGACCACTACTAGCAGCACAACAAGTATACTTTCAGAAACAACCTTTACCACAACAGAAATGACACCAACCATAGCAGCAACAACAGCCAAAACAACTGCAGTGACAACTACTACTAGCCAAAGAAGTACAATATCAGAAACAACCAGTGCCACAACAGAATCTACACCAACCACAGCAGAAACAACTACATTGACACCTACTACCCATTCAACAAGTACAGTTTCAGAAAATACCACTATTACGACATTGCGATCAAATACATCACCCACACGAAAATATACCATAGAAGTTATAACAGCCACAAGACCAACAACTGCACTGACCACCACTAGCAGCCCATCAAGTTTAATTTAAGAAGTAACCTTTGCCAGAGCAGAGGCCACAACAACCACTGTACCAACAACAGCAGAAACAACTGCAGTCACACCTACTACCACCAAAATAAGTACAATTTTAGGAACTGTTACAGGATTGATGTCAACTACAACACTAACAACCGAAATTCCCACATCAACATTTATCACAACACAAGCTACAACCACAACACCAACAACAGAAGAAGAAAAAAAAATCCAACAACCATATCTAAAACTGCACCATCAACAGTAAAAAGAGAGACCACCGTTAGTGTATCCAGTGCAAATCGTCTAGTCACAACAGATGCAACTTCACAAACAACTACAAATGGAGAAACAACAGCATTCATAAACACTAGCAATGAAGCTGAAAGAACTCCAGTTTTATTCTCAACAGCAGCTGCAATATCCACAAAATCACACCCTACAAATACAGCAACTTCAAAACCTATGGCAACGCTGTCAGATATGTATGTTTCCAATCTATATATATTCACAGTTAGTGCATCCAGTGCAAATCATGAATTATGTACTAATACAAATATTATACAATTATATTTTATCAGAACTGGTTCAGCTATAGTTCAGACTAGGATGGTCTTCAGTTCTTCCTCTCATGTTCCCAGTGAGAGTTTGGTTCTCAGTGTAACCCAGACTCTTCTGAGTGCTCGACTCACAAACCTCACTGACTCTGTGAAAGTGCTGAACTTCACATATGAGAGTACGTTTGTTTTAGTAATCACGCGATTAAATAATACACAAATGATTGTTTCAGAGCTGTGACTTCTTTATCAGCCTTTCTAAGTCATGTGATTTTTTCCACAGAAATTTCAGACACCTCCTATGCGGTAAACTTCACATTCAACATCAGCATGTCACAGAACCCTGACCTCAGAAATGATACCTACAGCCAAGTGGAGAGCATAATCAACAATGCTGTGAGTATACATCACCATGTGCTTAACGATATTCTAACAAATGTCCAGACATGGTGTTGTATAGCGTTGTAGACTTTAATTTAAACAGTTCAAAAATCAAATGGTCTAAAAGTTACAGAATAAACTCAAGGTTATTCGAAGCAGGTTAATGGTGACCTGACATACCACTTCCAAGATGGAGACACCAAAACACCAGCAGCTTTCCTGAATGAGCTTAAAGCACATAGCACACCTATGTAAGTGTCCTGACATTAATTTAACAAATTTGGAATTTAATCAGTGTGTTCTCACATTCTGTCTTTAATGCCTGCCTGTTTTTGCAAACATTGTCAAAAATTGTATTTAACAGAGAACTAAATTCACATTTGGGTTGTGAAAAACAATCACCATAATGCTTTATTTCATCAGAACTGGTTCAGCTGTGGTTCAGACCAGGATGGTCTTCAGTTCTTCCTCTCCTGTTCCCAGTGAGAGTTTGGTCCTTAATTCAACTCAGACTCTTTTGAGAGCTCGACACACAAACGTCATTGACTCTGTTGAAGTGCTGAACTTCACGTATGAGAGTAAGTTTGTTTTACTAATCATATGATTACATAAAATTTCAAACTCTCTCAGGCTCTTAATTTTTTGACCATTATCGGTTATTCTAAAGCACATTTGATGATTTGTTTATAAGAAATTTCAGACACCCGCTATGCAGTCATCTTCATATTCAACATCAGTAACATCAGCATATCAGAGAACCCTGACCTCAGGAACAACACCTACAACCAAGTAGTGAGCATCATCAATAATGCTGTGAGTGTATATGAGCAAATGCATAACAACATTAACAAATGTTGGGACAAGGTGTTGGATCTTGTTGAGTTTAACCCTTTCTCACAGTGCACTGTCATTCCATTCATAAACAAATTAATTATTTTATTACTGAAAATCTGTTAGTTGGGACACTGTTGGGTTTCATGCTGAAAATTCATTCTGATATCTATTTCCTTCAACTTAAAAATTTTAAAACAGTTTTTATTTTAAAGAGATGAAATTGTTATGCAAACAGTACAGTGGAATACTTTTGTATATTACATTAAAATGATTACTTATCTTTCTGTCTTCAGCTAAATGTATTTCTAAATATACCTGGTGCAGAACCATTCAAACCCCATAACTTTTCTTTCATGTAAGTTCAAAGCACTATTGATTTCTCCTTTTGAAATATACTTTTTGTAATTCTTACTGTACAACAAATTGTATTGTGATTTTTTTTTTAATTTAAAAGGAGTTCAAAAAGCCAGGTTAATGGTAACATGACATACAGCTTCAAAGATGAAGACACCAAAACTCCAGCAGCCTTCCTCAATGAGATTACACCTGTGTAAGTGTCACAATTTAGAATTTTAGTCAGAGTTTTAATCACACTGTGATAACTGTCAGCTTATTCAGATGTAATTAATGACAGATTTTATTATTTATTACGCAGTCTTTATTGGCTCTTATATACCCAATGAGAATCTCTTTTATAATTTTATAATTTATTTGATCTTATTTCAGATTGGGGAATGTCCTGATATATATTCGTCTAGTTTTTAAGAATTTGACCAGAGTACCTAGTTAGGCTGATGTTCTCAATGCTGCTACTGCTTTGCTGGATGCAAAGATCAGAAGAGCACGAGATCTTGTAACACAAAAACTGAGTGATCCTGTGAGCATACAGGATGTCAAATATCAGAGTGAGTCTCCTTTTTATTAATCTGTCCCTAAATTATAATGACAATATGTTAAATATAATGTGTTGAATATTATTTTGCTCATTATCTTTCTTTTTTCAGAAATTGACAACAAATCATACATTATTATCTTTGGATTCAGAATCGGCAATGTGACCATCTTCAAGGACATTCAGCTGAGGAATGAAACATATAATTTAATCCAAACCTGTCACGTCCGGCCGCCCTGCCCGCCCTCTGCGGGGCTCGAACCCAGACCCCCGTGGTGCCGTGCGCTCCAGCACGCCGTGAAAACACAGACCCAAGCGCAGGATTCAGCGAAGCACTGATTTTATTAACATAAACACAATACAGGGGAAAAACAAACATAACGCGAGACTCCGTGGTACAATAAACTAAACACACATAACCCCAAACCTAACATAACACCCACGGGACAGCTATACACAGAACATTGACCCACACCACACATGCACACCAGGATCCCTTTTATAGGGAAACACAACAGGGTAATAAGGGACAGGTGACACAATCAGGATGGAGAACAATGGGCAGGAAATCACACAGACAAACAGGCTTCCAGGATTCTCCCGCCAGCGCCCTCCCCGGGCCTGGCAGGGAACTGTCCAGCTACTCCTGACATAACCCCCCCTCTAAGGCGCAGCTCCCGAAGCGCCTCCAGCCACGCTGAAAAGATGCCCCAGGGCTCGGAAAAAAAAGGCAGTTCATACCAGAGGGGAGGGGAAACACGAAGTACTTGGCGGTTGCAGTCCGCAGCGATACCCCAACTCCAGGGGTCCCGTGGCACCCGACAGCTGCTCAGGAGGGCAGGAAGCGTGCTCCACCCCGGTTGCCAGGCAACGTCCCTCACGGAACACAACATCGTGAAGCGGCGGCCCCGGCCAACAGGCGGTGGACGGCACGCTTCCAAAGGGAAAAAAATAAAAAGGAGATGCCCCCCAAAACACGGTGTCGAGCGGCGTGCTCCGCGGCAATCCATCGCGGAGCGATGTCCTCAGCGGCAATCCATCGCGAGGCAGCATCCTCCGAGGCAATCCATCACGAAGCGACGTCCTCGACCCACCGGAAAGAGGCACCCTCCTGGGGAAACGGGAACGGGGAGCCACCTGCTCGGCTCTCTCCGAGGCAGGTGGTCTGCCGGATGTCCTCAACCGCTGGACTGCAACCCTCGCCCTGGTCAGGAAGTAGCTGCTGAATCCTGCTGGGTCTTCAGATTGGTGGGTCAATCTGTCACGTCCGGCCGCCCTGCCCGCCCTCTGCGGGGCTCGAACCCGGACCTCCATGGTGCCGCGCGCTCCAGCACGCCGTGAAAGCACAGACCCAAGCGCAGGATTCAGCGAAGCACTGATTTTATTAACATAAACACAATACAGGGGAAAAACAAACATAACGCGAGACTCCGTGGTACAATAAACTAAACACACATAACCCCAAACCTAACATAACACCCACGGGACAGCTATACACAGAACATTGACCCACGCCACACATGCACACCAGGATCCCTTTTATAGGGAAACACAACAGGGTAATAAGGGACAGGTGGCACAATCAGGATGGAGAACAATGGGCAGGAAATCACACAGACAAACAGGCTTCCAGGATTCTCCCACCAGCGCCCTCCCCGGGCCTGGCAGGGAACTGTCCAGCTACTCCTGACAAAACCACTATCAACAGCTTGGTAAGTGTTAGCAACTGTTCTTTGTCCCCAAATTATACAGTAAAATAAAATAAATAAATAATAAAAAAACACTAAACACTTTATCATTCTTTTTTAGTTGAACACTATTCTGAATGTCAAAGGTGCTCCTGAATTTGTCTTCCCATTCGCAAACTACACGTAAGTGTCTTCATTTTGCATCTCATGTCCAGTGCTATTTTTCAAAATAGATTCAAAATTCTAGCATTGTATTTATTGGAAGGAAAAGAGTTATAATTTTAAAGAAATATCTTCATGCTGGAGCCATTATAGTAAATATAACTTAAAATAATATAAAATATTATTAGTGCAGATTTTCATCATTGGTTGAAAAATGGTGGAATGAATCTAGATCATGTGCAGCTGGTCACACATTAGAGATTGGAGCAGTGGGTATGCCTATGGGTTCCTGGTTGGAAGGTTGGGGGTTTAAGCCCCAGTATTACCAAGCTGCCACAGTTAACCCAGACTGTTCCAGGACTGCTGTATCCTAGCTGACCCTGTGCTCTTACTCCAGCTGCCTAATGAGCTGGGATATTCCAAGCAAAGAGTTTTACTGTGCTGTGATATACAGTGGTGTGAAAAAGTGTTGGCCCCCTTCCTGATTTCTTATTTTTTTGCATGTTTGTCACACATTAATGTTTCAGATAATCAAACACATTTAAATATTAGTCAAAGATAACACAAGTAAACACATAATGCAGTTTTTACATGAAGGTTTTTATTATTAAGGGAAAACAAAATCCAAAACTACATGGCCCTGTGTGAAAAAGTGTTTTGATTGACTGATTTGACTGATTACTGCCACACCTGTTTGCAATCAAGAATAGGACCTGCCTGACAAAGTGATGTAGACCAAAAGATCCTCAAAAGCTGGACATCATGCCGAGATCCAAAGAAATTCAAAAACAAATGAGAGAGAAAGTAATTGAGATCTATCAGTCTGGAAAAGGTTATGAAGCCATTTCTAAAGCTTTGGGACTGCCGCAAACCACAGTGAGAACCATTATCTACAAATGGTGAAAACATGGAACAGTGGAGAACCTTCCCAGGAGTGGCCGGCCGACCAAAATTACTCCAAGAGCACAGCGACAACTCATCCAGGAGGTCACAAAAGATCCCACAACAACATCCAAGGAACTGCAGGCCTCACTTGCCTCAGTTAAGGTGAGTGTTCATGACTCCACCATAAGAAAGAGAATGGGCAAAAATGGTTTGCATGGCAGAGTTCCAAGACAAAAACCGCTGCTGAGCAAAAAGAACATAAAGGCTCGTCTCAGTTTTGCCAGAAAACATCTTGATGATCCCCAAGACTTTTGGGAAAATACTCTGTGGACTGATGAGACAAAAATTTAACTTTTTGGAAGGTTTGTGTCCCATTACATCTGGTGTAAAAGTAACACCGCATTTCAGAAAAAGAACATCATACCAACAGTAAAATATGGTGGTGGTAGTGTGATGGTCTGGGGCTGTTCTGCTGCTGTGATAAATGGAACCATGAATTCTGCTGTCTACCAAAAAATCCTGAAGGAGAATGTCCGGCCATCTGTTTGTGACCTCAAGCTGAAGCGAACTTGGGTTCTGCAGCAGGACAATGATCCAAAACACACCAGCAAGTCCACCTCTGAATGGCTGAAGAAAAACAAAATGAAGACTTTGGAGTGGCCTAGTCAAAGTCCTGACCTCAATCCAATTGAGATGCTGTGGCATGATCTTAAAAAGGTGGTTCATGCTCAAAAACCCTCCAATGTGGCTGAATTACAACAATTCTGCAAAGATGAGTGGGCCAAAATTCCTCCACAGCGCTGTAACAGACTCACTGCAAGTTATTGAAAAACGCTTGATTGTAGTTGTTGCTGCTAAGGGTGGCCCAACCAGTTATTAGGCTTAGGGGGCAAACACTTTTTCACACAGGGCCATGTAGTTTTGAATTTTGTTTTCCCTTAATAATAAAACCGTTCATTTAAAAACTGCATGATGTGTTTACTTGTGTTATCTCTGACTAATATTAAATTAAATGTGTTTGATTATTTACATTAAAGTGTGTGAACATTCAAGTGTGACAAACATGCAAAAAAATAAGAAATCAGAAGGGGGCCAACACTTTTTCACACCACTGTATATGTGACAAATAAAAGCTGCTTCTTCTTAGGATACATGCACGAGGATAGTATTAATAATAGAAATAATTGATTTAAAATATCAACTGCCTAAATATTACAGAATGATTAAAAGACGTTAATCTTCATGTGAATCTGCACTCATCAATTCACAAAGCAAATAAAAGCTCTGTAGTAAACATGCAGGCTTTTGTAATGTGTACCTGAGCAATACTAGACAGCTAGTTAACCAAAACAGCAGTCAAACACCAAAGGCACAAATGTAAGAAAACTGCTTGAATGTGCAGGACATGTTCTTGCTTGCGGGTCTTATTCATATACAATGAAAATACCACTTACATCCAGGAGGTGGCACCATAATCACATCTGTAACAGAAAAGTACTATACTAGATGCACAAACACGACAGTTCACTTTAACTTGTTACACTAGAAGGCAATGCTAGGTTTAGTGCTGAAACAAAAATAGAAATGAGACCACCATTAAATTAAGGATAATTTTAAACCAGCTGCATTTAAAACAACATTCTGGGGCTTTAATATGAAATGATTAGCTCGCAAAGGTTCTAATAGAGGCACAAACACCTACAAGAATGGTAAACTGTAGATTATTGTGTGTGGAATCAGAGGAAAAAAGTGGCAAAACTGTGCCAGATGCTAAAATTTGTAACACTGTTACACAAGCCTGTGTGAGAAAGAACATATAAAGCTTTATCTGAACACTGATAGACAGCTGAAAATTATAAATAGCTTCCAGTTAAAAAAAAAACAAAAAAAACCTTTCCGGCAAATTTTTGTCTGTGAAAGCAAAGGAGACATCATAGTTTTGTTTTATTTATTTATTTTAGGAGTTTAAGAGTGAAAGAAATAATCTGAATGGTACACTGAGTTTATATTTTTCATTTTCTCCAGGTTAAATGGTACACAAATTGTGGCTAATTCAGAATACATCTTTGTGGAAAGTGACACCAAGTGGACACCAAGTGGATTTCTGTTTGCAATATTCAAAATTAGCGGTCTGTCGACCATCACCACTCCTGCTGCACAAACAGACCCCCCTGCCCACATAGTTCTGAGGCCAACTGTCCAAGCTCAGAATACCACCACTGGTGGAAATTCTGCATGGATCCTGGGTATTATTATTCCCTGCAGTATAGTCATTATTCTCATACCCTGCTGGATTCTACTCTGTGTAAGTGTCACCAAAATCTCTTCTAAACCCTCTTAATCTTATAAAATTTGGGTGCTATTTGGCATGAAATATAAATAATCTTATTTTTGTATCTGTTTTGTATCTTGTATCTGTTGCAGGAACTGTCTAAAATTATTTCTTTAATTTTTAGTTATAACAGTAAAAAAATAAACCCAAATAGCTAATCAGAATCCCTCATCTATTACCATTTGTCTCTCTTATTAACTTTCTCTCCGTATGTCTCAGTGTCTGCTGTGTGGCTGCTGTGCTGGTTTAAGAAGACGCTACAACAGAAGACGGTCCTACAATGTCCAACATGCAACACGAAATGGACTCTTTTAAAGTTGAGTGTCTTTCTTTTAAACTTATAAGTGTAATTGTTAAATAATACAACATTTAATTAATTAATTAAATAATTTACTTCTGTATTTATTTATTTATTTATTTATTTATTTATTTATTTATTTATGTGTTTATTTAATTCTTTATTTATTTACTTATTTATTTATTTAACTTAACATTAATTCCAAAATACTCTCTGTCATGGATTACTAAAATTAAGCTGCATACATTAAATTGAAAAAATATAATTGTGTGTATATATATATATATATATATATATATATATATATATATATATATATATATATATATATATATATATATATATATATATATATATATAGTTATTCAATGGCAGGAATCTTACCCATATATGGAGCAATTTTGTTCTGTGGCTTTTTAGGTTATTCATCTTGTTCTGTTACCTTGTTTATGTGTTTTGGACTTCCCTGCCATTGTTGATTGTTGATCACCTGTCCTCTGCACTACTAGCCCTGTAAGACCCAGTACCCAGGAGTGGTGTCCAGTTCTAGGTTATAGAACCTAATATAAATGTGCAGATAGGACCACTCTGCCACAGCACAAATATCCTCTAGGGAAACAGCTCTAGCCAGAGTGCTGGACAAGGTGATACCCATAGTGAAGTAAGCGTTATTGCTGCAAGGCTGCACAGTGCACCTCATAAGCCTGGCAGCTCACTACCCAGCATATGGTGCTGTTTGTAGACCGGATTGCTTTTGTTGTGGCCGTCAACGCTTATGATAAGGAAAGCGGACTTCCAGACCACATGCTCGAGCGATTGGCATAAGTGCTGAGACACCAAACTGGGCACTTTGTTGGCTCAGTGGGGGCTTAGAGCAGGAGGGGAGATGCAGTCTGTAGGAAAGCCTGGCTTTGTGCATAAAGTGTTGAAGAAAGAAATCATAAAGTGATAAAATTCTTCTACAAAAGCAAGAGACCAAAGAACAGACACATAACTTGGAGCAATAGCTGCCCTCAATGTAGAGGGTGATAGGCATATCTGCAGGAACTATAGCACTCTAGTACCAGGGCAGTGAACTAGATTCTGATAATGGCGTTTACACCAGAGGCAAAAGTTTAACATAATCTCCACAACCTCAGATGTGAGACCAGAGTTTAGGAGCTGGTGCCTCAGAGGCCAGACCAAGAGGTTCCAATCTCAGGGCAGGGGTGGAGAATCTCCACTGTGCCTGGGAGAGGAGTTACTCCTGATGGGAATCTCCCAAGGACCATCATCCAGAAGGGAAATTAGGTCCACAAGCCAGACTCAGGTGAGGCAATGAGGAGCCAACAGTAATAGGCAGACTCAGACGTGGCATAACCTGGCTAAGATGCATGTGAGCAGAGCTATCAGGGAAAGCATACAGGTACCTTGGCTATGTCTGCACCATGGCATTTTCCATAACTGTGGGGCTTTGTAAGAAAAAGCTCTGCCCCCTGCTGTAGCCTTTCCTAGCTGATGTATTACCAAATAACCTGCATCCTTTGATCAGCGTAGGCACGGAGGATCATTAATAACATAAATAAATAAATAAATTTTGTGATGATCTTATCACAAAAGATCGCTCATGTACTGTGGCGCCAGACCATTTAGTGCTTTATAGTTTAGCAATAGTATTTTATAATCAATGTGAAATTTGACTGGGAACCAATGCAGTGTGGCTAAGACAGGAGTGATGTGTTCATATCTTCTGGTTCTAGTTAGGACTCTGGCTGCTGCGTTCTGGACTAACTGGAACATCCAGACAGTAAGGCATTACAATAATCCAACGTAGAGGTAACAAAAGCATGAACTAGTTTTTCTGCATCATGAAGTGACATCATATTTCTTATCTTATCAATATTTCTAAGATGAAAGAAGGCTACCCTACTGATATTATCTATGTGAGCTTCAAACGAAAGTGTTCCTAGTACAAGCACCTCTGTCTTGTCAGAGTTAAGCAGGAGGAAGTTAGTAAGCATCCATTGTCTAATGTCCTTTACACATTCTTCAGTCTTAATAAGCTGGTGTCTCTCATCTGACTTAGCTGAAACATATAGTTGTGTGTCATCAGCATAACAGTGGAAGCTAGTACAATGTTTATGAATAACTGCACCAAGGGGTAGCATATATAAGCAGAAAAGCAGTGGGCCTAATACCGGACCTTGTGGAACACCAACCATAACCTTGGTATGCATAGAGAAGTCATCATTTAGATATACAAATTGATAATGATCAGTCAAATAAGACCTGAGCCAGGAGAGGGCTGTTCTTTTAACACCAACAACATGTTCTAGCCTATCAAGTAGAATAGTGTGGTCAATGGTGTCAAAAGCTGCACTAATATCGAGTAACACCAGTATGGAGACACAACCCTGATCAGAAGCCAGTAACAGGTCAATTATCACTTTAACCAGTGCTGTCTTAACTTTGCTGCAGAGGGATACAGATGGGAAGGATGTGCAGCAAGTTAGAGTTAGTGAGGAGAGTGTACAGAGGAGATGGAAGGAATACTTTGAGGAGCTGATGAATGAGGAAAATGAGAGGGAAAAAAGAGTAGAAGGGGTGAACTCTGTGGAACAGAAAGTAGATAAGATTAGAAAGGATGAAGTCAGGAAGGCTTTGAAGAGGATGAAAAGTGGGAAGGCAGTTGGTCCTGATGACATCCTGATGGAGGTCTGGAAGTGTCTGGGAGAGGCAGCAGTGGAATTTAGTTTGTTAGTTTGTTCGACAGGGTTTTAGAGAGTGAGAGGATGCCTGAGGAATGGAGAAGAAGTGTGTTAGTGCCGATCTTTAAGAATAAGGGTGACGTGCAGAGTTGCAGCAATTATAGGGGGATAAAGTTGATGAGCCATACAATGAAGCTATGGGAAAGAGTAGTGGAAGCTAGGTTAAGGAAGGTAGTGGAAATTTGTGAGCAGCAGTATGGCTTCATGCCCAGAAAGAGCACAACAGATGCAATTTTTGCTCTGAGAATTTTGATGGAGAAGTATAGGGATGGGCAGAGGGAGTTGCACTGTGTGTTTGTAGACTTGGAGAAAGCATATGACAGGGTGCCAAGAGAAGAGCTGTGGTACTGTATGAGAAAGTCAGGAGTAGCAGAAGTATGTCAGAGTGGTGCAGGACATGTATGAGAGGAGCAGGACAGTGGTGAGGTGTGCTGTAGGTCAGACAGAGGAGTTCAATGTGGAGGTGGGACTGCATCAGGGATCGGCTCTGAGCCCCTTCCTGTTTGCTATAGTGATGGACCAGTTGTCAGAGGAGGTCAGACAGGAGTCTCCTTGGACAATGATGTTTGCAGATGACATTGTGATCTGTAGTGAGAGTAGGGAGCAGGTGGAGGAAAACCTGGAGAGGTGGAGATTTGCGCTGGAGAGAAGAGGAATGAAGGTCAGTCGTAGTAAGACTGAGTACATGTGTGTGAATGAAAGGGAGGGAAGTGGAACAGTAAGGTTACAGGGTGAAGAGGTGAAGAAGGTACAGGAGTTTAAGTACTTGGGGTCAACAGTCCAGAGTAATGGAGAGTGTGGGAAAGAGGTAAAGAAGCGAGTACAGGCAGGTTGGAATGGGTGGAGAAAGGTGTGGGGAGTTCTGTGTGATCAGAAAATATCAGCGAGAATCAAGGGGAAGGTGTACAGGACAGTGGTGAGAGCGGCCATGCTGTATGGTTTAGAGACAGTGTCACTGAGGAAGAGACAGGAGTCAGAGCTAGAGGTAGCAGAGCTGAAGATGTTGAGGTTCTCTTTGGGAGTGACAAGATTGGACAGGATTAGGAACGAGTACATCAGAGGGACAGCTCATGTTGGACGTTTGGGGGACAAAGTTAGGGAGACCAGATTAAGATGGTTTGGACATGTTCAGAGGAGGGAGAGTGAGTATATTGGTAGGAGAATGTTGGACATGGGGCTGCCAGGCAGGAGGCAAAGAGGAAGGCCAAAGAGGAGGTATATGGATGGAATTAATGAGGATATGAAGCTAGTGGGTGCAAGTGTTGAAGATGCAGAAGATAGGGATAGGTGGAGAGAGATGATTCGCTGTGGCGACCCCTGAAGGGAAAAGCTGAAAGAAGAAGAAGACCTTATCTAATTCACTCCAGAATCTCTCTTTCTCCTCTAACTCACACCCTACCTGTGGGGCATAACCACAACATTCAACATCATCCTTTCAATCTCTAACTTCAGACTCATCACCCTGTCTGACACTCTCTTCACCTCCAAAACATTCTTCACAAACTCCTCCTTCAAGACCACACCTACCCCATTTCTCTTACTATCCACACCATAATAAAACAGCTTGAATCCTGCTCCTATACTACGAGCCTTGCTACCCTTCCACCTGGTCTCCTGTACACGCAGTATATCCACCTTCCTTCTCTCCATCATATCAGCCAGCTCTCTACCTTTCCCTATATCAGCTTCTCTTCTCTCTCTGTCTATGCAGGCTCCTCCGTCCTTTACTTCTTTGACCAACAGTAGCCCAATTTCCACCGGTGCCCTGTAGGTAGACAGCACCGATGATGGTTGTTGTTAATTCGCATGGTTAAATTTGGCAATGTTTTATGCCAGATGCCCTTCCTGACACAACCCTCTCTATTTATCCAGGCTTGGGACTGGCACAGAAGTCACTGGACTGTGACCCTCATGGCTAGTGTAATCAGGGTATAACAAACAAGCAATTGAAAACCACAGCATAAGAGATAGAAATGGGAATATCAGTGACCCACATAATGTGTAATAATGCAGCAATGAAATCTAGTGCATTCCAGTATATGCAATATAATATCCAATTTTCTTCTTCTTCTTTCGGCTTTTCCCTTCAGGGGTCGCCACAGCGAATCATCTCTCTCCACCTATCCCTATCTTCTGCATCCTCAACGCATGGTTCTGAAGTCTTCTACAATTACCTATATTTACCAAACACTTTGCTAATTTATAAGAGAAAAATAATGAAGCTTCTCCAGGCTTGGATGAGAAGAAGCAACCAGCTTTATTGGCACTCAAAATATGAACAACCCATACAAAACGACCCTTATATATACAGGCATCTTTACCCCTCCTAATACTTGTTTGTCTGTGATTGTTTTGATGATAGACAATTTTCTGCTGAATATGCCTCATAAAATCAACCCCTCCATTTGTCCATAACTGCTGGCCTTGAGGATACCAGCTGCTGGGCCTTTAAGTCAGGCCTAGGCCTGTCTATCATAGTTTGGTTTTAATTTAACATTATAGTATTTGCAGAAATGGGGTATTACTGGTTATATTTTAGGAACTTATTTATTATATCCCATACATTTATGTACTTGAGTGCTTATACCCGGTATACTTGAGTGCTTATACCCGTATTTCTATCATGTACCCCCCTATTAATATTTCCCCTGTACCTCACATCTGTGCTTGACTGCCATTCGCATTTTGCTATTTTTTTCCATGTTTTGGTTAATACCAGCCACTAAAATGGTTTGTTTCCCATTTTGATTTAACTTTGGCTTGGGCTCTTATCCGCCTCCATATCCGTCTCTGAACCGGATCTGTTTTTTTTTTCCCACGGAAGTCTTATAGCTTACCTCCACCATACCTTCTACCTAGGTAAGTTATTTTCCCTGTTTACCTATTTATCTATTCCCTCTGCCTTGTGCTCTCTCTGTGATATACCTTGATTTCAGTACAATATATTATATGTGAATTTCTACTCCTAATATTAATTTCTCATTCGGTTGTTTTGCTTCATCAGGCATTTCATATCTTCTTGTTTTCCTACCTGAGGGTTGTTCTGACGTTCCCCTCTCCTATTCTCAGGGTTGCCGTACATTCTGTTCTGAGAACGTGCACGTCAGCCTTGTTGACAGACTTTCCCTAGACCATGGTCCTCAGATGTGATATATAAAGTACTTTGTATCTTTCATCAAACAGGTTTTGACAGGTCTGTCGACCAATCAGAATCATCCACGTCACAAGGTCCCGCCCCTTTTCAACCAAACAGATTCGTCTAAGTAACCTAAGTTAACCCCAAAGTCCCCCCCCCCCTTAGTTTTCTCCTTATAAAAACTTCATCTATTTACGTGAAGAATATCATAGATTCTTTGACCGCAGCTATGGCCTCTTGTCCTGATGCACTGAAAAAAGCTAAATCTATTTTTGCTAGATTCGCAAACATTTTAGATCATGAAAATATAAAATACTGGTCATTATCAAATGGATGTACAGCCGGTTTTTATTTCAACGTAGAATCAGCAGAAGTTGTGATTTTCAGTTTATGGACGTGGACAGATCCACTGGACCCGCGCTACTGAGGCCGTAACTTTTGGTCGCAGTGACTGGGAAAAGTTTCGTAAATGTTGTAAAAACTTTGAGTTCAGCAATCGTTTGAATTTCTTTTCACCGGAGGCCTACAGACATAATTGGAAAAACCATGCATCTCCACAACTGACATACCGCGTCAGAGCAACAAATTTCTCAAAGGACCAGGTTTCATTACGCATTTCTACAACTACTACCGATGACAGCGCATCTGACCACAAAGAGAACGGCGAAGTGATGTACGTTTGCACCAACTGGAACGAACTAAAACAATACTTTAATTAAATCGATGAACTATTCCAAAAAGTGGAGAAAATCAAAGAAATGGAAGAAATAAAAGTAAGACTAGAGGATCTTTTCTGAGACACTATTCTTTCAAGATTAGTGTCTCCACACAAGGTGTCAGAAACCACACCTTCCAATGACTCCGCCCTAACTCTATACACATATATATAAATCAATGCAAGACCTGCTCCGTCCTGATTCTGTGTGTTAGCTTTGCTTATAGCAGCAGAACCACGTGAAATTGACATTCTTGTTGGGTTACAGAGTGCCAGCTATTGGTGTATTGAACCTCTACAAGTGAAATCTCCCATGCTCCTTTCAAATTGATTGGTTTGGCTAATTTAGTAGTATAGTATCCCGGCTTATTTTTAGGGTAAATATCTAATGATGCGTTGCTCGGGAGCGTCACATAGAATCCAGACTCCTCCATGGTTTAATGATTACAGTTTGAAGTTATGTTCGCGTTGAGCTTTTTAAAATAAATAAATAAATAAATAAATAAAAATAAAAATAAATAAATAAAAAAATCTAACGCGTGATGTTGACTACAGCTTCAGCCGGAACCCAGGAATTAAACTTATCAGGCCACCCCACCCATTTCACCAGACGGATTTTTTTTCCGGTTTTGAATCTTTTCTGACAAGATTTTCTCTATTTTAAACGTCTTATCTTTTCCAATAATAATCTCTTGTTACTCAGGCTCATAAAATGTTCCCTCAATTTTTTCTGCATTGTAGTCTTGTAATTTATATACCGGGGGATCTCTGGGTATCTGATCAGAAATTGTAAAATATTCATCCGTAAAATTTTGCTCGTATCCTTTTTCAAAATGTCCTTTTGAGCGGGAAATTCTAACGATGTCCCTGATTTTATATTTGAATTTTACTTTCTTTATTTTCGGTGAGCTTAGTCCGTAAAGAGTTTTAAAAACCCCGAAGGAGTTGGCCTCGTTAACCTCTGCTGGCTTCATTTTGATGCTGGAGTGGTAATTGCGGTTGTAACCATGAACCAGCTCCTGCACGACATCCGTGTATTTTCTCGTGTTAAAAGCTGTAAAATATCTCCACAGTCTGGTCTTTAACGTTCTGTTGAACCTTTCACACACCGCTGCTTTTTGACCCGTACCCGTGGCAAAGTGAACAACTGTTACACACAGAGACGGATGGAGGCACAGATGCGCGTTGAATGGAACTTTATTGATACAACCAGGGGAGAGAGTGGAGCGCGGGAAATGGTGAGGTGATACAGTTGGCAAGCGGGGAAGCAGGAGGTGACCTGAGTCTGTGTAGATAGCGGGGACGTGAAGCGGCGAGGCTGCAGAGCGTGAGAGAAACCCCTGGGTACGAGCTTTAGCCTTGGCGTGGCTTGGCGTTGCAAGAAGCTTCTAGAAAGGGTGAAAGAGTCCAAGAGTTAAACATGCACGTAATGTGGCGTTAAAGAGATCAGGGCAGGCGTGAAGGGATCTGCTGGTGGTATATATAGTGCTATGCGTGTGGGGTGTAATTGTGCTAAGGTGCAGTTGATTAGAACTCTGGAGAGGGCGTGCGCTGTGAGTGTGTGTGTGGCGAGCCTGGCGTGTCTGTAACATTAACCCCCCCTCGACGGTCCGCTCCTGAGGACCACAGACTCCGACATCGTGGTGGTCGGCCTCTGCCTCGTGGAGCCGGCCGATTGGGGTGTCTGGCGTGGAAGTCCTCGAGAAGCGCGGGGTCGAGGATGTCATTCCGGGGGACCTACGATCGCTCCTTGGGGCCGTATCCTTCCCGGTCCACCAAATACTCCAGGCGACCACCACGGCGCCGGGAGTCCAGAATGTCCCTTACCAGGTATGCGGACCCCTCGTCCATGATCAGCAGCGGGGGGGGCTCCTCGGCCTCGCCAGGCTCTGTGGGGGGAAAGACAGAAGAGTGGTGAGGTTTTAACAAAGAAACATGGAACACAGGATGGATTTTATATTCTGGTGGAAGTTGTAAACGATACGTGACCGGGTTGACTTGCTGGGTGATCGTGAACGGGCCAATGAATCTGGGACTCAGCTTCCTGCAGGGCACGCGCATCCTGATATCTCGGGTCGACAGCCAGACCTTCTGCCTTACTCTGTACTCGGGTGCCTTGGATCTTCGAAGGTCCGCTGTCGTTCTGCGCCTGCGGAGGGCTCTTTGGAGTTGCGGGTGTGCTGAGTCCCAGACCCTCTCACTCTCTCGGAACCAGTAATCCACGGCCGGCACATCTGAGGGCTCCCATCCCATGGGAACAGGGGAGGCTGGTAACCGAGCACACACTGAAAGGGGGTAAGGCCGGTGGTGGGCTGCCGTAGGGAGTTTTGGGCGTACTCGGCCCATCCTAGGAACTGGCTCCAGGCTTCTTGGTGGTCATGGCAAAAGGTACGTAAAAAGCAGCCCACCTCCTGAATTTTACTTTCCGTCTGCCCGTTTGTTTGAGGATGGTAGCCGGAGGAGAGGCTCACGGTCACTCCTAGGCACTTACAGAAGGCTTTCCAGACTCGAGAGGTGAACTGCGGCCCCCTGTCCGATACGATGTCCTCCGGTAATCCATAGTAGCAGAATACATAGTTAAAAAGGCACTCTGCTGTGTCGAAGGCGGTGGGCGGCCCTGGCAGGGGAAGTAAGCGGCAGGACTTGGAGAAGCGGTCAACAATTACCAGGACGCAAGTGCACCCCTCGGAGGCTGGGAGATCTGTTATGAAATCCACCCCTAGGTGTGACCATGGGCGGTTGGGAACGGGCAGGGGTAGGAGTTTCCCAGATGGTAATTGGCGGGGGCTCTTGGAGATGGCACATTCTCGGCACCCCTGGATGTACCTTCTAACGTCGCTTGCCATTCCAGGCCACCAGAAGCATTGTTTCAAGAGTGAGAGGGTTCCGTGGGTCCCGGGGTGACCAGTGCCCAGAGATGTGTGCGTAGAGTGGATAAGCTCGTTGCGTTGCGTTCGTGAAATGAAGCGAAGCCCCGGGGGGCAACCTGGTGGGGCGCTGGCAGGAGCACTCGGCTCAGGAGGCGTTTTCTCCAACCAGGAGATGGGGCTGGCGAAGAGCTTTTCGGGGAGGATGGGCTCAGGTTCGTCACTGGGTTCCTCCCGGCCATGAAGGCGCGACAAGGCATCCGCCTTGACATTCTTGGGCCCGGGACGGTAGGAGATGGTGAACTGAAACCTCGTGAAGAACAGAGCCCATCGGGCCTGCCGGGGGTTAAGCCTCTTCGCAGCCCGGAGATACTCCAGGTTCTTATGATCGGTGAGGACAACAAACGGGTGTTTCGCTCCCTCGAGCCAGTGTCTCCACTCTTCCAGTGCGAGCTTAATGGCTAGAAGTTCTTGGTTACCAATATCATAATTTACTTCTGCCGGGCTGAGTTTCCGTGAAAAGTAGGCACACGGATGGAGGGTTTGAGGGCTCCCCTGCTGCTGCGATAAGACCGCTCCCACTCCGGTGGTTGAGGCGTCGACTTCGATGATGAAAGGTAGCTCCGGGTCGGGATGGGCTAGGAGGGGAGCGGTGATGAACGCGGTTTTGAGGGTGTTAAAGGCCTGCGTGGCGGCTGGGTTCCAGGTTAGCAACTTGGGCTTGTTGCAGAGCAGATTGGTGAGTGGGCTGGTGATGGAACCTTAATCGCGGATAAATCGCCGGTAGAAGTTAGCAAAACCTAGGAATCGTTGGAGCTCCTTTATGGTTGTGGGGACGGGCCAGTCCCGGACGGCAGCTACCTTCCCCTTGTCCATCCGGACGGCACTGCTGTCAATGACGTACCCCAGAAAGTGCACGGAGGACTGGTGAAATGCACACTTCTCGGCCTTGAGAAATAGTTGGTAGTCCCGCAGCCATTGTAGGACCTCCTCCACGTGCCGGCGGTGCTCGGCCAGGTTCTGGGAGTACATCAGTATGTTTTTGATGTATTCTGACTTATGGAGAAACTCCCGGAGCACTGTATGCATGGAACACAGAGGGGGCGTTGGCAAGCCCATATGGCATGACTAGGTATTCATAATGCCCTGTTGGGGTCACGAAGGCGGTCTTCCACTCATCCCCCCTCAAATCCGGATCAGGTTATAGGCACTGCGGAGGTCCAACTTGGTAAACACTGAGGCACCGTGGAGGCGCTCCAGCACCGAGGGGACGAGGGGAAGGGGATACCTGAATTTGACCGTGATCTGATTAAGGGCCCTATAGTCTATGCAGGGTCGCAGTCCTTCTTAGCCACAAAGAAATAACTGGAAGCAGCAGGGGAAGTGGACGGGCGAATATAACCTTGGGATAGGGCTTCTTGAATGTATTCTTCCATGGCCCTCTCCTTGGGGATGGAGAGGGAGTAAATCCATCCTTTGGGCACTGGTTCACCAAGGATAAGGTCAATGGCACAGTCCCATGGCCGATGTGGGGGTAGCCTGGAGGCTTTCCTGGGGCAGAAGACATCCTGGAAGTGAGAGTAGCAAACTGGAATCTCAGGGGTGCGTGCTTTGGTGGGGCTTTCCACGGACATGGCCTGAACAGGAAGCTTGTGGAAACGTGGAGGTATTGGGGTGGGGAGGTCGGGAAAGCAGGTCCCGAAGCATTGCTCTCCCCACTTCAGGACTTCCCCTGTCTTCCAGGAAAGGATGGGGTCATGTTGTTCCAGCCATGGGCGGCCCAGGACAATGTCAGTGGTGGAGTCTTCCAGAACCAGCAAGTAAATTTCTTCAGAGTGTAGAGCCCCGACCTGGAGGTGAAGATGCCCCGCCAGGTGTTGCACTGTTCGAAGGGGCTTCCCCGTTACGGCGTGGACCTGGTAGACCTTCTGCATGGCGGTGAGCTTGAGGCGGAGCTGGCAGCAGAGGGTGCCGGAGATGAAGTTCCCCGCTGACCCAGAATCGAGGAGCGCACGGGCTGGAAGGCACAGATCAGTGGTAGTGAGACATACTACAATGGTGAGTGGTTTCATTTTGTTTAGCACCGGTAGTAGTACACTTACCATTGATCGCGCCGGACGGGTGGGGCATTCCGCAATGAAATGCCCCGAACGACCACAGTAGAAGCACCGATTCTGGGCCAGCCTCCTCTGCCGCTCCCGCTGTCGCTCGGTGGCGGCGAGATCCGAATGCTCCAGGTCCATGGGCTCGTCGGCTGGTTCTGGGTGGCTGACACGCTCTGGCCGGCGGGGGGCAGCGGGGAACAGCGGCTGGGCCTGGTGCTCCTCGAGACACACCTGCATACGGGTAGCGAACCTGATGGAAAACTGGATGAACTTTTCCAGCCCGATGGAGTCCTCGTATGCAGCGAGATGCAGCCGGATGCAAGGATCTAGGCCCTGACGATAGGTGGTAATGAGCGCCTGCTCATTCCACCCGCTGGCGGCTGCGAGGGTTCGGAACTGTAAGGCATAATCAGACACCGTCATTGAACCTTGTCTTAATGTACATAACCTCTCACCTATTGACGAGTCCCCTGCTGGCATCCCGAAGACCTCTCTGAAGTGTTCTAGGAAACTTGACAGGGAGCTCACGGCGGGGTGGTTCTGGGTCCAGAGGGGTTCAGCCCAGCAAAGGGCTTTCCCATCCAGGTGAGAGATTATGAAAGCCACCTTAGCCCGATCATCAGGGTACAGATGAGGCTGCATCTCCAGAACCAGCGAGCACTGAAGCAGAAATCCGTTGCAATCTCCCACTGATCCAGAGAAGGGCGCCGGGATGGCCACGGGACTAGCGATCACAGGAGGTGACGCAGAGGAAGCGGCGGATGCGGAAGTGACTGCCGTGGGAGCGGCCGCGGGAGCAGGGTTGAGCGCGCGGCGAAGCACCTCCACCAGCTCCGTGATGAGATCCGGAGCGCTCATCCTGGTTGTACCTGCGTTGGTCCGATCTTCTGTTACACACAGAGATGGACGGAGACACAGATGCGCGTTGAATGGAACTTTATTGATACAACCAGGGGAGAGAGTGGAGCATTGGAAACGGTGAGTGCACGCGGGTGATACAGTTGGCAAGCGGGGAAGCAGGAGGTGATCTGAGTCTGTGTAGATAGCGGGGACGTGAAGTGGCGAGGCTGCAGAGCGTGAGAGAAACCCCGGGGTATGAGCTGGAGGCGTTGCAGGAAGCTTCTAGCTTCTAGGCTTGGCGTTGCAGGAAGCTTCTAGAAAGGGTGAAAGAGTCCAAGAGTTAAACATGCACGTAATGTGGCGTTAACGAGATCGGACGGGCGTGAAGTGATCAGCTGGTGGTATATATAGTGCTATGCGTGTGGGGTGTAACTGTACTCAGGTGCAGTCGATTAGAACTCTGGAGAGGGCGTGCGCTGTGAGTGTGTGTGTGGCGAGCCTGGCATGTCTGTAACAACAACGTTGTGTTTTTTCATTAAATTTTGAAAATTTTTGTTAAAAAACTCCTTCCCTTGGTCAGTTTGAAGTTTTTTTGGGACTCTACCTTCCTTTAGAATGGATTCAAAAGCTTTAGTTACTTCAGCAGTGGTCTTGTTTCGTAACACACGCACCCAAGCGTATTTAGATAAAATATCAATACACGTTATCATTAATTTTGCATCGTTGTTACTCTCTGACAGGTTGGACATATCAACTAATTCAGCTTGCCATTGTTCATCGATATGTTTCACAAAAACCATGTTTCGTTTAAACTTTGTAGACACCGGTTTATGGAGAGTGTATGCATCCTGCTCGGCTAACCAGTTTTTTATCTCGACATCATTATCTCTTTTACCCACTTTCTCAACTATGGCTCTTTGCAAACTTTCAAATCCACCGTACGAGCCAGGTTCGGACGGTGTATAATAAATGTTCTTCATCAAACGGTCTGTCATTCTGGAGTATCTGAACAATAATGTTCAAACACAGTCATAGATGAGGAATTTTATTTTCAAATCCTATCACGTGATTAAGTTTTACATTTTTCTGCATCAAATATTCAATCAGATTATCAAAGACTAAAGCAATATCAACATTCTCATTTCTATGCAATTTAAAAACACACAGATCAGTTACAAAGGTTAAGATGCATAATACATGACTAGATTTACATTCGAAAGTCTCAGTAACCATAGCGGATAAAACTCGTAGTACATAAACGTGTGAAGGACATTCAGTGTTTACATTATACAAACATTTCCATTTTTTAGTAAAATCTCTCACGATGTTCATGAGCTTTTCTAATCGAAAAACAACATCGTTAGCAGCAGGATAGGGATTTGTGAAAATACATGGGTTGTTAACTCGCAGTTCAGTGATTTGATGGAGAGCGGAGATGAGTTCATCCTTTAGATCTTTCTCGGTGTCAGAACCGAGTTGGCACGCTTTGAAGTTTCCCATGTATGGGGCGGGTAATGGGGCTCCAGAGACGAGTGAAAGGTCCAGTAGTCCACCACATCTTCATACATCTGATCGCTGCAGATTTCTTTAGCTTTTTCTCTGGCCTCGCTCAGAACAGTTTTGATGAAAGTATCATCTTTCCAGTCACAAACTGTTGCTTCTGCAATACCTTGAATTTTCTCAAGGGATGGAGTATGTGTGATACCACACATTTTTAGACCTCTAGCCACAGTGTATTTCAACCATGGATTAAACAGCTTTTTCATCAATCTGTATGAGTTCATATGAAGATAGTATTGTTCAGGGTGGTTGATCGCACAGCCCTTGCAGTTGTCTTTGAGATCCTCATCAATAATCCTGTCCAACAGTTCCCCCGTCACTGCTCGGATAATGGCCAGCACTGTTGTGGATATGCACCCGTCAAACTCGTCATCGTTCGTAGCCAGATAGGTGAGATTTTTTTTTCCTAGGGTTTCAGCTGTGTTTTCATCGGCAGAGCAGGTCACCTCTTTAGCCGCGGAAGCGGACGGGCTGTAAAAGAAAGGGCTGAATTCCTGAGACATTTCGTTCTGAGATGTTCAGAAGGTTTTAACTCAAATTGTAGTCGGCCTCGTATATATATATGTATAGAGTTAGGGCAGAGTCGTTGGAAGGTGTGGTTTGACACCTTGTGTGGAGACACTAATCTTTAAAGAATAGTGTCTCAGAAAAGATCCTCTAGTCTTACTTTTATTTCTTCCATTTCTTTGATTTTCTCCACTTTTTGGAATAGTTCATTGATTTGATTAAAGTATTGTTTTAGTTCGTTCCAGTTGGTGCAAATGTACATCACTTCGCTGTTCTCTTTGTGGTCAGATGCGCTGTCATCGGTAGTAGTTGTAGAAATGCATAATGAAACCTGGTCCTCTGAGAAATTTATTGCTCTGACGCGGTATGTCAGTTGTGGAGATGCATGGTTTTTCCACTTATGTCTGTAGGCCTGCGATGAAAATAAATTCAAACAAACGATGTACTCAAAGTTTTTACAACATTTACGAAACTTTTCCCAGTCATTGCGATCAAAAGTTACGGCCTCAGTAGCGCGGGCCCAGTGGATCTGTCCACATCCTGATAAACTGAAAAGCACAACTTCTGCTGATTCTACGTTGAAATAAAAACCGGCTGTACATCCATTTGATAATGACCAGTATTTTATATTTTCATGATCTAAAATGTTTGCGAATCTAGCAAAAGTAGAGTTAGCTTTTTTCGGTGCATCAGGACAAGAGGCCATAGCTGCGGTCAAAGAATCTACGATATTCTTCACATAAATAGATGAAGTTTTTATAAGGAAAAATTTTGTGTGTGGGTGTGTATGTGTGTGTGTGTGTGCGTGTATGTGTGTGTGTGTCTCGTGACGGGAGGGGTGGGGTCGCAGGGTCATTATCAGATATCCCTTTTCATGAGATAAACTTCTGTGTGTTTATCAATAGAAACATACATATCAAAACGGTTGTGTATGGGTGTATGTGTGTGCGTGTATGTGTGTGCATCATGTGCCAGTGTGTGCGTGTGTGCGTGTGTGTGTGTGTGTGCGTGTGTATGTGTGTGTGGAGTGTGTGTGTGTGTGTGTGTGTATGTGTGTGGGGGGTGTGTGTGTGTGTGCTTGCCACGTACCGGTGTGATGGTGTGTGCATGTGTGATTGTGGGGTGTGTTGTATGAGACCCTTTAATGAGATAAACTTCTTTGTTTTATCAATAGAAACATATATATATAAAAACATTTGTGTATGGGTGTGTGTGTGTGTGTGTGTGTGTGTGGGTGTGTGTGTGTGCTTGCCACGCATCGGTGTGATGGTGTGTGCATGTGTGATTGTGGGGTGTGTTGTATGAGACCCTTTAATGAGATAAACTTCTTTGTTTTATCAATAGAAACATATATATAAAAACGTTTGTATATGGGTGTGCGTGTATGTGTGTGTGTGTGTGTGCTTGCCACGCATCAGTGTGATGGTGTGTGCATGTGTGATTGTGGGGTGTGTTGTATGAGACCCTTTAATGAGATGAACCTCTTTGTTTTATCAATAGAAACATATATATAAAAACGGGGGGGGGGACTTTGGGGTTAACTTAGGTCACTTAGATGAATCTGTTTGGTTGAAAGGGGGCAGGAATTGTGACGTGGACGATTCTGATTGGTTGAAAAGGGGCAGGACCTTGTGACGTGGACGATTCTGATTGGTCGACAGACCTGTCAAAACCTGTTTGATGAAAGATACAAAGTACTTTATATATGGCGTGGGCACAGACGTCTATGTGGCTTTTTGGCTTCGCAGGCCAAAGGCCTCTCCACCGTACCCTGAGATGTGGCCTAGAGAGTGCCTACATGGCTGATATCTTGGCTGATGACTAAAGCTGATAATTGCTCATCTCTGTTTTTTTGTAATGAACCTATGGGTTACCCAACTTAATTTTTTTAACTAATAAACTACTCACTACTTGATTACGTGTTTCTATTTTCTTTTATATGCTATTCTATTTCGTATTGTAAAGTTAGTAAGTCTTAGCTGACATCTAAAGATTATACTGCTTTGATATAGATTTAAGCTGAGAATAGTAAGGTGAGATTAATATATTTGTGGATTAAAATAAGTAAAGAATAGAGTTGCTTTATCTGAGTAACTTATTTAAAGATTAAATGATTTATTGATTAAAGTAGATAGTAAAATAGCTTAATCTTTGAACTTATTTAAAGATTACTAAGATGATTAAATGATTAAAGTAAATTAGAGTAACTTATTAAAAGATTTAATGATTAAATGATTAAAATAGATTAGTAAATTAGGGTAACTTATCTTATTAAAAGGTTTAATGATTAAAG
Organism: Hemibagrus guttatus; assembly: GCA_033459395.1. NCBI lineage: Eukaryota > Metazoa > Chordata > Actinopteri > Siluriformes > Bagridae > Hemibagrus > Hemibagrus guttatus. The sequence goes on from JAUCMX010000002.1 coordinate 34,240,195, forward strand.
TAGATTAGATTCACTTTAATAATTATAGTTAACTAGAATTAGAATTATAAATTGATTGAAATTAGATTTGTAAATGATTAGAATTTGATTTGTGCACAAGTATGATTTGCACAGAAAATTTTCAACAAAACACACCTACCATCAACGCAAGTCTTATTGCACAGAGCTGAATTTCTGTTGGAAGGAAACAAAATGAGCCCGGCTAGCTGAATGGCGGTTTCTGGAACTCTGTCGCTGAGCCATGTCTCTGTGAAAACAAAGATGCAGCAGTCTCTAAACTCTCACTGTGTGGCTCACTGGAGTCAGATGCAGTCCAGTTTATTGTCCAGTGAGCAAACATTAGATCAAATAATGGATGGGATAGCCGGCCGGCTAGGGTTTGTATTTAGCCTATCACAGACACCCACCCACATTTCGCACATTTGCTTCCTCGAGCACTGCTTCCGACGCCCCCTCTCCCAGCCACCGGCATCAGGTGAAACTGAGGACTGAAGGCCTGGTCTTCGCCGCAAGCCGAGGTCGTGAAGTTTTCCGAGTACATCATCATGCAGGTTGGTAATTGCTTGATTTCTGAACTGTAGTAGCATCTGGCAGTCGTATCCATGAACTCCACTGTCTTAGGTGTCCATGCACTTTGATAAGCCAGACTAAAACACACAAATAGCACCATTTTGGATCTGGAGTGGCCGCTGTATGCTACAGCAGAACCACCATCTTGGACTTGCATGCTACAGCAGCACCACCATCCAGATGTGGGAGGAACAGGTGGAAGGACTTAAAATGGAACTAAAGACTTTGCACATAATAATTGGACCCCAGAAAGTGGCTGCCACTGTACAGCTGCTGAATAAAATGAAGAACTGGAGGGAGCTGCCCCCCATGTCTCCCTCATGGATGCAGATATGTTTGAACCTAAGAATCTAGGGCTTATGGTTAGGGAGGCAGAACAGGTGAGAATATGGAAGCCCACAGAGAATCCCCACCTACACAGGTCACCAAATGGGAAATTTGTGCACATATCACAAGAAGCAATGGATTATAGACCAAGCATCTAATGGATCTAGGGCTAGTTAAGTCATCTGGATTAGTAAAAATCCAGTATATACTGTCTCCACAGGTGAGGTAAGATATAAAGCCAACAATAAAAGGCTTGTTAGCAGCAGTAGTGTTAATTCCAAACAAAAGCCCTTGCAACACACCAATTTAACAAAGTAGCACACTGTTTTCAAAGTACACTGTAATTAATTTGTGTTCTATTTCCATTTGCATCTACTTATAAATGACAACAATGTAAATACAACAGACTCCCTAAGGGATACTGTAAAAGTCCATCCATATTTAATCAGGTGCTAGCCCAGGATCTCACGGCATTAAATAGTCAAAGGACTATGTAGTGCCAACAGGACTCAATGTGCTGAAGATCTCACGGAAAATGGCAACAAGGCCATTTTGAGACAAGCTAAACTTGTCAAGTTCAAGATGTGTAATGTTTTAGAACAAATGATGGGAATAAGACAGGATATGCAGTGGTTGAAGCCAAGGTGGACCCAGGTTTAGTTGCAGGCAGGGACTCTGGCAGGACTAGCTATAACAGGATAACTTAGAGGGAGAGCCAGAAGGTGACAGATATTAAGGCTTCTTGGGACATAAAGCATCCAACCAAATCTGAGTGACTTGCGAGGGTGGTAAAGTGGCAGCATCCAAACATCCCAGTACACCAAACACACCATGCTCATGAACCTTCCAGATGTCTTTACCAAAGAAAAAATATACATTGAAGTCCCAAACACTAATTGGGAGGCTGGTCCATAACTATGGGGCTTTGTAAGAAAAAACTCTGCCCCCGTTGTAGCCCTAGCTACTTGTGGTACTACCAAATAGCCTGCACCTTTTGATCAAAGTAGGCATGGCATATCATAAAAAAAACAAAAGATCACTCAGCCACTGCGGCGCCAGACCATTTAGTGCTTTATATGTCAGTAATAGTATTTTATAATCAATGCAAAATTTGAATCTGAGCTAATGCAGTGTGGGTAATGTTGGAGTGATGCATTACAATATTCTGGTTCTAGTTACTAGTTCTGCATGTGGTCCTAGTACGAGCACTTCTGTCTAACAGAGTTAAGCAGCTGAAATTTAGTGAGCATCCACTGTCTAATGTCCTTTACACATTCTTCAGTCTTGGAAAGCATAGAGAAGTCACCATCTATATCGACACAGTGACAACGGTCCCCTTAACACCAACATGTTTTAGCCTGTCAAGTAGAATAGTGTGGTTAATGGAGTCAAAATCTGAAGTTCAAGTAACACCAGCAAGGAGACACATCCCTGATCAGAGGCCAGTAAAAGGTCATTTACCATTTTAACCAGTGCAACTATTGCTACTTACAGGTGCATCTCAATAAATTAGAATATCGTAATTCAACTCTAATTGTGAAACTCGTGTGCACACAGACTGAAGTAGTTTAAGATTTAGGTTCTTTTAATTGTGATGATTAAATGTAATGATTAGATAGTGAGTTGGTGGGTTTTTGTTAAATGTGAGTCAAAATCATCACAATTAAAAGAACCAAAGACTTCAGTCTGTGTGCATTGAATTTATTTAATACATGAGTTTCACAATTTGAGTTGAATTACTGAAATAAATGAACTTTTCCACGACATTCTTATTATTGAGATGCACCTTACAAGGCTCTAAATGGTTTAGCTCCTATGTATCTAACTAGTCTTCTAATGGACTACAATCCATCACACTCTTTGAGATCACAAATCTCCAGAATTCCCAGAATATCAAAGTCCACTAGGCGCTTTTGTATTTAGCCTTTGGAATAGCTTTCCTGTTCAGGACTCAAACTAGCAACCACCATCAGTGATTACTATTGATACTGACACGTATTGTCTAGCAGTAATCAGGGTGAAAATTGATAACTTCATATACCAACTGTCCCAAAATTTGCTATCAAATTATTATTTGTGGTACAAATTGAATGGAATTATGTTGGTTAGAAAGCTAATAAAATTTCCTTTAATCTGATATAATTATAAAAAAATTGCTCTTCGATAAGGGGAGCATGGTGGCTTGGTGGTTAGCACGTTTGCCTCACACCTCTAGGGTTGGGGGGAATTCCCAGAACACCTCCTGAGGGAGACGTCCAGGAGGCATCCGAAACAGATGTCCGAGCCACCTCAACTGGCCCCTCTCGATGTGGAGGAGCAGCAGCTCTACTCCGAGCACTTCCCAGGTGACGGAGCTCTCTAAAGGAGCACCCCGCAACCCTACGGAGGAAACCGGGATGTATCCGGGATATTGTCCTTTTCGGTCATGACCCAAAGCTCATGACCATAGTTGAGAGTAGGAACGTAGATTGACAGGTAAATCGAGAGCTTTGCTTCCGGCTCAGCTCCTTCTTCACCACAACAGACCGGTACATAGACCACATTACTGCTGCCACTACACTGATCCGTCTGTCATCTCATGATCCATCCTTCCCTTACTCGTAAACAAGACCTCGAGATACTTAAACTCCTCCACTTGAGGAAGGACCTCCCCTCCAACCTGGAGGGTGCAAGCCACCTTTTTCTGATCAAGAACCATGGCTTCCAATTTGGAGGTGCTGACCCTCATCCCAGCCGCTTCACACTCAGCTGCAAAACACCCCAGTGCATGCTGTAAATCCTGGCTTGAAGGAGCCAACAGGACAACATCATCTGCAAAAAGCAACGATGAAATCCTGTGGTCCCCAACCTGGACTCCCTCCAACCCCTGGCTGCACCTAGAAATTCTGTCCATAAAAGCAATGAACAGAACCAGTGACAAAGGACAGCCCTGCTGGAGTCCAACATGCACTGTAAACAAAAAAAACCTTACAAATAACACTCATAATGTTTTATTCTGTTCCACAGTGTGCAGTTTGTATGGTACTGAATATAAGTGCAGGTGTGAGGATCAGTATTTCTGGCCATGTGAAAAGTGCACACTATATGGATCTTGTAATAATGTCACCAATTCCTCATGTGGCTGCATCAACTCTCTTCCAAGTGATGGACACTTCTGTCAACCAATCAATGAGCTAAGTATGTATGACATGTACCATGAAATTTAACATGCTCATTTATTAATTCATGAATAACTAGGTTTTGTTCGACAGGGTTATAAATTTTGATGCTCTAGATATTTAACTCTGCAATATCTCAACTAAGAACATATTTAAAACTAAAGATCTCGTGATAAAGTTTTCCAAGAAATCCTTGAGAGTTTTTTCGAATGATAATCATTTCTAACTGATGATCTTTCAATAATTTATTAACATGTCATGTGACTATTAAATGATAATTGTGTGTTAACCCCCCCAACACAACCACACTGATATTTGACAAGCTCAATACAAAAAGGAAAATGCTTTTTATATTAAGATAAAATGCACAATAGTGAAGAATGAAAGAAATAGCATATAAGCTTTAGATATTTCACTCTATAAGTATTCAACGTGTTTTATCCTAAAGAATCTTATGACAAAGTTCTCTAATTTAGAGGGGGTTAAATAAACTGTATTTTTTAGCAGTTTTATTTTTTTTTATTCTGCCATTTTTTTTTTTATAGATAACTCTACATGCCCAGCTGAAGCACTTTCAGGTAAACCAATGCCAATAACTACCACAAGATATGCAGAGTCTCACCAATGTTCCTGTAATTTTTACCAACATATATTTAAATGCAATTTTCTTCACTTCTCCTCAGCTGATTATCTGATTGAGTTTGAGCTTAGCACAGTAGATGTAACAGTCCTCAGTCAAGTGAGGAACATTTTGCAGACAACCAGTTTACCCTTAATAAGCAGAAACGTCAGTATCACCGACATTAACATCACCACAGGTACCTGTTTTTATAGTTTCTGTTAAATCTTATAGACGAAGTCTGTCAGAGATCATTACAGACTTGTGCTTTTATATGAGTCATCATTATGTGTGTCACTGTGCCTTTATCCTAAAATATTCACTTAAAATGTTAATGCAATGAGGTAAACTCACCTCACCTGACTTACAGCTGGCAATGCAAACCAAGCTCCTGCTCCGGGTCATACAGAGACCGAACAGCCCTTAACAGAGGGCCACAGACCCCAAACTCCCAGAGCACCTCCCACAGAAAGCCACGAGGGACATAGTAGAATGCCTTCTCCAAGTCCACAAAATACATGTGGACTAGTTGGGCAAACTCCCACGAGCCCTCAAGCACCCTGTGGAGGATACAGAGCTGGTCCAGTGTTCCACGACTAGGACGAAAACCTCATTGTTCCTCCTGTATCTGAGGTTTGACTAACAGTTGGACTCTCCACTCCAGTACTCTGGAATAGACTTTCTCTGGGAGGTTGAGGAGTGTTTGCTAAAAAAAGAGGAGTAAGTTTACTAAAATGACTAAATGATTAAAGTAAATTAAAGTAACTTATTGTAAGATTTAATGATTAAAGTAGATTAGATTTGTTTTAGTAATTAATCTAGCCATGGGGGTCACAGTCCTGTGACTTCTGTGCCGGTCCCAAGCCCGGATAAATAGAGAGGGTTGCGTCAGGAAGGGCATCCGGCGTAAAACATTGCCAAATTTAACCATGCGAATCGTCAGTACGAATTTCATACCGGATCGGTCGAGGCCCAGGTTAACAACGACCGCCATCGGCGCCGTTGACCTACAGGGCGCCGGTGGAAATTGGGCTACTGTTGGTCGAAGAAGTAGAGGAGGGAGGAGAGTGCGCAGACAGAGAGAGAAGAGGAAAGGTAAGAGTGTAGGGCTGAGAATAGGAACTCTGAATGTTGGTACTATGACAGGGAAAGGTAGAGAGCTGGCTGATATGATGGAGAGAAGGAAGGTGGATATACTGTGTGTACAGGAGACCAGGTGGAAGGGTAGCAAGGCTCGTAGGAGCAGGATTCAAGCTGTTTTATTATGGTGTGGATAGTAAGAGAAATGGGGTAGGTGTGGTCCTGAAGGAGGAGTTTGTGAGGAATGTCCTGGAGGTGAAGAGAGTGTCAGACAGGGTGATGAGTCTGAAGTTAGAGATTGAAGGGGTGATGTTGAATGTTGTTAGTGGTTATGCCCCACAGGTAGGTTGTGAGTTGGAGGAGAAAGAGAGATTCTGGAGTGAATTAGATGAGGTGATGGAGAGTATTCCCACGGGTGAGAGAGTGGTGATAGGAGCGGATTTTAATGGACATGTTGGTGAGGGGAACACAGGTGATGAGGAGGTGATGGGCAAGTTTGGAGTTAAGGAAAGGAACCTTGAAGGACAGATGGTAGTGGACTTTGCTAAGAGGATGGACATGGGTGTGGTTAACACTTATTTTCAGAAGAGGGAGGAGCATAGAGTGACTTACAAGAGTGGAGGTAGGAGCACACAGGTAGACTACATCCTATGTAGAAGAGGCAATCTGAAAGAGATTAGTGACTGTAAAGTGGTAGTGGGAGAGAGTGTAGCCAGACAGCATAGGATGGTGGTGTGTAGGATGACTCTGATGGTCTGTAAGAAGAAGAGGTCAGAGATAGAGAAGAAAACCAAGTGGTGGAAGCTGAAAAAGGAGGAATGTTGTGAGGAATTTAGACAGAAGTTGAGGCAGGCTCTGGGTGGTCAGGTAGTGCTGCCAGATGACTGGGAAACTACAGCAGAAGTGATCAGGGAGACAGGGAGAAAGGTGCTGGGTGTGTCATCTGGAAGGAGGAAAGAAGATAAGGAGACTTGGTGGTGGAATGAGGAAGTTCAGGATAGTATCCAGAGGAAGAGGTTAGCCAAGAAGAAGTGGGACATGGACAGGACTGAAGAGAATAGACAGGAATACAAGGAGTTACAGCGCAGAGTGAAGAGGGAGGTGTCTAAGGCCAAGCAGAAGGCATATGACGAGTTGTACACTAGGTTAGACACTAGAGAAGGAGAGAAGGACTTGTACAGGTTAGCTAGGCAGAGGGATCGAGATGGGAAGGATGTGCAGCAAGTTAGAGTTATTAAGGATAGAGATGGAAGGGTGCTCACAAGTGAGGAGAGTGTACAGAGGAGATGGAAGGAATACTTTGAGGAGCTGATGAATGAGGAAAATGAGAGGGAAAAAAGAGTAGAAGGGGTGAACTCTGTGGAACAGAAAGTAGATAAGATTAGAAAGGATGAAGTCAGGAAGGCTTTGAAGAGGATGAAAAGTGGGAAGGCAGTTGGTCCTGATGACATCCCGGTGGAGGTCTGGAAGTGTTTGGGAGAGGCAGCAGTGGAATTTTTAGCTAGTTTGTTCAACAGGGTTTTAGAGAGTGAGAGGATGCCTGAGGAATGGAGAAGAAGTGTGTTGGTGCCGATCTTTAAGAATAAGGGTGACGTGCAGAGTTGCAGTAACTATAGGGGGATAAAGTTGATGAGCCATACAATGAAGGTATGGGAAAGAGTAGTGGAAGCTAGGTTAAGGAAGGTTGTGGAAATTTGTGAGCAGCAGTATGGCTTCATGCCCAGAAAGAGCACAACAGATGCAATTTTTGCTCTGAGAATTTTGATGGAGAAGTATAGGGATGGTCAGAGGGAGTTGCACTGTGTGTTTGTAGACTTGGAGAAAGCGTATGACAGGGTGCCAAGAGAAGAGCTGTGGTACTGTATGAGGAAGTCAGGAGTAGCAGAGAAGTATGTCAGAGTGGTGCAGGACATGTATGAGAGGAGCAGGACAGTGGTGAGGTGTGCTGTAGGTCAGACAGAGGAGTTCAATGTGGAGGTGGGACTGCATCAGGGATCGGCTCTGAGCCCCTTCCTGTTTGCTATAGTGATGGACCAGTTGTCAGAGGAGGTCAGACAGGAGTCTCCTTGGACAATGATGTTTGCAGATGACATTGTGATCTGTAGTGAGAGCAGGGAGCAGGTGGAGGAAAACCTGGAGAGGTGGAGGTTTGCGCTGGAGAGAAGAGGGATGAAAGTCAGTCGTAGTAAGACTGAGTACATGTGTGTGAATGAAAGGGAGGGAAGTGGAACAGTAAGGTTACAGGGTGAAGAGGTGAAGAAGGTACAGGAGTTTAAGTACTTGGGGTCAACAGTCCAGAGTAATGGAGAGTGTGGGAAAGAGGTAAAGAAGTGAGTGCAGGCAGGTTGGAATGGGTGGAGAAAGGTGTGGGGAGTTCTGTGTGATCAGAAAATATCAGCGAGAATCAAGGGGAAGGTGTACAGGACAGTGGTGAGAGCGGCCATGCTGTATGGTTTAGAGACAGTGTCACTGAGGAAGAGACAGGAGTCAGAGCTAGAGGTAGCAGAGCTGAAGATGTTGAGGTTCTCTTTGGGAGTGACAAGGTTGGACAGGATTAGGAACGAGTACATCAGAGGGACAGCTCATGTTGGACGTTTGGGGGACAAAGTTAGGGAGGCCAGATTAAGATGGTTTGGACATGTTCAGAGGAGGGAGAGTGAGTATATTGGTAGGAGAATGTTGGACATGAAGCTGCCAGGCAGGAGGCAAAGAGGAAGGCCAAAGAGGAGGTATATGGATGTAATTAATGAGGATATGAAGCTAGTGGGTGCAAGGGTTGAGGATGCAGAAGATAGGGATAGGTGGAGAGAGATGATTCGCTGTGGCAACCCCTGAAGGGAGAAGCCGAAAGAAGAAGAAGAAGATTTGTTTTAGTAATTATAGTTAGCTAGAAGTAGAATTATGAATTGATTAGAATTTGATTTATGCAAAAGTATGATTTTTCAAGGAAATTTTTCAACAAGACGTGTCAGCCAAGACAATCCCACAGCAAAAAAAGACTTAAGGTACTCAGGGCGAATCTCATCCACCCCTGGTGCCTTGCCATTGAGGAGCTGCTGAACTACCTGTCCTCAGCCTCTGGTTCCTCTATGGAAGTGGTGTCAGTGGGATTGAGGAGATCCTCGAAGTATTCCTTCCACTGTCCGACAATATCCCCAGTCGAGGCCAGCAACTCTCCACCTCCATTGCAAACAATGTTGGCAGAGAGCTGCTTACCCCTTCTGAGGAACCGAATGGTCTGATGAATATGATCCACTCAGACTCTGTCCGCAACCTCCCTTGGGATCTGGTTGAAACCCTCCCGGAGGTGGGAGTTGAAGACCCCCCCCCTTACAGAGGGATCAGCAATACGTTCCCAACAGACCCTCACAATACATTTGGGTCTGCCAAGTCTGTCCGGCATCCTCCTCTGTAAGCGGATCTAACTCACCACCAGGTGGTGATCGGCTGACAGCTCCACCCCTCTCTTCACCCGAGTGTCCAAGACATGCGGCCGAAGGTCAGATGACACCACCACAAGGTCAATCATCGACCTCCGGCCTAGGGTGTCCTGGTACAACGTGTACTGATGGGCAACCTTATCCTTGAACATGGTGTTTGTTATGGACAGGCTGTGACAAGCACAGAAGTCCAACAACAGAACACCGCTGGAGTTCAGATCAGGGATTCCAGAGCCCAGGCTGTGCGTGGAGGCAAGCCCGACTATCTCTAGCCAGTACCTCTCAACCTCCCTCACCAGCTCAGGCTCCTTCCCCTCAAGTGAGGTGACATTCCATGTCCCAAAAGCCATATTCTTTGTCCAGGGTTTGGGTTGTCGGGGCCCCCACCCATGGCTACTACCCAAAACACATTGCACCAGACCCTTATCCTCCTTCTTGCCGGTGGTGGGCCTACGGGAAGGTGGGCCTACATCACTTCTTTGGGCTGTGCCCGGCCGGGTCCCACAGGCAAAGACTCAGCCACCAGGTGCTCACCTTCGTGCCCCAAAGCCAGGCCTGGCTCCGGGGTGGGGCCCCGGTGACGCCAATCCAGGCAACATAACAGTCCTTGACATGTTTTTAATCATAAGGGGGTTTGAACTGCTCTTAGTCTGACCTGTCACCTAGAACCTGTTTGCCTTGAGAGACCCTACCAGGAGCACTAGGCCCCCGACAACATGGCTACTAGGTTCATTCAGGTACTCAAACCCCTCCACCACAATAAGATTGCGGTTCAAGAAAGGGGTATAATATTAATTTTAAACTTAATTTTGTTACTTGGTGTAATGTCACCACCCTGCAAGTCACACAGGTTTGCTGTCGAGTGGTTTGATGCTTTATGTCCTAGGAAGTCCTCATGCCCTCATGTCTTTGTCACCTTATTGTGCCCCCTTTTAGTTATGCTGTCATATTAAAGTGGGGGCATGAAGCCTTTATTATCGCCACACATACATTACAGCATAGTGGAATTCTTTTCTTCGCATATCCCAGCTGAGGAAGTTGGGGTCAGAGCGCAGGGGCAGCTATGATACAGCGCCCCTGGAGCAGAAAGGGTTAAGGGCCTTGCTCAATTGCCCAACAGTGGAGCCTGGTGGTGCTGGGGCTTGAACCCCCGATCCTCCGATCAACGCCCCAGAGCCTTAACCACTTGAGCCACCACTGCCCCAATATTTAGGCTAATGCTAAGGAGGATAACATAATGCTATGTGAACTCTATGGAGCTATTAGTGATCTGTAAAGTGTTCATCCCTACAGACTGTTTATTATCACTGGAGGTTTCAACCATGTGAATCTCAAATCAGTGCTCCCTAAATTCCATTAACATGTAGACTTTGTGATGAGAGGAGCAAACACGCTGGATCATGTTTACACAAACATCCCAAATGTACCAAGCCCCACCCCACATTGGATACTCAGACCTTTGGCTTTCTACTAATTCCAGCATACAGACCACTCATCACATGCTCTAAACTGGTTCTGAAGCAGCTGAAATCCTGGCCAGCAGGAGCCACCTCTGCTCTTCAGGACTGTTTTGAGTGCACTGACTGGCATATGTTCAAGTAGGCTGCAACCAAATGGCAATTCTACTACATCGGCAAATGCATTAATGACTGCCTCCAAGATCATCACCACATGCCCCAACCAGAAGCCATGGATGACCTCAAAGGTGCCTGCACTGCTGGAGTCTAGAGACTCCACCTTCAGAGCAGGGGACAAGATTAGAAACAGCAAGGGCCAAACTGTCCCGAGCCATCAGAGAGGCGAAGAGTGCACACGCCCCGAGAATCCACGGCCACTTTCTGGACAGCAGAGACTCCCATCGCATGTGGCAGGGCATCTAGGTGATCACAAACTACAAGACAAGATCACCTGCCTGACAGTGACGCCTCCCTCCCAGACGCACTGAACAACCTCTATGCTCAGCTTGAGGTACAGAACAACGTAGGGGTGAGGAAGACCATTCCTCAATGATCAGGTGCTCTGCCTATCTATGGCTGATATGAGGAGATCTCTGCAGAGGTAACCCATAAAAGTCTACTGGACCAGACAACATTCCTGGCAGAGTGCTCAGGGAATGTGCAGAACAGCTAGTAGATGTCTTCACTGACATCTTCAACATTTCCCTGAGCAGCGTCGTTGTTCCTACATGCCTGAAGACAACAACCATCATCCCCATGCCGAAGAAGTCTACGATTTCCTGCCTCAATGACTATCGTCACACCCACACCCATCATGAGGAAGAGCTTCGAGAGGCCTCATCAGGAAGTATGATGAGTCAGCAAACAGAGAGGAGATGCAACAGCTAACAGACTGGTATACAGCCAACAACCTGTCTCTAAATATCAACAAAACTAAAGAGATGGTTGTTGACTTTAGGAGAGCACATAGTGGCCATTCTCCGCTGTACATCAACGGATCCTCTGTGGAGGTCATCAAGAGCACCAAATTCCTTGGTTTTCATTTGGCGGAGAACTTCACCTGGTCACTCAACACCAGCTCCATCAGCAAGAAAGCCCAGGAGCATCTCTACTTCCTATGGAGAATGAGGAAAGCCCATCTCCATGGAGAGCATCCTAAGCAGCTGCATCACTGCCTGGTTTGGGAATTGCACTGTTTTGGAACGCAAGACATGTTGAAAATTACCTTGAAGAATCATACTTTTGCATAAATCAAATTATGATCAATTCATAATTCTACTTCTAGCTAACTATAATTACAAAAAATAAATCTAATCTATTTCAATTATTAAATCTTTTGTTACTCTAATTTACTTTAATCATTTAATCTAGTAATCTTTAAATAAATTAAATCTAATTTACTATTTACTCTAATCATTTAAGCATTTAATAATAATTTACTATCTACTTTAATCAGTAATCATTTAATAATCATTTAATCCTTAACATTACTCAGATTAAGCAACTCTGTTCTTTACTTATTTTAATCCATAATCCATTAATCTCACTTTACTATCCTCATCTTAAATCAATATCAAAGCAGTATAACCTTTAGATGACAGTTAAGATTTACTAACAATAGCATATGGATAAAAAAATAAAATAAATATAGAGACTCATAATCAAGTAGTGAGTAGTTTATTAGACATTAATAAACATTATTTTATGGGAACCCAAAACAGAAGAAAAACAGAGATTAGCAACTACCAGCTTTATTCTTCAGCCGAGATATCAGCCAAGTGGGCAGTAGAAGAAGTTGGGGAGTAGGATGGAGAAAAAGGGTGGAATGAAGAAGCAGAAGAGGATGAAGAAGGAGGAGGAGAGGGACAATGATCCAAGCAATCAGAGGGGGAAGGAGACCCAACGAGATTAAGGGCATCAGGTTCCGGCTCAGCATCAGGTTCAGGTTCAGGAGCAGGGTCAAGATCATCATCAGGGGCAGGCTGGGTGTCAAGATCAGGCTCAGGTCCACTCAGCTGAGTGGAGGCCTCAGCAAGAACAGGAAGGTTATCCAATACATCAGACAGGAAGCGGCTGAGTTCAGTTGCCATGAATCTTAATAGGGGAGCACTCTCAAGGCAGCGTCTCAGGCTTCGGCAGAGAGGCCTTTGGCCTGCGAAGCCAAAGCCATGTGCTCGTCTGTGCCTACGCACCATGGTATAGTGAGAATCAGCAAGGCCGACGTGCACGTTCTCAAAACAAAATGTATGGCAACCCTGGGAACAGGAGAGGGGAACGCCATAACAACTCTCAGATAGGACAATAACAAGATATGAAAATGTCTGGTGAAGCAAAACAACCGAATGAGAAATTAATATAATATTAATAGAAATGCACATATACCTTATTGTACTAAAATCAAAGTATACCACAGAGAGAGAGCATAAGGAATAGGTAAATAGGTAAATAGGGAAAATGACTTAAAAATCAAAAATGACTGAAAAATCAAGCCCGGGGCAGAGATGGAAGTGGAGTGTGAGAGGCGAGATGATGCGGAGGCAAATGGCAGGTGGCTGTGTTTATAGGTGAGGCAGGTCAGGGCCCAAGCCCAAGTTAAATCAAAACAGTAAATGAACCTTTTCTAGTGGCTGGTATTACCCAAAACATGGAACAAAATAAAAAATCACAGAATGGCAGTCAAACAAGAGGTGATGTACAGGGGAAATACAAAAAGGGGGGTTTGTGATAGAAATATGGGAGGAAACTACACTAAATCTAACTGAACTATCTGCAGAGCAAATAAGTTTAAACCCTCAGGTAATAAAACCAACAATAAACGAGGGGTTGATTTCATGGGTCATATTCAGCAGAAAAATCATCTATCGTCAAAACAAACGCTGACAAACAAGTGTAAGGAGGGGTAAAAAGGCCCGTATATATAGGGGAAATTTGCGTGGGGGGGTTGCACTTGACCGCATTGGGCCTGAAGCTCTGAGGACTCTGAGTTCCGACAGACACTGCAGCAGATAGTGAGGACAACTGAGAAGATCATTAGAGTCTCTCTCCCCTCTATTACGAACAATTACACCACACGCTGCATCTGTAAAGCCAACAGCATTGTGGATGACCCCACACACCCCTCACACACACACTATTCACCCTCCTGCTGTCTGGAAAGATGTACCGAAGCATTCGGGCCCACACAACCAGACTGTTGAACAGCTTCTTCCCTCAACAATCAGGTGTCTCAACAGAGATCTGAAATAAATGGAGGAACATGGACACACACACACACACACACACACACACACACACACACACACACACACACACACACACACACACTGAACTGAGCTTCACTGATCAGAACTCACACACACATACACACATATATGCATACACACACACACACACACACACGTACACACACACACACACACACACACACACACACACACCTGATATTGTTTTCATGCACACGTCACTTTAATATTTGTATTTTTACCATAACTTGGGACACTATATCTGTGTTTAATACCTCTGCTGCTGCTACTCTTGCACCGTTCTTTTGCACTGTTCTCTTTTTGCACACAGTTGGCATATGTGTCTTGTTTGTCTGCACTGTCTCATCATTCCCTGTACTTATGTTATATGTTTAGTTTAAAAATTCCACACATTAGCTTAACTTCATGTTTGTCTGCATCACCCTGTGTTTTGTTTTTGTTATGTGTAGCACCTCTGGTCCAGGAGGAATGTTGTTTCATTTCACCATATACTGCATCAGCTATATTTGATTGAAGTGACAATAAAGCTTCTTTGACTTTTGACTTTGACTTAGTCAATAATGAACTCAGAAACTACACTGTCCTACTAATTTCTCAAGAGCTATTGGTTGCTGTTGTAGAAAGAACATTATCAACATTTACATTCTTTACTGTCCAGTGTCACCCAAATGTTCCCTTCTGAGCCTGGTTTTGAAGGTTTCTTTGTCATTTCATCTCAGGGAGTTTTTCCTTCCCACCATCACCTCAGGCATGCTCATTAGAGATGAATGTTAGGGATGAATAGTAATTTAACTTTAAACTTTATAATTATTTCTATTCTTCTATAGTTCTGTAAAGCTGCTTTGAGACAATGTCCATTGTTAAAAGGGCTATACAAATACATTGAATTGCTTTATGGGTGGACAATAAGTTATTTTTAGATGAAGAATGATGATCAAGAGGACTGTAGAAAATTGGTCTTGTCAGTTGTCAGCAACAGAGTGAAGCTGGGTTGGGCTTTTCTTTCACAGGTTATGACTGCACCAGTTGTTCAGTCTTTGTGTAATTTGCTACCTTTCTAAATTAAACAACAAAGTGGCTTATGGTGAATGAGTTTTCAGCAAAGGTAGTATATAGCAAATAGTATTCAGCAAAGGTTTTATGATGTACATAGCTGGGATTTATCACACTGCAGCATTTGTAACCTGACATTTGTATAATTTTCTAAACAGAAAAAAATGCAGGCAGAATGTACAGTCAGATACCAGGTGCAAATCTTTAAGATTAGGAGTCATTCAGATTTGGAGTCTTCTGTTCAAATGTATATTAATATTTACTCCAGGACAATGTTTCTGCCTGTCTTACACACATGCCGTATTTAGAGTATTTAGTTAAATTCAGTTTTATTTCTAAGGTTTGTTCAAGAAGAGACATTGGCACAAAGCAGTTTTACAGAAAACTGAATGCAGAGTCAAATTAAAGATGAGTGTGGCAAAGGAAAATATCAGTTAGTGGGATTATAAAAATGATTTACTTTGTGCTGTGAAATAAAACACCTTAAGCCCTATTAAAAATGTTTTTTTTTCTATTTAACTGACATCCTGACCAGCAATCTCCAGAGACAAATAGCAGTCTGTCAGAGTATGAGGTTTGTATTGGAATAATGCATTACATTAAAACATTAGTCCTTGTGGTAGCATTTCTCTCACTGGGAGTGGTGGTGGATCACCTTCTTTCTATGCAAGTGTTAGCCATTAACATAAAACCTGTTTTTCCTGCCTGTTGAACTTCTGCCATGCCCATGTTATATTCAGATAACATAAAACTTTAGTTGTTGACGCATTTACAAGTTCTACAGAAATTGATTTATCTATAAATATTCACTAGCAAGTATGAATAATCTGTCACACTCCATTATATTTTTCATTCTAAGCATGACATTACCTTGTGAATGTTGGTTTTTTGATGTGGTTAGATGCACGTGCTGTGGTATTATGCACATGCTTGATGGGTTTTCCCATCATTCTGTAAAAGAATAAACCTTCAGCTTTTTACTGTTTGCATATAAAGATGTAAGATACATATTAATGTTTACATGTTGGGCTCAAAAACCATTGAATGAACACAATAGTAAAGGATGTCTTTATATGTGGAAGCATTGCAATTTCTCTTCACTGGAACTAAGTCGCCCAAAACCTGTTCCAGAATGTCCCTTTATACAAAGTGAGGTCCATGAAGACATAGTAAGACATTTTAGAATGGAAGAACTTGAATGGTCTACACAGTGCCCTGACTTCAACCATACTGATCACCCTTGGGAAGAACTGGAATGAAGAAAAAACATTCCAGAAAATTGGAGGTTATTACTTTAGTGAACACTAGCTTTGCTTGTAAGATTACACAAAGCAGTAAATGTAGCTAAGTACTGAGACACAGATGCATGAGTTGTGATCATCTTAAATCTGGTCTTATACATTTTATTAACTCCTATTAAAAATTCAGCCCTAAATATTATTAGTAATTATTAGTATTATTAACTCTATGCAATTTGTAATATTAATTACATAATAAGTGAATAGAATAATTGATCATTAAAATCTTTATACATAATTACATAACTATATTTTATCATTGTTAGGTCCTGAAAGGGTGTGTATGTGCAAGAGACAGACATTCATTCATCCTACCTGCTTTCTACTTCCATTTAACCAAGCCAGGCAAATATTAAAAATGCAACATTGAGGACAAAAACTGATAATACTCTCAAGTTTAATGAAGAAAATATGACTAAGACAAATTTTGTTATATCCTGATTCAATACAGATACAATGTTACTGACATTAAGATAAACATTCAAGAACTTTGAAGAACTGTGACTGTACAAGTTGCATCCAATAATGTGTAGGAAACAAAAATCAGTAACATTCTAGGGGAAAATATAAACATGGCTATAACTGTTTGCATAAGTGTTCATAACCAGCAGCATGAATTATTTCAATGAAAAAAAATATCAGGCAGAAAATCCAGACTATTAATTTAAAATCAAACAATTTGATAGATTATCCTGTAGATAATATTAGTGTTTCTGGTCAGCACTCAGAATGGTTTACTCCCCTTCGAGAGACTGATTTAATTTCACAAATTTCTTCTTCAAAACTATCAACCTGCATACTAGATCCCTTAACTACATGTTCATGTTTCTTCAAACAGATAATACCAGAAGCTGCAGAAGCCCTTCTATAAATAAAAAAGTCTTCCATTAGCACTGGCTATGTGCCTAAATATTTTAAACTAATGGTTATCAAACCTATGATTAAAAAACCCAACATCGACCTGTCAGCTGTCCAACTATAGACCACTATCAAACCTCCCATTTATCTCCAAAATCCTAGAAAAGCTTGTAATACTGCAGTTATGCTCATATTTAAATAGGAATAACATTCATGAAATATATCAGTCATGATTTAGGCCTCATTATAGCACAGAGAAAGCACTGGTTAAAGTGGTAAATGACCCGTTACTGGCCTCTGATCAGGGTTGTGTCTTCTTGCTGGTGTTACTTGATCTTAGTGCAGCTTTTGACATCATTGTCCATACAGGAAAAGCCCTCTCCTGGCTCAGGTCTTATTTGACTGATCGGTATAAGTTCATAGGTCTAAATGTTGACTCAGTCTTTTAGTCTTGCTCCCTGCATATTCATTGCTATGAACCATTATATGATCACAAATATAACTAATATTCTCTCTCTTTCACTCTTAAGCTACACATGCTACTCCTGAGCTCCCAGTAATCCTGACTGCTTCTTCTCACTGGACCTGCCTGATCCATCCTGATGCCTCACATGGACTACCGGGAGATATATTGGAATGAAAAGAGACCATTGTGAGGGCTTTGAACTGCTGTCTCCATTGTCGGTTTTGCACTTCATCATTGAACAATTGATGGCTTCGGCAGGAAAAAATTTGTGTAGAAACTATAATGAATTCATAAATCACACTGATGTTTTTTACAAAGTAAGCACAGAAATTAAACCTACCTCCACTATACCACACACAGTTTCACACATGAGCACAGCCACTATGACACTACTGTTGAAACCCAATAAAGCCCCAGGAGGTGTGAGGCAAACATGCTAACCACCAAGCCATTTTCAACATTATTTATATATTATTAATATATTTTTAAAGATTTCAAATTACACAATGCATTGAAATAAATCAACCATATTGCCCCTCTCTAATGATTCTTGGGATTTTCCAGCTCACCTGACCCTCCCACTTCACACGGGCAACATCAAATATTTAGGTATCAATATTTCCCCCAGGCTTTCAGATCTTTTAAACCTTAATAACTCTTCTCTGTTAAAAATATAGAAGATAGAAGACATTGGATGAAGGTTTCACTCTCTCATTGGTAGAATAGCTACATTTAAAATGAAAATCCTACCTCAAATTAACTATTTGTTTTCAGTGACAATGACCTACAGATAAATAGTTTAATTCACTTGATTTTTAACCTCAAACTTTTAATGAAAAAACAAGAAACCCATAACCTCTCTGTCAAAATCACTAATGCAAAGTTTGAACCACACTTTTGTAATGGCAACAGTTGTTAGCAGTATTGAAATTCATTCATTCATTCATTGTCTTCCGCTTATCCGGAGCCGGGTCGCGGGGGCAGCGGCTCTACTCCGAGCGCCTCCCGGGTAACAGAGCTCCTTACCCTATCTCTAAGGGAGTGCCCCGCCACCCTACGGAGAAATTGTAACAGTATTGAAATGTGGTGTGCAAAAAAAAATTTCTTTGTGAATTTGGAGCTGTTTAACTTTAGTTCTATATCCTTTGTGATAAGGTAAGCATAGTTTTTGGGGGAGGGCATCAAGGTGGCACAGTGTTAAGAGCAACTTTATTGTGCTCTAAATACTTTCTATGTGCGGTGCTTGAGGCTTTGAATTTCTATGCTTATTTATTTCTATAACTTGTAGTGGTTCACCATATTCCTTGAAGACTAATTTGACTGTTTTTGGGACCCATTTCATATATATATATATATATATATATATATTTTTTTTTTTTTTTTTTTTTTTTTAAGTTTTTATGCCAAGCAGCTCGTTTGCCACAATCATGGACGACGACATGGACATAGCCTCTCTCAAGGCTTCTTCATACAGCAGTAATTTAAAGGTGCATAACTATGCAAGATGTCTAGAAAGTGCATTTGAGACCTCTCCTGATACTTCTAGCAAGTCCCTTGCTCAGACGAAATCTTGAAGCAATGAACCCGACAAGGTGTCCAATTCTGTGCTGTTAGCTGCTATTGAAAGGGTTGGCAAGTTACAAGAAACTGTAAACTGTTAAACTGCACTCTGTCGAGGCTTCGGTGAAGGAAAATACCTCTTCAATTTGTAAGCTTACCGATTCGCTTGAAGGCATGAGTAAGCAGGTGGAAGAAATGACGGAGAAGGTTTTTTCACTGCAATCAAAGGTAGAGATATTGGAAAAAGAAAATAAAGCTCTCAAGGAGAAATGCAGCAGTTTGGACAGCTATAAATGCAGATGGGACCTCCGTGTATCCTCCGAGTGTGAAGGAGAAAACGTCAAAATGGTTGTAATTGAACTTTTTAGAAACCTCACTCCACACAATGCAGAAAACTTCAGGACATGGTCAACATCGTGTATCGGCTTGACCCTAAGTCTGGAAACGCCAACCCACAACAGATCATTGTTCAGCTTTTATCCCGCACCTGTTGAGACACAATTTTGGCAGGAGCCAAACAGTCAGAACTTTTGAAACAAAAAAAAAAAATGCAAATTTTAGATGATCTGACACAGGAGGACAAAGAGGCAAGAAACAAACTCTGGCCTCTTGTTGAAAAGGCAAGAAGAGAAGGAAAAAGAGCTGGGTTTGTGGGTCCCGTTGCTTTCATAAAAAAAGAGAATTTCTGTCTATGACATTTAGCATTTAGTGTCTATATTATTATAATTATACCAAACGGTAAGATTTTTTTAGTTTGTTTTGTTTTGATTCTTTTCCTTCAACATGGTGTGTTGACCTTCCTAAATTTTATAAGGGATTTGAGCCTTAAGCTCTGCATATCTTCCAAGAAGTTTTTCAGTTTTTTATACCTGTTCTTTTTTTTCCATTGTACAGCTTATCCGATCTATCATCGGGTCATGGGGAACCTGTGCATATCTCAGCCTATTCCTCACCCAGAGTAAATCCACCAAGCACGGGGAGAACATGCAAATTCGAGTGAGTGGGACTCGAATCCAGGTCACTGGAGGTGTGAGGTGAATGTACTAACCATTAAGCCACCGTGCCGCCTCTTTATACTTGTTCTGAAAATTTAAAAAGTTTTTTTCCTATGTTTAGTTCACATTGTTCATGTTTCTCTTTGAATGTTCGGGGGCTACGTGACTTAAACAAACGAAAAGCTGTATTTTTATTTTGTAAATCCAAGAAAAGGGACGTTTATTAGCTGCCAGATAATAAGGCTTTTATTATCATGCAATAACAGCCTGAGCCGGTTGGCCCGAGCGACTCCCATTCTAACTCATTGTACAGAATATATAGGCTTCCCTATACATTCCTACAAGTCATCCCAACATCTGTTTCATATCTAGGGCCCCCATAAGTATACGAACAGTGGGGCCACTCTGCCTAGATCCAGTTTACATTACCATATATGGTTACATTCCAATGCACACACATTGGACACACTAAGCTACAATATATTATACATGTAGACCATACCGCCCATATTCCTTTGCACACACACAGATACACCAACTAATTTCAATGCTGGTATTGTTTCTACATATTATGATTGATAAAATTCTTCTACAAAAGCAGTTATTTTATAATGGTTAACATATATGTGTAGCCGTGTTTAAAATGTCTTAATAAGAACAAAACAACGACTTCACGTTAACTGGGGTTCTTTTATTCCTGACTGTACCCAATAAAGGATGCAGCATTAAAGATTAGTTGGGTTAACAGAAACAATGCTCGTGTATGGACAAATGAGCTTGAATAAATCCAGCAATTTCAACTGCTATGTAAACAGGTACTAAACAAAAAAAACTTTGTACTTGTTTCTGGGTCTATACAAATACTTCAGGGCTTAATTTCAACTGCCCTTTTTACCACCCAATAAAATAATGGTAGTTGCCCTCTGAAAATAAGAGGAAAAACAAAGAAATTCAACAGTAATTATAAACTCACATTGCTCAGTCATGTTTAATGACACAATAACAGATATAAAAAAGGAAAAGCAAATAATCAAATCTCACTTTGCAGCAGTATACCAAAACCAAATGCCCACGTCACCCACAGCTTACATGCAAGTTCACATGCTTCACATCTCCCCTCTATTATAATACAGAAGTGTATATTACATCTCTCTTTGCAACATTACATTCATACAGATTACACACTGGTTACATTTTAGTATGTGTTACTGCATTAAAGTAGTAACGAACACTTACGTACTGAACTTCATACTCGACTGAAGACAATCATACACTATGGACAATTTGCTAATGCTAATCAACCTACCATGCATGTCTTTGGCCTGGAGGAGGAAACCCCTGAGGCACGGGAAGAATATGCAAACTCCACACACACAGCGGAGGCGGGAATCAAACCCCCAACCCTGGAGGTGTGAGGAAAATGTGCTAACCACTAAGCCACCGTGCCTCCTGTGTTAAAACTTGAGGATTAAAAAGACTTCTAACTTGATTTTCTGCATTATGTGAAGTGTTTCTTCTATTTTCCAAAGCCTCGTCAATTTTATTCAAAATGTCAGGACTACTTAATATTGTTTCTACTATGCGCCTTGCCATGCCTGGTTTGCACTTGTGCTTCCTAGCGGAGAATTGTGGGTAAAATGTCTATTTCCATCAGAGTCACACAGCGCTTCCCAGTGGGTCACGCAAGTTTGTGGTTTGAGCAGCGCTGCTCAAGTTGGTCTATGCTGCTCAACTGAAACTGGTCCTCGCTGCTCTATCCACTGGGTGACGCAAGTAAACCAGCTCATCTCTGTGCTATCCAGACTGTCGCGCTGATCTGTCCATTGGGCCGTGCAGATATTTGGTCCACCCAGGGCGGCTCAATTGGGTGGCGCAGTTTCGTCCCTCTTTTCATGTGTTCGGCTTCCCATACTATAGTGCGTGTTATTGATCGCTTTTTTCTCTGAGTGACTGTATAGGTCTCACATAGTACATAAATATATACACGGGATTAAAAGGGTTGTATAGTTTCTTTGGTTGTTTTGATTTGACTCAGTTACATATGGGTTCAACAGTTCTGCAAAAAATACAACTCTGATGGTATAATCATTCACATAAATAATTTCATTCATTCATTCATTGTCTACCACTTATCCGAACTATTCTCGGGTCACGGGGAGCCTGTGCCTATCTCAGGTGTCATTGGGCATCAAGGCTGGATACACCCTGGACGGAGTGCCAACCCATCACAGGGCACACACACACTCTTGTTCACTCACACAATCATACACTATGGACAATTTAGAGATGCCAATCAACCTACCATGCATGTCTTTGGATTGGGGGAGGAAACCGGAGCACCCGGAGGAAACCCCCGAGGCACAGGGAGAACATGCAAACTCCACACACACATGGCGGAGGCAGGAATCTAACCCCCACCCCTGGAGGTGTGAGGCAAACGTGCTAACCACTAAGCCACCGTGCCCCCCACATAAATAATTTAAAACTTCAATATCAATCAGTGGTATTAATATATCAGAATTTTTTTTTTATTAGATTAACTTAACTTTATTAACTTTATTATTAACTTCTTAATTCTCCAAGGACCCACCCCAAAGCACAATATAAACGGAGTATCTGTTACCCAAATGTTGATCTAAATAATTTATGGACCTTCCCTCACAAACTCTATATTCCAAATAAAATTAAAGAATTCCATTTCAAACTTAGTCATAGCTATTACCCCTGTAACCTTATCTTGAGCAGATTCTGTAAAAATGTATCTTTGTCATGTTCTTTTTGCAATGTTGAAGAAGAATCTATTCTACATTTGTTTTGCCACTGTACATTAACTAAGTCTTTTTGGTCAGGAGTTACCGTGTTTTTATTCCTTTGTTGTAAGAAAATTGTACAATTTACTGAAACTATTATTTTTCTTTCGGATGTGCACTCTAAAGATGTTAATTTTGATTATATTGTTTTGTTACTATGTCTCTTGGGTAAATTTCATATTCACAAAGCTGGAGCTATTCACTGTAAACCCAACTTTAGATTATTTTGTTCTGATATTAAGTCCCTCTTTTCCTCCTTTAAGTACATGTCAGAACCTTTAAATTCAAAGGCCTCCAAATCTTATACTATTCTTGAATCCATTATTCAAAACTTTTGATGTTTTATGGTAACAAAGGTGTGCATTCCTATGCTTTTGTAATGTCTGTATGCCCCCTCTTTGTTCCTCTTCTGTTTTTATCTGTTTTGTGATTGTTTATTGTTGATTTCTTGTTTGCAATTAAAAAAGCATGGTTTTCACTGTTCTCTGTTAGAATCCATTTTTATTTATTTAATTAGATTAGCCATAGATATTAATGAATAAAATATATTGCTGTTCAGAGCTTACATAATAGTATGTATTGTTATTTTGGACGGTTGTGTCATGGATGCACCGTCCACAGCCATTCAACCACGCCCCCAATCACTGGAGTTCTAGCACTGTCACCTGCACCCAATTGCCAGCACATTATTTAGCTCCCTCACTCCACTCAGTCGTTGACTAGTATTATGGTCGCTTCCTCAGAGACTTCTCTTCCTGACTGTGCTCTGTGGATCTATCGTCTGTGTTTCTGCCGTGCTTTTTCACCTTGGGACTTTGTTAGGGTTCTAACTGCAGTGATTCAGTTTAGCTTGTTTCTTCAGTTTCTTTTATTTGTGCAACGTTTCAGTTTCATTATTTTCACCAGTGTGTTTAGTAATTAAAGTCCACTCTGCACTTACCTGCTTCCTCTTGGTCCTCCTCCTTGGTAAAGTGTGACAGAATACTAGCCCGCTAAAGACTAAAAGTCACACCAAGATGGAAGCTGGAGATCCCACCACACCGGACCCAGTCACCAAATTGTCTCTTCCCTGCGTGCTGCTCTTCAATCATCACTCACCCCATCTACTCCATCTGCCTCCGCCTGTCCCATGGTCGTACCGGCAGCTTATTCGGGTGAGGTGTGTCAGAGTGTCAGGGTTTCCTGATGCAGTGTCAGCTGTACTTTGAGATGCTTCCCCATAAATTCTCTGGAGACCGCGTGAAGATCGCATTCATCATCTCACTGCTGTCAGGAAAAGCTTGTCGCTGGGCGGAGTCAATGTGGACCACGGGAAGTCCGGCAATGCAATCCCGTGACCATTTTTTAGTGCACTTTAAGGACGTGTTTGGCACGAGCACTTCCGCCTTATCCGTACATGACGAACTGTGCAGTTTGCGGCAAGCCAATCGGGCCATTCACGACTACACCCTTCATTTCCGCACGCTGGCGGCCTCTAGCAGCTGGAACGAGGTAGTGCTACTATTGGCTTACCGGCGCGGCCTAAATCCCAAAATCCAATGGTAGATGGCGATATAGGATGACTCTATGGGACTGGAACTCTTCATGTTGAAGGTCCAGCATATCTCACAACGTCTCTTCACGGTCTCCATCGAGGAAGGGACACCTTCTGATGCCTCATCCTCCTGCAGCTCCCCAGCACCAGAACCTATGCAGATGGACCAGTACCACTTATCAGCCGACCAACGCCAAAGCTTTACACCAAAGGTTATGCCTGTACTGTGGAGAAAATGACCACCTTCTCCAAACCTGCCCAGCCCGTCCTCCACGCCCAACGGTGAGTACTATCCATATCAGCTCTACCATAGCTACTCCACGTTACCACGATGCCGTGTTAATCCATGCCTCTCGAGCCTTCTTGGTGAAAGTCCTCTTTGACTCTGGGTCATCTGGGAACTTTATCTCCTCACATCTGCTGTCCGTCTGCAAGGTACCACGCCAAAGAAACCCCACTTGTTACCGGATCACCACTATTCAGGGAAAGCTGTTGGGCAAGGGGCTGGTGCAGTGGAAAACGCCTTAATTGACTCTATGGATTGGCTGTCTTCATGAGGAGATGTTATCTCTGCTGGTGCTGGAGGAGTCAGCAGTAGATGTTGTCCTGGGATGACCCTGGCTGGCCTAACACCAACTGAACATCAGGTGGATTTCGGGAAGCATCAATCAGTGGAGCGACTACTGTGAACAACACTGTTTGCGATTGCTCCCTGTGCGCCCCCAGGAAACGGCCCTCCTAGGGTCTACCACAATTAAAAGTCTGGTGTCCTCTACCCAGGCCAACCTCCCAGGGGAGTATCAAGATTACCAAGATGTCTTCAGCCAGATGGCCGCTACAAAACTGCCACCACACCGACCATGGGACTGTGCAATCGACCTCCTGCCTGGTGCCAAGCTCCCCAAAGGAAGAGTCTACCCACTCTCAATCCCAGAGTATAAGGACATGGAGGAGTACATCAGCGAGGCATTACAACAGGGGTTCATTTGACCATCCAATTCTCCGGTGGCTTCCAGCTTCTTCTTTGTAGCCAAGAAGGTTGGAGGGCTTCGACCCTGTATTGACTACCGCGTCCTCAACTCCCAGATGGTAAAATTTGTTTACCCTCTACCTCTAGTACCTGTGGCCCTGGAGGAACTACGTGGAGCTCACATCTTCTGTAAGCTAGACCTTCGTAATGCGTACAACCTCATCTGCATCCGACGGGGAGGCGAGTGGAAAGCGGCCTTCATAACTCCATCAGGACACTACGAGTACCTGGTAATGACGTATGGGTTCTCTAATGCCCCCTCAGTCTTTTAGAGTTTTATGAATGAGATCTTACGGGACATGCTCCACAGGTTTGTCGTTGTCTACATTTATGATATTCTCATCTACTCCCCCAATCTTTCTGATCATGTAGATCACGCTAAACAGGTACTCAACCAACTCCGCCATTACCACCTGTACCTCAAGCTTGAGAAATGTGAGTTCCACCAATCCACTACCCAGTTCCTGGGATACGTCATATCACCCGAGGGATTCAGATGGATTGCACCAAAGTGGAAGCCATTAAGAGCTGGCCACAACCTGGCACTGTGAAGGATCTGCAATGTTTTATAGGGTCTGCGAACTTTTACCGTTGATTCATCTCAGCGTACAGTGACCTCACCGCTCCTCTCACCTCTCTCTTGCGCAAGAAACCCAAGAATCTCAGCTGGACATCAGGCACAATTGAAGCCTTCTGGGAAGCTGAAAGCCGCCTTCTGTACAGCCCCAACTCTCGTCCATGCTGACCAAACCTGACCTTTCATTGTAGAAGTGGACACTTCTGCGCTAGGACTGGGAGCAGTCTTGTCCCAACGGAGACTTGAAACCCCAGTACTCCACCCATGTGCCTACTTCTCCAAGAAGTTATCCCCGGTGGAGCAGAACTATGATATCGGGAACTGTGAACTGTTAGCCATAAAATTGGCCCTGGAAGAGTGGCGGCACTGGCTGGAGGGAGCAAATCATCCATTTGAAGTCATCACGGATCATAAAAACCTGCAGTATCTCAGGGAAGCTAAACGTCTGAACCCAAGACAAGCTCGGTGGGCACTGTTTTTTGCCTGATTCAACTTCTGTGTCACCTACCGTCTTGGAAATAAAAACACAAAGGCCGGTGCTCTTTCTAGAATCCATTCCCCAGACCCAATGCCAGAAGAACCAGAACCCATCCAGACCTGTTGGTGTGTCCCATCACCTGGTCGCTGGATGATATTTGTGCCGCCACCGAAGAGGAACCTGCTCCGCCGGGAGGTCCAGATGGTAAAGCATATGTGCCAACATCCCTACGTCTTTCCCTTCTGGACTTGGTACATGCTCCTCCGGGATCTGGCCACCCAGGCAGCGAATCCTCACTCCTCAAGGAACGGTATTGGTGGCCCAACATGGCCGAGGATGTCACCCGCTTCGTAAGAGGATGCTCAGTCTGTGCCATGGTCCCCACCTCACATCGTCTACCAGAGGGTAAACTTGAAACTTGAACTTGATTCTGTTCTTCCTCCTCCATCCGCAGAACCTGAGGTACCTCCTCCACCCGAGATCAACACAGATGACACAATGTACCAGGTCCAGGAAGTCGTGAACTCCAGGCGACGTGGCGGCCGTCTCCAATATCTGGTTGACTGGGAGGGGTGTGGTCCTGAAGAGAGGTCTTGGGTGGATCGGGATGACATCCTTGACCCCTCACTACTCGTAGAATTCCATCAGCGTCACGCAGGCCGTCCCGCTCCCAGGGGCCGCGGTCGCCCTCATCACCGTTCCTGAGTGTTTGGAGATGCCCGTGGGGGAGGGGGTACTGTCATGGATGCACAGACCACAGCCACTCAACCACGCCCCACAATCACCGGAGTTCTAGCACTGTCACCTGCACCCAATTAGCAGCGCACTATTTAGCAAGCTCACTCCACTCAGTCATTGGCTAGTATTACGGTTGCTTCCTCAGAGACTTCTCTTCCTGACTGTGCTCTGTGGATCTATCGTCTGTGTTTCTGCCGTGCTTTTTCACCTTGGGACTTTGTTAGGGTTCTAACTGCAGTGATTCAGTTTAGCTAGTTTTTTCAGTTTCTTTTATTTGTGTGCCATTTCAATTTCATTATTTTCACCAGTGTGTTTAGTAATTAAAGTCCACTTTGCACTTACCTGCTTCCTCTTGGTCCTCCTCCTTGGTAAAGTGTGACAGGTTGTGTGTTTTGGATATTTTTGCATGTTTCTGTGTTCAAAGAGGTGCAGCACATTTTCTGTAATTATAATAGTGTGCTTGAGGGTTATTTGTGCATTTTATTATTTTATTCTTTCTAATCTAGCCATGGGGGTCACAGTCCAGTGACTTCTGTGCCGGTCCCAAGCCCGGATAAATAGAGAGGGTTGCGTCAGGAAGGGCATCCGGCGTAAAACATTGCCAAATTTAACCATGCGAATCGTCAGTACGAATTTCATACCGGATCGGTCAAGGCCCGGGTTAACAATGACCACCATCGGCGCCGTTGACCTACAGGACGCCGGTGGAAATTGGGCTACTGTTGGTCAAAGAAGTAGAGGAGGGAGGAAAGTGCACAGACAGAGAGAGAAGAGGAAAGGTAAGAGTGTAGGACTGAGAATAGGAACTCTGAATGTTGGTACTATGACAGGGAAAGGTAGAGAGCTGGCTGATATGATGGAGAGAAGGAAGGTGGATATACTGTGTGTACAGGAGACCGGGTGGAAGGGTAGCAAGGCTCATAGTATAGGAGCAGGATTCAAGCTGTTTTATTATGGTGTGGATAGTAAGAGAAATGGGGTAGGTGTGGTCCTGAAGGAGGAGTTTGTGAGGAATGTTCTGGAGGTGAAGAGAGTGTCAGACAGGGTGATGAGTCTGAAGTTAGAGATTGAAGGGGTGATGTTGAATGTTGTTAGTGGTTATGCCCCACAGGTAGGTTGTGAGTTAGAGGAGAAAGAGAGATTCTGGAGTGAATTAGATGAGGTGATGGAGAGTATTCCCATGGGTGAGAGAGTGGTGATAGGAGCGGATTTTAATGGACATGTTGGTGAGGGGAACACAGGTGATGAGGAGGTGATGGGCAAGTTTGGAGTTAAGGAAAGAAACCTTGAAGGACAGATGGTAGTGGACTTTGCTAAGAGGATGGACATGGGTGTGGTTAACACTTATTTTCAGAAGAGGGAGGAGCATAGAGTGACTTACAAGAGTGGAGGTAGGAGAACACAGGTAGACTACATCCTATGTAGAAGAGGCAATCTGAAAGAGATTAGTGACTGTAAAGTGGTAGTGGGAGAGAGTGTAGCTAGACAGCATAGGATGGTGGTGTGTAGGATGACTTTGATGGTCTGTAAGAAGAAGAGGTCAAAGATAGAGATAGAGAAGAAAACCAAGTGGTGGAAGCTGAAAAAGGAGGAATGTTGTGAGGAATTTAGACAGAAGTTGAGGCAGGCTCTGGGTGGTCAGGTAGTGCTGCCAGATGACTGGGAAACTAAAGCAGAAGTGATCAGGGAGACAGGGAGAAAGGTGCTGGGTGTGTCATCTGGAAGGAGGAAAGAAGATAAGGAGACTTGGTGGTGGAATGAGGAAGTTCAGGATTGTAAGAATAATTGTACATAATGGTACATCTTTTTGTCTACTACAACACATTCTTTACCTCTGTATCCTGTGCTCTTTTCCTTCTTATCTTTAGTATCGTACCTACACACACATGACCCCTGGTCTGAGACCACAACTTCCTATTTCCATACCTGAACATCTGTTCTGCACGAACTTCCTGCCTCTGTTGTACGCATAGAATCAGGAAGAAACTTGTCATTTCAGCAAGATGGTGCCTCTTCTGAGTAACGGATGGACCTTTTTATTGCAGAGACAAGTGTTTATCTTGTAAAAGCACAAGGTCGCCTTTTCCCTTTGTCTCTGTATATATACTCATGCCTTGCAACAATAAAATCAGAGATGTCTTAGTAAGCTGAGACTCTAGCCTCTTTATTGAGATATCTCTCCAGGCCTGTCTTTTGCAGATCTTCAGTTGCTGGGTACCTGTGTCTACTGATCTCAAGAGTTGACAACCTCTGAGAAGAACTGATTTATCCTTATTTTGTTCTAACAATTTGGGGGCGCGTCCGGGATGTGACAGACAAGGGTGAGTAAAAACCTTTCTTTAATTTATTTAGAGAGGTCTCACTCCTTGTGTGTTGCATCTGAAACTGGCTGAGGTTGTCTGTATAAAATTTTGTAGACTGTATTCCCGTTGCTGTTAGTACCAGTACAGAAGACTTTCATAGAAAGTAGTAGTGAAATTCTCTTGAGTAAAAAGCTCACCCTTGACTGTGCACTGAATTTTTTTGTGGTTACCCTGCAACTGTAAGTGAAGCATCTGGTGGTTTTCTCTTTCGGTGGTGGTTTCTGTGATATCCTGTGATCATTTAGCTTCTGTGCCTGTGTACCAAATTTTTAAGTTTAATCATGGGTCAAGGTAGTAGTGACTACCCTAAGCCCCATCCAGAAGAAACCCCAAGGGACTGGATGGAGCGCTGTGGTCTTGCCTATTATTGCACTTCATTTATAGATAATTTGGCAGGATGGTCAGAAGGCATTCCTCAGATGGGGAATTTCCCTAGACGTGGTAGCTTTAAGCCTGAATATCTTGTATGGTATGGCTTTTCGTATGATATATGAAGGACAGGGAGATGATGAGGTGTACGTTGATGTATTACCTAGTAAACGAGCCGGGGGCAAGAGCATGCCTAATGTGGCTGCTCCTTCAGTAATGTCTTTGAAAGAAAAGACTGTGGGGACGTCCGCGCCCCGTTCTCCATCCAATAAGGATGATGACACTGACTCATCAGATGATGATGATGGCCCTGATACCGGGTCGGCAATTGATCCTTCCTCTCTTAAATCCACGAATGCTGCATGCATTTTTACTGTACAAGGTGGAGGTAAGCTAACCATTTATTCCATATCTGCTTCAGATCTTAAAGATATCCTAGACCTCCTGCCAAATCCTAAAGATAATCCTATACATTTTGTCAAAACATTGATTCAGACCACCTGTAATGCTCAGCTTTGTGGGGCTGATTATAAGTTTATTTTGATGACTAAAATGGGTCCCATGTATGACGAAGATGAGCTAGTCGCTAAGGTGAAGATTTTAGACCCTGAGTCTGATGAAGTGCTGTACATTAAACATACTGAGGCTTCTGAGGAACTTAAGCCAGAGGGTACAGATGGTGAGTCCCCCGCACATCCTTCTAAAAGAAAAAAGAAAGGAAAAGCTTATACCGAGACGAAATTTGTCTGGGGCGGACCAGAATGCGCTGCTACTCTTAAACTGCTGCATGAACAACTGACTAAAGATCTCCTTGGTAAACAGGAGGGCAGTAGAGATTTAACTCAAGTCACTAACTGTAAGCAGAACAAGGGAGAATCCCCTGCTAAGTTTTTGGATCGTTTCTCTGAAGTCTGGCGTCTATTGGGAGGGCTAGATTTAGCTACAGGAACGCCAAACCCGATGTTCACTCAGACCTTTATTGCTAATTGCTACAAAAAATGATGCGCTTTAAATTAAATGATCGCCACAACATAACTCACACATACACCATTCTCCTTTTTCTGAGAACTGTGCAGCTTTGGCTATCACTCAAACTGCACAGACATCCTCCTCTGTCTCTGAAGAACTGTCACTTCTGCAAAACACTTTACCGTGGTCCCTGTGGGCCATGCATAAGGATGATGTGTTGAACTCATTTACCGCTCACACAAACCAATGACTAAACATGCTATGATGGCCTTTTTGGGCCTCGTTAACTACTGCAGACAATGAATTCCTGACTGCTCGTTCCATGACAAAGTGCTTAGGGCGGCCATCAACCACAAGGCCCCTATGTCACAACCTCTCATTTGGACTGGTGAAATGAAGAAAGCATTTTACTTTCTCAGACACTCTTTAATGTGCGCCCCCGCGTTGGGGCTCCTGGACTACACTCAACCTTTTCATCTGTTTGTTGCAGAACATGGCGGTACTTTCTGTGCTGTTCTTGCCCAGGAACATGGGTCTGGGCTGCGTCCCTGTGCATATCTATCGAAAACCCTGGACCCTGTGGCTGCCGGCCTCCCTCCGTGTTTGCGGGCTGTTGCTGCTTGTGCATTGGCGGTACTGGACGCTGAAAAAATTGTTCTCTCACATCCTCTTGTCCTCCATACTCCCCATCAGGTTAAACACGTCCTCCAAAATTTGCAGACACAACACAGGACTGCGCAACGCAGATCTGGCTATGAAACTGTTCTCTGTTCCACTGCTAATCTCGAAGTTAAACCCACATCCTCCCTTGCTGTAAAGTTAAGGCTCACATGAAGGACCGCTCATTTGAAGCCCTTGGTAACACTCATGCTGATAGGGCTAAGAAGTTAGCCGCTGCGGCAGGACACATGGCGCCTTTTGTTTCTGACACCTCTCATACAATCTCTACATGTTCCCTGGTCAGCTCTGTGATCCCCTCAATTGATTTCACTGAGCTCCAATCCTTTGCTACCCCTTCCGACACAGAGTATTGGCAGAAATGTGATGCTGACGTTGACTTGCGTGGTCTTTGGGTTCTCCCTGATGGCCGTCTTTGCCTACCTGAATCCTCCATTCCGTTTCTCGTGCGCGAATTCCACGGTTTTTCACATCGCGCACGAAGGGGGGTGATCACAGATATGTCTCGAACTTTTTGTATTGCTAATCTGAATGCTCGCGTTGACTCAATTCTGCACAGATGTCTTGTCTGTGCCCAGAACAATGTGACAAAAAGTAAGAGTAAGCATGACACACTTCCTCTTCCCACAGGTCCCTTTGAAGAATGGCAGATAGATTTCACTCACATGCCAGCACACGGACCGTTTAAATATGTTTTAGTTTTGGTTGATAAATTTAGTAGGTGGGTTGAGGCATTTCCTTGTGCAAGGGAAAATGCAAAAGTAGTCGTCAGAATACTCGCTAAGGAAATCATTCCACGATATGGCATACCTCTCTCAATAGACTCAGACAAAGGGACGCAATTTACATCTAAACTCACTCAAGACCTCTGCAAGTACCTCCAATTATCTTGGCACTTTCACATTCCGTACCATCCACAATCCTCTGGGATTGTTGAGCGCATTAACCGCACGATTAAAGATAGGCTCACTAAGGCTATGCAAACACGAGGCTCAACTAATTGGCCTGATCTTCTACCTTCGGTGTTAGCTAGTATAAGAATGATGCCAAACAGCACTGACTACTCGCCACATGAGTTAATTTTTGGACGACCCTTTCCTAATCCTTGGCGCAAGAATCAAAGCGTCATAGCGGGCACTGAACTGGATGTTCACATGGATGAATATGCTTCTACTCTTGTCGACACGCTTCCTCGCTTACAGAAACAAGTCGTAAGTAATCAACCTGTGCCTAACCCTTCTCCTACCCACAGCTATCAACCTGGGGATCAAGTGTTGGTGAAATCACTGAAACCAGCAAAATTAGGAGAACCGCGTTATGAAGGACCGTGCGAGGTGGTGGCAGTTACCCGCACTGCTGTCTTAACTGATCTTTTTCCCCAGTGGATCCATGCTTCCAGATTAAAAAATCTATGAACTATGTGCTGTTGTATAACCCATTTTCTGTGCAGAGAAAAAAAAAAAAAAAAGGAGGAAAGAACGCGTTGACTGAAAGAGGGGAACCGCAAAGAGGGGGGCTGGAAACGCGTGCTGACAGCTATGTCTCCTGGCTATGACGCTGAAACAACGATAAAGAGAAGACGGACCGTCTCCGATCTCACAGCCACTCCCTGCATCCTCTCCTTGGAAACGGAGCACACAGTCAGTGACCAGTATGGCTGTCATCCTACTTCTCCTCGTCGCCTGGCTGCTTGGGACAGGGTTACCCGTCCAAGCGCATCCTCATGACAACACCTTCTGGCAATTTGCCAATTAGACTGCCTGGCAACATACCAATGAATCCTGTTATGTGTGTCACGTATTCCCTACATCTACTGCGACAACCACCCAGAAACCTCGCAACGACAGCCGAGGCCCTCAAGGAGGATGAGAAAGGAGATCGCAGTGGGTGGGGATTATGGCATACTCTGTTTGGCCAATGGACTCCGTACCTGTCCATGATTGTTCCTATACTGTTCATTTTACTTTTGTTATGCTTTTGTGGCCCTTGTATTCTTCATTGTGTGGAATCAATGTTCTATCGTATAATTTCCAACTATCAACCTGTCTCTAGAGACCCTGGTTATTATCCTATGCAAGAAAGATAAGTTCACAATGCTTATTAAGTGATTATGGATGTCTGTCTTTTGTTTATCCACTCTTAGTTCATCATGGATAAAAGGGGGGAACTGTAAGAATAATTGTACATAATGGTACATCTTTTTGTCTACTACAACACATTCTTTACCTCTGTATCCTGTGCTCTTTTCCTTCTTATCTTTAGTATCGTACCTACACACACATGACCCCTGGTCTGAGACCACAACTTCCTATTTCCATACCTGAACATCTGTTCTGCACGAACTTCCTGCCTCTGTTGTACGCATAGAATCAGGAAGAAACTTGTCATTTCAGCAAGATGGTGCCTCTTCTGAGTAATGGCTGGAACTTTTTATTGCAGAGACAAGTGTTTATCTTGTAAAAGCACAAGGTCGCCTTTTCCCTTTGTCTCTGTATATATACTCATGCCTTGCAACAATAAAATCAGAGATGTCTTAGTAAGCTGAGACTCTAGCCTCTTTATTGAGATATCTCTCCAGGCCTGTCTTTTGCAGATCTTCAGTTGCTGGGTACCTGTGTCTACTGATCTCAAGAGTTGACAACCTCTGAGAAGAACTGATTTATCCTTATTTTGTTCTAACAAGGATAGTATCCAGAGGAAGAGGTTCGCCAAGAAAAAGTGGGACATGGACAGGACTGAAGGGAATAGACAGGAATACAAGGAGTTACAGCGCAGAGTGAAGAGGGAGGTGTCTAAGGCCAAGCAGAAGGCATATGACGAGTTGTACACTAGGTTAGACACTAGAGAAGGAGAGAAGGACTTGTACAGGTTAGCTAGGCAGAGGGATCGAGATGGAAAGGATGTGCAGCAAGTTAGAGTTATTAAGGATAGAGATGGAAGGGTGCTCACAAGTGAGGAGAGTGTACAGAGGAGATGGAAGGAATACTTTGAGGAGCTGATGAATGAGGAAAATGAGAGGGAAAAAAGAGTAGAAGGGGTGAACTCTGTGGAACAGAAAGTAGATAAGATTAGAAAGGATGAAGTCAGGAAGGCTTTGAAGAGGATGAAAAGTGGGAAGGCAGTTGGTCCTGATGACATCCCGGTGGAGGTCTGGAAGTGTCTGGGAGAGGCAGCAGTGGAATTTTTAGCTAGTTTGTTCAAGAGGGTTTTAGAGAGTGAGAGGATGCCTGAGGAATGGAGAAGAAGTGTGTTAGTGCCGATCTTTAAGAATAAGGGTGACGTGCAGAGTTGCAGTAACTATAGGGGGATAAAGTTGATGAGCCATACAATGAAGGTATGGGAAAGAGTAGTGGAAGCTAGGTTAAGGAAGATAGTGGAAATTTGTGAGCAGCAGTTTGGCTTCATGCCCAGAAAGAGCACAACAGATGCAATTTTTGCTCTGAGAATTTTTGATGGAGAAGTATAGGGATGGGCAGAGGGAGTTGCACTGTGTGTTTGTAGACTTGGAGAAAGCATATGCAGGGTGCCAAGAAAAGAGCTGTGGTACTGTATGAGGAAGTCAGGAGTAGCAGAGAAGTATGTCAGAGTGGTGCAGGAAAACCTGGAGAGGTGGAGGTTTGCGCTGGAGAGAAGAGGAATGAAGGTCAGTCGTAGTAAGACTAAGTACATGTGTGTGAATGAAAGGGAGGGAAGTGGAACAGTAAGGTTACAGGGTGAAGAGGTGAAGAAGTTACAGGAGTTTAAGTATTTGGGGTCAACAGTCCAGAGTAATGGAGAGTGTGGGAAAGAGGTAAAGAAGCGAGTGCAGGCAGGTTGGAATGGGTGGAGAAAGGTGTGGGGAGTTCTGTGTGATCAGAAAATATCAGCAAGAATCAAGGGGAAGGTGTACAGGACAGTGGTGAGACCGGCCATGCTGTATGGTTTAGAGACAGTGTCACTGAGGAAGAGACAGGAGTCAGAGCTAGAGGTAGCAGAGCTGAAGATGTTGAGGTTCTCTTTGGGAGTGACAAGATTGGACAGGATTAGGAATGAGTACATCAGAGGGACAGCTCATGTTGGACATTTGGGGGACAAAGTTAGGGAGGCCAGATTAAGATGGTTTGGACATGTTCAGAGAAGGGCGAGTGAGTATATTGGTAGGAGAATGTTGGACATGGGGCTGCCAGGCAGGAGGCAAAGAGGAAGGCCAAAGAGGAGGTATATGGATGGAATTAATGAGGATATGAAGCTAGTGGGTGCAAGTGTTGAGGATGCAGAAGATAGGGATAGGTGGAGAGAGATGATTCGCTGTGGCAACCCCTGAAGGGAAAAGCCGAAAGAAGAAGAAGAAGAAGATTATTTTATTCTTTCTATTTTGTAAAGAAATGATATTTATATTTGTCAGTAATGTGCTGAAATTTATGTTTTGTTTTATTTTTAGTTTGTAAACTGTGTTTTTATTGCTTTAATGTGTACCTTGTTATAAATTCTGGAGTTTTGTATTAGTACTTTGTACTAAATTTGAGTTCTATATCCTTTGTGATAATGGTGTTGCTGAGCTGTTGGTGCTCTGAGAGTGGCTGAGGGAAGAAAGAGAAAGAGCCTAATAAAGGAAAGCACACCAACAAAGAGGGTTATATCTTTGGTGCCGTGATCCAGATGGGAGTGAGGTTTAGGGGGGTGAGTGTAATGGAGGCCAGCAATAGGTGCTGTACAGGTAAACCTCACTCCCCTGATCTCAAGAGGCACACTGGCGACTGACACCAGTGGCTGCAGTGTTTAGCCTTCTTGTTAGTGCGCCCACCTCCCATGCCGGAGAACCACTCGGAGCGGGAGCGAGTAGGAACCGGGGGAGTTATATCTTTGGTGCCATGACCCGGATTGTTGTTTTTTTTATACGTAAACTGAAGTAAGCTTTCAGATTGATTAATTACTGTGAGTAAAAATAAAATAAAATAAATAAAATAAAGCTTTTTCTTTTTTCTCTTTTATTCATCTTAAAGTGATAATTGAGACATTGGTGGCTCAGTGGTAGGTTACTTGCCTAGCATGCGGAAGGCCCAGGTTCGATTCCAGCCAATGCCTCAACCCCAGCCACTGGATGCAGTGCCGGTCCCAAGCCCGGAAAAATGGGAGGGTTGCGTCAGGAAGGGCATCCGGCGTAAAACATTTGCCAAGTTGTTGTGCGGACTAGTTGGTCCGCTGTGGCGACCCCGAACAGGAAGCAGCCGAAAGCAACTTCTTCTTCTTCTATTCATCTTAAAGTGATAGTGTTAAAAGTGTTGTTAATTGTTGTTATTTGATTGAACTCAGCTTGTTTAAGGAGTATATTTTTCTTTTCTATTTCTGAACATTTGATGTTGTGCTGTAGCTCTATTTCTATGTTGATTTGGATAACAAATGTGAATTGCAAATTAATATTTAGAATGGGTATTCATTACTATTCCTATACATTTGATTAGTAGTCAATGGTAATTGAGTAATACTAAACACTAATACTAAGTTTCCTGAGGTGGGTAATTTTAGTAGATTATTTAGTTTGACTTATTTCTGGATAAAGTGCGTTAAGTATGAAAGAAAAAAAATAACCATTTTGCTAAATTAGTCTGCACTTGACTACATTTTCATATATACACATTTGCAAACACAATACATAGTATATTGTCCAGTTCATACACACTGTGTGTTTCATGGGCAAGAAGAGTCAAAGTAGTGAAAGACAAAATGCAGGAACTCTCTGAAACCATTCCTAATCGACCACCTCCCTGTCCCTGAGTACCACTAAGGCAGCCCCTTCAGACCACCACATGGTTACCAGTAAAGCATGACAAAAATCCCACAGTATGAAATAAGCATGCATAAGCATGAGGAAAGAGGTTCATGTGGTGTCTGTATTCATATAGATCCTGAGAAGATAAGTAGAGTCAGAGACTGGAAGCGGCAATCAAATATTAAGGATGTGCTGGTGTTTGTTGATTTCGCTGGATACTACAGACAGTTTATCAAGGGATATGCAACCTTGGTGGCCCCTCTGTACAGACTTACCTCTGGCGACCCAAGGAAAAAGAAAAGAGAAGTAAAAGGAACATCTGGGCCTGATTAGCCATTTGAGTGGTCTGATGAATGTGAGAAGGCATTTGAAGCATTGAAGAAGTGACTACAGCACCGGTTCTAGGCTACCCCAACTACAGCTTGCCATTCATACTGCAAACCGATGCTTCTGGTAAGGGTCTTGGGGCAGTTCTTGCACAAGTTTAAGATATTGAGGAAAAAATGCTAGCTTATGTAAGCAGAGACTTGAGACCACCTGAAACTTGCTATTCCACACACAAATTAGAGTTTTTAGCTCTAAAGTGGGCAGTTACAGACAAGTTCTATGATTCAATTCAATTTTATTTGTATAGCGCTTTTAACAAAGAGCATTGTCTCAAAGCAGCTTTACAGAACATAAGAAACAATAAACATACAAACAAACAGCCCTAGATGTTCGACAAAATTTTCCCTAGTGAGCATGCCTGAGGTGACTCAGGTGACTGTGGCAAGGCAAAACTCCCTTAGATGGTATTAGGAAGAAACCTTGAGAGGAACCAGACTCAAAAGGGAACCCATCCTCATCTGGGTGACACCGGAGAGTGTGATATGAACAATGTCTTTTCTGCATTAGTTGTGTGATGCAGATACAGCATGTGTAGAAAGTTATGTGTAAATTAATTAGGAGGTTGTTGTCATCCACATATGGTTGGCAGCATTGCTTTGAATACTCCAGTCCTCAGAAAGCAGAACCCAGCTGGAGCTGGTCCATCTCTGGATGCCGCTGGAGCTGGTACAATCTCTGTATGTCTCGGGGATGGGTAACAGAAGGGAAACAAATGGAAAGGAATTAGCGGAGCTGCTGTTCATAATACTAGCAGGCACTAGATGATGATGTGCATTTAATCAGATGTACTGGAGTACAAGGTTATTGGATGTATTAAATGTATGCCTGGTTAAAGAGATATGTCTTTAGTCTATGTTTGAACTGGGAGACTGTGTCTGAGCCCCAAACACTGTCAGGAAGACTATTCCAAAGTTTAGGAGCTAAATACGAAAAAGCT
Source organism: Hemibagrus guttatus (assembly GCA_033459395.1). Lineage (NCBI taxonomy): Eukaryota > Metazoa > Chordata > Actinopteri > Siluriformes > Bagridae > Hemibagrus > Hemibagrus guttatus. The sequence continues at coordinate 34,278,958 of JAUCMX010000002.1, forward strand.
CTACCCCTTTTGTAGACTTTGATATTTTGGGAACTGCCAGAAGTCCGGAGTGTTGAGATCTTAAGGAGCGTGATGGATTATAACATGTTAGAAGACTGTCTAGATATGTGGGCGCTAAACCATTTAGAGTCTTGTACGTAAGTAGTGCTAGTTTATAATCAATTCTAAACTTAACAGGTAGCCAGTGCAGGGATGATAATATTGGGGTATGATCATACATTCTTGACCTGGTAAGGACTCTGGCGGCTGCATTCTGGACTAATGTAGCTTGTTTATTGAAGATGCAGGACAACCACTTAGTAATGCATTACAATAGTCCAGTCTGGAGGTCATGAATGCATGAACTAGCTTTTCTGCATCAGATACAGATAAAATGTTCCTAAGCTTGGCAATATTTCTGAGGTGGAAGAAGGCTATTTTTGTAATATCGGAAATATGTTTTTCAAAGGACAAGTTGTTGTCTAATATTACGCCCAGGTCTTTCACTGTAGAGCTAGTAGTAATAGAACATCCTTCTAAATGCAAGTTGAATTGTGACAGCTTCTGTGTACTGGTTTTTGGACCAATCAGTAATATCTCCGTCTTATCAGGATTTAGTAATAGAAAATTATCAGTCATCCAATCTTTAATATCTTTAACACACTCTGTTAATCTATTAATATATGACCATCTCTATGGACATAAGTTTACTGTGCTGACTGATAAATATGTGATGAGCAACGCAAAGTTGGATGCCACAGGGTGTCGCAACTGGCCATGTTCGATTTTCACATTGAGTATAGGCAAGGGAAGTCTAACTCAAATGCTGATGCACTCTCAAGGATGTCGAGACAAGAGGTTACAGAAAGTTTTCAGTCATGCCCACAGTGGAATACCAGCCCTTACCACCCACAGGGCAATGGGATCACAGAGAGATTCAATAGAACTTTAATGAACATGCTGGGAACACTTGATCCTAATGAAAATTACAGGTGGCATGAATATGTTGATGCACTGACACATGCCTACAATTGCACTCAACATGATTCCACTGGTATCTCCCCATACTTTTTGATGTATGGTAGACATCCACACCTGCCTGTTGATCTCCTTTTTGGCCTGTCGACTGCAGAACAGCCATGTGAATATAGTGAATATGTCCAGTCTCTGTGTGAGTGCTTGACCTATGCTTATGATGAGACAGACAGAATGTCAAGGCATGTGCAGAATCTTCAGAAGAAGCACTATGACAAGAAAGTCTTGTCATAGTCTTGTCCCCCAGCACCTCTCTCTCACCCGCCGAAACCTCCACTCTATCTCTCCTTCCTCTGTAGCTTCCTGCACTCTTTCATCACTTCCTGACCATGAATCCTTCTCCTCCCTTCCCCTGGACTCAGCTACTGACACTCTGCTTTCCTCCCTTTCCTCAACCATGGACTTTCTCTGCCCTTTGTCTACTATACGCAGGAAGAATTCTTCTCCTGCTCCTTGGTTGTCAGACGTGCTTCGCAACAATCGGAGAGAACTACGATCAGCAGCGAGGAAGTGGAAGAAATCTAAACTCGACACAGACCTCACCTCTTATCGCACGCTCCTGTCCAAATTCTCCTTGGACGTGACTTCTGCCAAGACCTCCTTCTACAAGGAAAAGCTTGAAACTTCTGCACAAGATCCCCGAAAGCTCCACAACATCTTCTCGTCACTACTCAACCCTCCGGCTCCACCTTCTCCATCCTCCCTGACCGCCGAAGATTTTGCCTCTTTTTACACAGAGAAGATTGAGAGGATCTGCCAGACCTTCACGTCTCTCCCAACTTCACCTACATCACACAATCAGCACTCCGCTACTCCTTCACTGACGCAGCTCTCAACTGTAGCAGCAGAAGAGGTTTTGCAAATTACCCGGTCCTGCAATCCTACCACCTGCCCACTGGATCCAATCCCTTCAGCTATGCTCCAGACCATCTCACCTGACCTCCTACCCTTTATCACCACAGTCATCAATGGATCCTTAACGTCTGGTCACGTTCCAACTGCCTTTAAGAAAGCCAGGGTCATCCCCATCCTGAAGAAACCTGCTCTGGATCCCTCAGACATCAGCAACTACAGACCGGTATCACTTCTCTCATTCCTTTCAAAAATTCTTGAACGTGTTGTTTGTAATCAGCTGTCTGACTATCTCATGCAGAATAACCTCCATGACCCCAACCAGTCTGGCTTTAAAGCAGCACATTCCACTGAGACTGCCCTTTTGGCAGTCACTGAGAAACTACATGCTGCTAGATCAGCCAAACTGTCATCGGTCCTCATCCTCCTCGACCTGTCTGCAGCATTTGACACAGTAAACCACAAGACTCTCTTGTCCACCCTCAGGAGTCTTGGAATTTGTGGAACAGCATGGGAATGGTTTGCTTCCTACCTGGATGGTCGCTCATATCAGGTAACATGGAAGGGATTGACATCTGCTCCACGCAGACTCTCGACTGGTGTCCCGCAAGGCTCAGTGCTTGGTCCTCTCCTTTTCTCCCTCTATACTCACTCTCTTGGCAAAGTTATATCCTCACATGGCTTTTCATACCACTGCTATGCTGATGACACACAACTTATCTTCTCCTTCCCTCCCTCAGATACCACGGCTTCTGCTCGGATCTCGGCGTGTCTGGCGGACATTTCATCTTGGATGACTGCCCGTCAGCTGAAACTCAATCCCAGCAAAACCGAGCTGCTGATAATTCCAGGTGATCCATCCCCAGCCCAAGACCTCGCGATATCTCTGAGCAACTCCATGATGTCCCCTACAGCCTCTGCTCGCAACCTTGGGGTAACCATGGACAATCAACTATCCTTTTCTTCCCATGTCACTAATGTGACACGCTCATGTCGGTTTCTTCTGTACAACATCAGAAGGATTCGGCCATTTCTATCCACACAGGCTACTCAGGTGCTTGTTCAATCTCTGGTCATCTCGAGATTGGACTACTGCAACTCTCTTCTGGCAGGTCTACCTCTGAACGCAATTCGCCCACTGCAAATGATCCAAAATGCAGCTGCACGACTTGTTTTCAACCTGCCCAAGTTCTCCCACACCACCCCACTGCTGCGTTCCCTCCACTGGCTTCCGGTAGCTGCACGCATCAGATTCAAAACACTAATGCTTGCCTACAAAGCCAAGAATGGACCAGCGCCATCTTACCTCAAAGCTCTCGTCACTTCTCGCACTGCACCTCGCTTACTCAGATCCACTAGCACTGCTCGACTGGTCCCACCATCTCTCAGGGAAAAAGGTAGGTATACATCTAGACTCTTCTCTGTTCTGGCACCGAGGTGGTGGAACGAACTTCCCCTAGGTATCCGTACGGCCGAGTCTCTGACTGTCTTCAAACGGCAACTGAAGACTTACCTCTTCCTGAAGTACTTAAACTAGCTCTTATTTTTCCAGTTTACGTAATATGTTGCAAAAAAAAAAAAAAAAAAAAAAAAAAAAAAACCCAACTCAGTGTTAGGCTAATGGTATCCCAAGTTGTGTCTTATTGAACCAGTGTTAATGTATTCAGTGACTGAGAACTAAAGCACTTTTGTACGTCGCTCTGGATAAGAGCGTCTGCCAAATGCCAGAAATGTAAATGTAAATGTAAATGTAAATGTAAAGTGAAGAGTGATGTGTTGCATCCTGGTGACAGAGTGATGGTAAAAATGTGTTATGTTGACGGCAAACACAAGCTCTGGCGTCGCTCTGGATAAGTCGCTCTGGATAAGAGCGTCTGCCAAATGCCAGAAATGTAAATGTAAATGTAAGCTGGCTGACAGGTGGGAATCACAACCATTTGTTGTGATGAAGAAACAGCCAGGAATTCCAGTGTATGTGATTCGTTCAGAAGAGGCCAAAAGGAAAGTGTTGTCCTGTGCAATCTTCTATCCCAGTGTATGTTTTTCCCAGTGGGTTCCAGGCACCTAGCTGGAGAAGAGTCTGACATGGAAGAAGTGTCTGGAATGGACTTACTTGATGCTGAGGGAGAGGAGGAAGTGGTGGAAACAAGTGAGAGTGGAGAAAGTGGCACAAATACACAGTGTACTAGTGTGGAATCACCAGATATTGTGGGTGAGGAGTTTGAACAGGATAAGAGTCAGAGTGAAGAGACTGTGAGAGAAAAAGGAGCGCAAAGTGAGAAGACACAGCTGGAAGTCTTAAATCCTGACTGTCCTAGAAGAAGATGTCCTGAATGCAAAAGGCACCCACTAAGTATTTAGTATTTCACTAAGTATCATTTAAAGAGGGGGTGGATGTAGGGATAGTGTAATGTGCCCTCCCTGCCTGCTGGGGGAGTGGTGAGTTGCATCCTATTAGGAGTGTGCCCTTCTTTGTGAATTTGGAGCTCTTTACTTTTAGTTCTATATCCTTTCTGATTAGGTAAGCATGGTTTTCACTGTTCTCTGTTAGAATCTGTTTTATTTATTTAATTATATTAGTTATCCTGAATAAAATATATTGCTGTTCAGAGTTTAAATAATAGTATGTATTGTTATTTTTGATGGACGTTGTGTTTTTGATATTTTTGTATGTTTCTGTGTTCAATGTGGCACAACACATTTTATGTAATTATAATGGTGTGCTAGAGGTTTATTTGTGCATTTTATTATTTTATTCTTTCTATTTTGTAAACAAATGATATTTATATTTGTCAGTAATGTGCTGCAATTTATGTTTTGTTTTAATGTTAGTTTGTAAACCATGTTTTTATGATTAAGCTGTTGCTTGATACATATTGCTTTAATTTGTACCTTGTTATAAATTCTGGAGTTTTGTATTAGTGCGTTGTACTAAATTTGAGTTCTATATCCTTTGTGATAAGGCTAATATATATAAGGATATATTATAAGGATAATAGTTATATAAACTGCTTGAAATGTTGTGAACCCCTTGAGCTGTTCAGACTTTTCGGTTGTTTTACCTTGATTTTCTTATTTTATCATCACCGGCTTTTTATAAATTAAATGTCAGATGTATGTTGATCAATTGCATATGTTTGTTTAGAGGGAATTTTGCTAGTAGCCAAAAAACTACATTAAAGATTGAATTATTGTATGTGCAAAAGTAAGTGAAGCCTTTTATTTAGTAGCTTGTGGCACCTCATTTTGCAGCCATTACTTCAACCAAACATCTTCTGTAACCACTAACCAGTCTCTCACATCTGTCTTTGGGGATTTTTGCCCACTCCTTCTTGCAGAACTCAGCCAGTTGAGAGAGGTTGGAAGGACATCTGGCATGGACTGCCCACTTCAGGTCTAGCCACAACATTTCAATTGGATTGAGATCCGGACTCTGACTAGGCCAATCAAGAGTGTGAAACTTTTTTCTTTTAAGCCATTCCTTGGTGGATTTGCTTAAATACTTAGGGTCATCGTCTTGTTGCAGCACCCATTTTCGGATCAGCTTCAGCTCTCTGACTGATGGCAGGAGATTCTCTTCAAGAATTTGTTGATAGGTCTTCAAATTTCCCTGGATAATATGGAGTCGCCTTGCTCTGGAGGCAGAAAAGCAGCCCCAGACCTTCACATTTCCACCACCATGCTTCACAGTTGGGAGGAGGTTCTTTTCCTGGAATTCATTGTTGGCTTTTCTCCAAACATAGCAGCTTTGATCATGACCAAATAAATCTATTTTGGACTCATCTGTCCAAAGAATGGACTTCCAGAAGGCCTCTGGTTTGTCCAAATGCTTTCTGGCAAAGTTGAAATGGGCAGCTTTGTTCTTTTTTTAGAGCAGAGGCTTCTTTCTAGCAGCCCTCCCATAAATGTCATGTCTGTTCAATTTTCATCTTATTGTAGATGCATGTACATTTACCCCAGATGCTGCCAGAGAGGTCTGCAACTCTCTAGAGGTGATGTGTAGCTTGGCCTTTACCTCATTTATTCTTTTTCTGGTGCTTCTTGATGATAGTTTTGATGGGCGTCCACTTCTAGGCAGAGTTGTGGTCATGTTGAATGCCCTCGATTTGTAGATGATTTGTCTTACAGTGGATGGATGGAGTTGGAATCTCTTGGAGATGGTCTTATAGCCATCCCCAGACTGATGGGCTGTCACCACCTTCTTCCTGATGTCCTCGGATATCTCCTTTCCTCTTGGCATTGTTTGACTCCTTGGCACTACAGTGGTTTGGTAGGTTTCCTCTCTCTTTTAATCAGTGTTGCCCAACCACTTTCCTAAGGATGTCTAATTTGATTCGTCTGCTTACCTGATTAATTAAGCACCCAAATGTGTTTTATCTGAATCTGTTACCCACTTAACTTTTGCACATACAATAATTCAATCTTTCATGTAGTTTTTTGGCTACTCGCAAAATTCCATCTAAACAAACATATGCAATTGATCAACATACATCTAACATTTAATTTATAAAAAGCAGGTGAAGGGAAAATCAAGGTAAAACAACAGAAAAATCTGAACAGCTCAAGGGGTTCACAAACTTTCAAGCAGCACTGTATATATATAATTTGGATACATTTTAAATATAAAATGTATATATTTCCATAAAACTTCTTTGTGTTGTAAATAGTTCTATACAACTAAACTGAATGTCTTCAAAAGGTGTACCTTCAACTGAATCTAAAAAAACAAAACAATAGGTCATGAAACATTCCAGTACTGGTGACTCATTTTTCAGGTAAGGTGGAATCAGTTGACCTTTGTATTGTAAGTATTGTTATGTAAAATAGTGACGCAGTACAATGAGAGACACATTTGGGTGTAACAAAGTGTTTTACGTCAATAGGCTGCAGATTTTTAATTTTTAGATTTCTAAAAAAAGATTCCAATAAAGTGAAAGTGTATATTGTATATAAAGCTATCTATCAATCTCTCTCTCTCTCTCTCTCAACTATATATATCTATATCTATATATCTATATATATATATATATATATATATATATATATATATATATATATATATATATATATATAGATAGATAGATAGATAGATAGTAGAAGGGGGCATGAAGCCTTTATTATCAACACACATACATTACAGTACAGTGGAATTCTTTTCTTTGCATATCCCAGCTGAGGAAGTTGGGGTCAGAGCGCAGGGGCAGCTACGATACAGCGCTCCTTGAGCAGAGAGGGTTAAGGGCCTTGCTCAATAGTGGAGCTTGGTGGTACTGGGGCTTGAACCCCAATCCTCCGATCAACAACCCAGAGCCTTAACCACTTGAGCCACCACTCCCACGTTGAAAAATCTACGTTTACTAATTTTTATATATATATATATATATAAATATATTAGTAAACGTAGATTTTATATCCTAATACTATTACTTCTAATAATAATATTACTTGACATATAGAGTGTGGGGAAAAATGAATGTGAATTTAGATATTTCATAATATATAATATATAATTCATGCTCAATAATTGATAATTATTGAATGGATAACTAAGGCTTTTAATGATTTATGTTATTGTTAATTTAGTAGTTTGTCATAAATCAGATCCCTAATTGTGAACTGATACAAGTGTTTATAAATGAAGGGTAATTCATAGTGGATAAATCAGTAAGAGCAAGAAAAAAACATGTTAACTAACACGAATGTATTGAATAAATATACAGTGTTACTTTTATAATAAATAATACAATCTCGTATCTTGACAGAATGAATAGTACAGTAGATAGTCCATTAATATGCATTTCTAACAGTTGTACAAAGTACATTAAAATCACATGAGTTTAAAAGTGCATGTAGCACTGCTCCCAAGCACAGATGAAACAGGAGGAAGGGAATCTGGAATAAAAGCTATGTCAATAAAAATATGTATATTATTATAATATTATATATAATAATAAATATGAAGATTGGATGATCTGCTGCTCTGACCCTGAACAGGGAGCAGCCGAAGGACAGCAATGAAAACATTTATTAAAAATGCATTTTATTGTCTCAAACTCATTGCTATGGTAGTAAATTTCTTGATGTACTTGACTCACTGATTTACTTAATTTTGTTTTTAATCATCTCTGCATAAAGAAACACACCCATTATTGTTAAGTTACATGAAAATAGTCTTTTGTCATGAAAAGGTGAAGACGCCTCCTGATCTACACCTCTAACCACTCCTTATAAAACCAGCTTACATTTTGGGTCAACCATTTGTCATGACAGTCAGTTTTGTCATTAAGGCAGTTGATGATAGAGTTACAGGGACAAATTTTCAGCCTTGAAATTTGACAGCTATGAGTTTCAAGAACAAAACAAGGTAATATATTTCTTTTTTTCTTTTTTAATTATTTGTGCTCATTTAGTTAATGGAAGCAGACTTGTAAAAAAAACATATACTAGAAAATCGATGTAGAGGATTTATTTGAAATACTATTTTAATATTATAGAGTTGCTAGATACTGTTTGGCTTATCTAATACATGTAATACAACAAAAATGCTGATTTAATCTCATTGAATGCCAACAGGTTTGCTTTTTCTAAATATAAAGGCATCAGTTACGCTACTTCTCTTACTATACGTAAGTACACATGCTATTTTATTTTAAGATTGAATGTATGCCTATTCAACATTTACAAAACAAACACAAAAAGTGGATGTAAATATCATGTAATAGATTTTTACCAAAGTATTTTAGGTAAAAAAAATATTTTAATGTGTCTGTACCTGTGTGATTATATATAAAAAATACACAGCAGGTAAGGTAAATTATTTTAAAGGGATAATTAATTAAGGGTTTTAAAAAAATTTGCTATGGGAATGTCACATGATCTAATGACTGCCAGAGGGGAAAGGATAATTAATTAATTTCAGGCGAGCAATAGCAAAATGAACTGACTGAAACTTATTTCAGAAGATTAAATAATTACACTGTACACTTAACAGTATGTCTATGGCTGGGGCTTAGTACAAACACAACACAAGCAACAACAACCATAGCAGAAGAAACAGCAGATACAACACTGAGTAATGCCTCAACGATTACAATTCAGGATTCACCAGCTACAGAGGAAAGGACCAGCACTAAAAATGTACCTTCTACTACATCACCAGAATTTATAACTATAAATATTGACATAACTCAGACTACACAAGCTACAACAACCACAGCACGAACAACAGCAGAAATAACTGCTGTGGCCACTACTAGCAACCCAACAACTATAATTTCAGAAACAACCTTGGCCACAACAGAACTTACAACAACTGCAGAACCATCAACAGAAGAAACAAACTCAGTAACAACTACTGCCAGCCCAACAAGTATAATATCAGAAACAACTAGTGCCACAACAGACTCTACAACAACCACAGCACAGACAACCGCAGTGACAACTACTACCACTCCAACAAGTACAATTTCAGAAACTACCACTTTCACGACAGTGACATCAAATACATCACCAACAACAGACTATACTATGACTTTGGACACAACAGAAATTACGCCAACCACAGCACCAACAACAGCAGAAACAACTGCACTGACGACTACTACCACTCCAACAAATACAATTTCAGAAACAACCATTGCCACAACAGAATCTATAACCACAGCACCAACAACAGCAGAAACAACTGCACTGACGACTACTACCACTCCAACAAGTATAATTTCAGAAACAACCATTGCCACAATAGAAGCTACAACCACAGCACCAACAACAGCCGAAACAACTACAGTGACTATTACTATCAGCCCAACAAGTATAATTTCAGAAACAAACTTTGCCACAGGAGAAGTTACAACAAACACAGCTGCAGCAACAGAAACAACTGCAGTCACAACTACTGAAACTCCAACAAGTACAATTTCAGAAACAACCATTGCCACAACAGAAGCTATAACCACAGCACCAACAACAGCAGAAACAACTGCACTGACGACTACTACCACTCCAACAAGTACAATTTCAGAAACAACCATTGCCACAACAGAAGCTATAACCACAGCACCAACAACAGCAGAAACAACTGCACTGACGACTACTACCACTCCAACAAGTATAATTTCAGAAACAACCATTGCCACAATAGAAGCTACAACCACAGCACCAACAACAGCCGAAACAACTACAGTGACTATTACTATCAGCCCAACAAGTATAATTTCAGAAACAAACTTTGCCACAGGAGAAGTTACAACAAACACAGCTGCAGCAGCAGAAACAACTGCAGTGACCACTTCTAGCAGCCCAACAAGTATAATATCAGAAACAACTAGTGCCACAACAGACGCTACAACAACCACAGCACAGACAAGCGCAGTGACAACTACTACCACTCCAACAAGTACAATTTCAGAAACTACCACTTTCACGACAGTGACATCAAATACATCACCAACAACAGACTATACTATGACTTCGGACACAACAGAAATTAAGCAAACCACAGCACCACCAACAGCAGAAACAACTGCAGGGACCACTACTAGCAGCCCAACAAGTACAATTTCAGAAACTACCACTTTTACAACATTGACATCAAATACTTCACCAACAACAGAATATACCAAAAATTTGTACACAACAGAAATACTGACAACAGCAGAAACAACTGCAGTGACATCTACTACTAGCCCAACAAGCACAAAATCAGATACAACCAGTGCCACAACAGAAGCTACAACAACCACAGCACCAACAACAGCCGAAACAACTACAGTGACTATTACTATCAGCCCAACAAGTATAATTTCAGAAACAAACTTTGCCACAGGAGAAGTTACAACAAACACAGCTGCAGCAGCAGAAACAACTGCAGTCACAACTACTGAAACTCCAACAAGTACAATTTCAGAAACAACCATTGCCACAACAGAAGCTATAACCACAGCACCAACAACAGCAGAAACAACTGCACTGACGACTACTACCACTCCAACAAGTACAATTTCAGAAACAACCATTGCCACAACAGAAGCTATAACCACAGCACCAACAACAGCAGAAACAACTGCACTGATGACTACTACCACTCCAACAAGTATAATTTCAGAAACAACCATTGCCACAATAGAATCTACAACCACAGCACCACCAACAGCAGAAACAACTACAGTGACCACTTCTAGCAGCCCAACAAGTATAATATCAGAAACAACTAGTGCCACAACAGACGCTACAACAACCACAGCACAGACAACCGCAGTGACAACTACTGCCACTCCAACAAGTACAATTTCAGAAACTACCACTTTCACGACAGTGACATCAAATACATCACCAACAACAGACTATACTATGACTTTGGACACAACAGAAATTACGCCAACCACAGCACCAACAACAGCAGAAACAACTGCACTGACGACTACTACCACTCCAACAAGTATAATTTCAGAAACAACCATTGCCACAATAGAAGCTACAACCACAGCACCACCAACAGCAGAAACAACTACAGTGACCACTTCTAGCAGCCCAACAAGTATAATATCAGAAACAACTAGTGCCACAACAGACGCTACAACAACCACAGCACAGACAACCGCAGTGACAACTACTGCCACTCCAACAAGTACAATTTCAGAAACTACCACTTTCACAACAGTGACATCAAATACATCACCAACAACAGACTATACTATGACTTTGGACACAACAGAAATTACGCCAACCACAGCACCAACAACAGCAGAAACAACTGCACTGACGACTACTACCACTCCAACAAGTATAATTTCAGAAACAACCATTGCCACAATAGAAGCTACAACCACAGCACCACCAACAGCAGAAACAACTACAGTGACCACTTCTAGCAGCCCAACAAGTATAATATCAGAAACAACTAGTGCCACAACAGATGCTACAACAACCACAGCACAGACAACCGCAGTGACAACTACTGCCACTCCAACAAGTACAATTTCAGAAACTACCACTTTCACGACAGTGACATCAAATACATCACCAACAACAGACTATACTATGACTTTGGACACAACAGAAATTACGCCAACCACAGCAGAAACAACTGCACTGACGACTACTACCACTCCAACAAATACAATTTCAGAAACAACCATTGCCACAACAGAAGCTATAACCACAGCACCAACAACAGCAGAAACAACTGCACTGACGACTACTACCACTCCAACAAGTATAATTTCAGAAACAACCATTGCCACAATAGAAGCTACAACCACAGCACCAACAACAGCCGAAACAACTACAGTGACTATTACTATCAGCCCAACAAGTATAATTTCAGAAACAAACTTTGCCACAGGAGAAGTTACAACAAACACAGCTGCAGCAGCAGAAACAACTGCAGTGACCACTTCTAGCAGCCCAACAAGTATAATATCAGAAACAACTAGTGCCACAACAGACGCTACAACAACCACAGCACAGACAAGCGCAGTGACAACTACTACCACTCCAACAAGTACAATTTCAGAAACTACCACTTTCACGACAGTGACATCAAATACATCACCAACAACAGACTATACTATGACTTCGGACACAACAGAAATTAAGCAAACCACAGCACCACCAACAGCAGAAACAACTGCAGGGACCACTACTAGCAGCCCAACAAGTACAATTTCAGAAACTACCACTTTTACAACATTGACATCAAATACTTCACCAACAACAGAATATACCAAAAATTTGTACACAACAGAAATACTGACAACAGCAGAAACAACTGCAGTGACATCTACTACTAGCCCAACAAGCACAAAATCAGATACAACCAGTGCCACAACAGAAGCTACAACAACCACAGCACCAACAACAGCCGAAACAACTACAGTGACTATTACTATCAGCCCAACAAGTAAATTTCAGAAACAAACTTCCACAAAGAAGTTACAACAAACACACCCAACAGCAGAAACAACTGCATGACACTACTACACTCCAACAAGTAAATTTCAGAAACAACCATTGCCACAAAGAAGCTAAACCACAGCACCAACAACAGCAGAAACAACTACAGTGACCACTTCTACAGCCCAACAAGTATAATTCAGAAACAACTATGCCACAACAGAAGCTACAACAACCACAGCACAGACAACCGCAGAAACAACTGCACTAACGACTTAACTACCACTTTCCCAAAAGTATAATATCAAAAACAACTATTGCCACAACAGAATTACCCAAACACAGCACCACAACAGCAGAAACAACTGCATGACACTACTACCACTCCAACAATAAATTTCAGAAACAACATTGCCACAACAGAGCTACACAACCACACACAGAAAAACGCATGACACTACTACCACTCCAACAAGTAAATTTCAGAAACAACAGCACTTCACCACACAAAAACACCAACAACAGGACTATACTATCGCCCAACAAGTAAATTTCAGACAACTCACAGCACCAACAACAGCAGAAACAACTGCATACACTACTAACTCCAACAAGTAAATTTCAGAAACAACCATTGCCACAACAGAAGCTAAACCACAGCACCAACAACAGCAGAAACAACTGCATGACACTACTACCACCCAACAAGTACAATATCAGAAACAACCAGTGCCACAACAGACGCTACAACAACCACAGCACAACAACAGCAGAACAACTACTGCCACTCCAACAAGTATATTCAGAAACACCACCACAACAAATACAAAACACACCAACAACAGACAACTATGACTTTGGACAAAAACAGAAATTACGACAACCACAGCACCAACAACAGCAGAAACAACTGCACTGACATACTACATCCAAAAATACAATTTCAGAAACAACCATTGCCAAACAGAAGCTACAACCACAGACCAACAACAGCAGAAACAACTACACTACGACTTCTACCACTCCAACAGTATAATATCAAAACAACTCAGTTGCCACAACAGAATCACAACCACAGCACCAACAACAGCAGAAACAACTAGTGACACTACTACCACCCAACAAGTATAATTTCAGAAAACATTCCACAAAATCTACAACCACAGCACCACCAACAGCAGAAACAACTGCATGACACTCTACACTCCAACAATACAATTTCAGAAACAACCATTGCCACAACAGAAGCTACCACAACCACAACACAGAAAAACTGCACTGACACTACTACCACTCCAACAAGTAAATTTCAGACTTTCACGACAGTGACATCAAATACATCACCAACAACAGACTATACTATGACTTTGGACACAACAGAAATTACGCCAACCACAGCACCAACAACAGCAGAAACAACTGCACTGACGACTACTACCACTCCAACAAGTATAATTTCAGAAACAACCATTGCCACAATAGAAGCTACAACCACAGCACCACCAACAGCAGAAACAACTACAGTGACCACTTCTAGCAGCCCAACAAGTATAATATCAGAAACAACTAGTGCCACAACAGACTCTACAACAACCACAGCACAGACAACCGCAGTGACAACTACTACCACTCCAACAAGTACAATTTCAGAAACTACCACTTTCACGACAGTGACATCAAATACATCACCAACAACAGACTATACTATGACTTTGGACACAACAGAAATTACGCCAACCACAGCACCAACAACAGCAGAAACAACTGCACTGACGACTACTACCACTCCAACAAATACAATTTCAGAAACAACCATTGCCACAACAGAATCTATAACCACAGCACCAACAACAGCAGAAACAACTGCACTGACGACTACTACCACTCCAACAAGTATAATTTCAGAAACAACCATTGCCACAATAGAAGCTACAACCACAGCACCAACAACAGCCGAAACAACTACAGTGACTATTACTATCAGCCCAACAAGTATAATTTCAGAAACAAACTTTGCCACAGGAGAAGTTACAACAAACACAGCTGCAGCAGCAGAAACAACTGCAGTGACCACTTCTAGCAGCCCAACAAGTATAATATCAGAAACAACTAGTGCCACAACAGACGCTACAACAACCACAGCACAGACAAGCGCAGTGACAACTACTACCACTCCAACAAGTACAATTTCAGAAACTACCACTTTCACGACAGTGACATCAAATACATCACCAACAACAGACTATACTATGACTTCGGACACAACAGAAATTAAGCAAACCACAGCACCACCAACAGCAGAAACAACTGCAGGGACCACTACTAGCAGCCCAACAAGTACAATTTCAGAAACTACCACTTTTACAACATTGACATCAAATACTTCACCAACAACAGAATATACCAAAAATTTGTACACAACAGAAATACTGACAACAGCAGAAACAACTGCAGTGACATCTACTACTAGCCCAACAAGCACAAAATCAGATACAACCAGTGCCACAACAGAAGCTACAACAACCACAGCACCAACAACAGCCGAAACAACTACAGTGACTATTACTATCAGCCCAACAAGTACAATTTCAGAAACTACCACTTTCACGACAGTGACATCAAATACATCACCAACAACAGACTATACTATGACTTTGGACACAACAGAAATTACGCCAACCACGGCACCAACAACAGCAGAAACAACTGCACTGACGACTACTACCACTCCAACAAGTATAATTTCAGAAACAACCATTGCCACAATAGAAGCTACAACCACAGCACCACCAGCAGCAGAAACAACTACAGTGACCACTTCTAGCAGCCCAACAAGTATAATATCAGAAACAACTAGTGCCACAACAGACGCTACAACAACCACAGCACAGACAACCGCAGTGACAACTACTGCCACTCCAACAAGTACAATTTCAGAAACTACCACTTTCACAACAGTGACATCAAATACATCACCAACAACAGACTATACTATGACTTTGGACACAACAGAAATTACGCCAACCACAGCACCAACAACAGCAGAAACAACTGCACTGACGACTACTACCACTCCAACAAATACAATTTCAGAAACAACCATTGCCACAACAGAAGCTATAACCACAGCACCAACAACAGCAGAAACAACTGCACTGACGACTACTACCACTCCAACAAGTATAATTTCAGAAACAACCATTGCCACAATAGAAGCTACAACCACAGCACCAACAACAGCCGAAACAACTACAGTGACTATTACTATCAGCCCAACAAGTATAATTTCAGAAACAAACTTTGCCACAGGAGAAGTTACAACAAACACAGCTGCAGCAGCAGAAACAACTGCAGTCACAACTACTGAAACTCCAACAAGTACAATTTCAGAAACAACCATTGCCACAACAGAAGCTATAACCACAGCACCAACAACAGCAGAAACAACTGCACTGACAACTACTACCACTCCAACAAGTACAATTTCAGAAACTACCACTTTCACGACAGTGACATCAAATACATCACCAACAACAGACTATTCTATGACTTTGGACACAACAGAAATTACGCAAACCACAGCACCAACAACAGCAGAAACAACTGCACTGACAACTACTACCACTCCAACAAGTATTACTTCAGAAACAACCATTGCCACAACAGAAGTTACAACAACCACAACACCAACAACAACAGATACAACTGCAGTGACCATTACTGGCAGCCCAACAAATACAACTTCAGAAACATCCATTGCCATATCAGAAGCTATAACCACAGCACCAACAACAGCAGAAACAACTGCACTGACCAGTACTAGCAGTCCAAAAATTACAATTTCAGAAACAACCATTGCCATAACAGAAGCTACAACAACTACAGGACAAACAACAGCTGAAAGATCCGCAGAGACAACTACTCTCACTCCAACAAGTACAATTTCAGAAATTACCACTTTCACGACAGTGACATCAAATACATCGCCAACAACAGAATCTACCACGACTTTGGACACAACACGAATTACGACAACCACAGCACCAACAACAGCAGAAACAACTATAGTGACCACTACTAGCAGCCCAACAAGTATAATTTCAGAAAAAACATTTGCCACAACAGAGGATACAACAACCACAGCACCAACAACAGCAGAAACAACTGCACTGACAACTACTACCACTCCAACAAGTACAATTTCAGAAACAACCATTGCCATAACAAAAGCTATAACCACAGCACCAACAACAGCAGAAACAACTGCACTGACGACTACTACCACTCCAACAAGTACAATTTCAGAAACAACCATTGCCACAACAGAAGCTATAACCACAGCACCAACAACAGCAGAAACAACTGCACTGACAACTACTACCACTCCAACAAGTACAATTTCAGAAACAACCATTGCCACAACAAAAGCTACAACCACAGCACCACCAACAGCAGAAACAATTACAGTGACCACTTCTAGCAGCCCAACAAGTATAATATCAGAAACAACTAGTGCCACAACAGATGCTACAACAACCACAGCACAGACAACCGCAGTGACAACTACTACCACTCCAACAAGTACAATTTCAGAAACTACCACTTTCACGACAGTGACATCAAATACATCACCAACAACAGACTATTGTATGACTTCGGACACAACAGAAATTACGCAAACCACAGCACCAACAACAGCAGAAACAACTGCACTGACAACTACTACCACTCCAACAAGTATTACTTCAGAAACAACCATTGCCACATCAGAAGTTACAACAACCACAACACCAACAACAACAGATACAACTGCAGTGACCATTACTGGCAGCCCAACAAATACAACTTCAGAAACATCCATTGCCACATCAGAAGCTATAACCACAGCACCAACAACAGCAGAAACAGCTACAGTGACCACTACTAGTAGCCCAACAAGTACAATTTCAGAAACAACCTTTGCTTCAAGAGAGGTTACAACAAACACAGCACCTTCAACAGCAGAAACAACTGCAATCACAACTACTACTAATCCAACAGGTACAATATCAGGAACAACCACTTTCTCGTCAGTGACATCAATTACATCGCCAACAGCAGAATATACCACAACTTTGGACACAAGAGAAATTATGACAACCACAGCATCAAGAACAGCAGAAACAACTCTAGTGACCACTATGAGCAGTCCAACAAGTATAATTTCAGAAACAATCATTGCCACAATAGAAGATACAACAAGTATAGCACAAACAATAGCCGAAACATCAGCAAAGACATCTACTATCACTCCAACCAATATAATTTCAGAAATTACCACTTTTACAGCGTTGACATCAAATACATCACCAACAACAGAATATACCATGACTTTGGACACAACAGAAATTACAACAACCACAACACCAACAACAGCAGAAACAACTACAGTGACCACTACTCTCAGACCAACAAGTACAATTTCAGAAACAACCACTGCCACTACAGAAGTTGCAACCACAGCACAAACAACAGCAGAAACATCTGCAGTGACAACTACTACAACTCCAACAAGTACAATTTCAGAAATTTCCACTTTCACAACATTGACATCAACTACATCACCAACAACAGAATATAGCTTAACTTTGTACACAAAAGAAGATACAACAACCACATCACCAACAACAGCAGAAACAACTGCAGTGACAACTAATACCAGCCCAGAAAGTAGAAAATCAGAAACAACCAGTGCCACACCAGAAGCTACAACAACCACAGCACCAACAATAGAAGAAACAGCTGCAGTGACCACTACTAGCAACCCAACAAGTATAATTTCAAAAACAACCTTTGCCACAATAGAAGTTACAACAACCACAGCACCAACAACAGCAGAATCAACTACAGTGACCAGTACTAGCAGCCCAACAAGTACAATTTCAGAAACAACCATTGGTATAACAGAAGCTACAACAATTACTGCACAAACAACAGCCGAAACATCCGCAGAGACAACTATCACTCCATCAAATATAATTTCAGAAATTACCACTTTTACAACATTGACATCAAATACATCACCAACAACAGAATATACCACAACTTTGAACACAACAGAAACTACAACAACCACAGCACCAACTATAGCAGAAACAACTGCAGTGGCAACTACTACTAGCCCAACAAGTACAATATCAGAAACAACCAGTGCCACAACAGAAGCTACAACCACAGCACCAACAACAGCAGAAACAACTGCAGTGACCACTATGATCAGTCCAAGTATAATTTCAGAAACATCCTTTGCCACAACAGAAGTTACAACAACTACAGCACAAACAACAGCCGAAACATCAACAGAGATAATTAGTATTTCTCCAACAAGTACAATTTCAGAAACTACCACTTTTACAACATTGTCATCAAATACATCACCAAAAACAGAATATACCACAACTATGTACACAACAGAAACTACAACAACCACAGCACCAACTATAGCAGAAACAACTGCAGTGACAGCTACTACTAGTCGAACAAGTAAAATATCAGAGACAAGCATCACCACAACAGAAGCTACAACAACCACAGTACCAACAACAGCAGAAACAGCTACATTGACCACTTCTACCCATCCAACAAGTACAGTTGCAGAAACAACCAATATCATGACAGTGATATCATCTGCATCACCAAGAACAACAGCAGAAACATCTACAGTGAGAAATACTGTCACTCCAACAAGTACAATTTCAGAAAATACCACTTTTACAACATTGCGATCAAATACATCACCAACACCAGAATATACCACAACTTCGTACATTGCCGAAGTTATAACAACCACAGCACCAACAACTGTACTGACCACCACTAGCAGTCCATCAAGTTTAATTTCAGACACAACCTTTGCCAGAACAGAAGCCACAACAACCACTGTACCAACAACAGCAGAAACTACCGCAGTCACACCTACTACCACCAATATGAGTAAAATTTTTGAAACTGTTACAGAATTGATGTCAATTACAACACCAACAACCGAAATTCCCACATCAACATTTATCACAACACAAGCTACAACCACAACAGCAGAAGAGAAAAATCCAACAACCATATCTAAAACTGCACCCTCAACAGTAAAAGGAGAGACCACATTTAGTGTATCCAGTGCAAATCCTCCAGTGACCACAGATCCAACTTCACAAACAACTACAAATGAAGAAACAGCATTCATAAACACTAGCAATGAAGCTGAAAGAACTCCAGTTTTATTCTCAACAGCAGCTCCAATATCCACAAAATCACACCCTACAAATACAGCAACTTCAAAACCTACAGCAACGCTATCAGATATGTATGTTAACAATCAATATATATATATATATATATATATATATAGTGCACTGGATGCACCAACTGTGAACATATATATGTTCACAGTTAGTGCATCCAGTGGAAATCATGAATTATATACTAATACAAAAATTATACAATTATTTTTTATCAGAACTGGTTCAGCTGTAGTTCAGACCAGGATAGTCTTCAGCTCTTCATCTCCTGTTCCCAATGAGAGTTTGGTTCTCAGTGTAACCCAGACTCTTCTGAGTGCTCGACTCACAAACCTCACTGACTCTGTGAAAGTGCTGAACTTCACATATGAGAGTACGTTTGTTTTACTAATCAGGCGATTACATAATGCACAAATTATTGTCTCAGAGCTGTGACTTCTTTATCAGCTTTTCTAAGTCATGGGATTTGTTCCACAGAAATTTCAGACACCTCCTATGCGGTAAACTTCACATTCAACATCAGTAACCTTAGCATGACACAGAACCCTGACCTCAGGAATGATACCTACAGCCAAGTGGAGACCATCATCAACAATGCTGTGAGTATAGATCACCATGTGCTTAACAATATTCTAACAAATGTCCAGACATGGTGTTGTATCGCATTGCAGACTTTAATTAAAACAGTTCAAAAATCAAATGTTCTAAAAGTTACAGAATAAACTCAAGGTTATCCGAAGCAGTAAGACTCACAGTGGGGTAATCAGGCAAAGGTCAAAACACAAGAAAGTAGGTACAGAAGAAAAACAGCACATAAATGTGCAACAGGATCATAAACAGTAATCGAATAGAGGACTGCAATGGAGGAATTGTAAAGGGTCAGATATGTCTAACAGAAATAAGACTTTGTCATGGCAGACATCAAACATGCTCCATAAGTAGGGACATAAATGAAGCAAATTCCCTCAGGTCTGCAAAGCAGTTCAGAACTCAGGTGAGCAAAGCAGTTCAGAACTCAGGTGTGCAATTCAGTTCAGAGCTCAGGTGAGAGTGACTCCTGTGGTCAGTGGGAGAACTACAGGTAGTGACTCTTACCTTTCTGTGTACAAAATGTACTGTAGCATCACCTATCAATAAAAATATGCCGCACATTTAAAGTACCAAATAACTGTAACATTTTCAAGTGAAATAAATTTATAAAGGTCTAATATAAAATATAACATCATGTCTGTGTGTTCAATTGCAAACATGAGAAAAATGTATATAAAAAACAAATAAATGATTCCAGAAACAGGACAATGGAATGTTTTTCATCCAACATCAAAACTAATGAATTATCTTTCCTCCTCCAGTTAAACACACTTCTAAATGAAGCTGGTGCAGAACCATTTGAAGCCCAGAGCTCTTTCTTCACGTAAGATCACGGCAGTGTTCTTTTCACTCTCAAAGTATAGTGTGATAAATCCTATTGTAAAGTGAACTGTATCGTGACTTTTGTGTTCTACTGGTAACAGGAGTTCAGGAAACCAGGTTAATGGTAACATGACGTACCACTTCCAAGATGGAGACACCAAAACACCAGCAGCTTTCCTGAATGAGCTTAAAGCGCAAAGCACACCTATGTAAGTGTCCTGACATTAAATTAACAAAGTTTTCATTTAATAAATGTGTTCTCACACTCTGTCTTTTATGTCTGCTTGTTTATGTATAATTAATCATTTTGTTTCAAACAATGTATTTAACAGAGATTTAAATTTACATTTGGTTTGTAAAAAGTAATCACCATAATACTTTATTTCATCAGAACTGGTTCAGCTATGGTTCAGACCAGGATGGTCTTCAGTTCCTCCTCTCCTGTTCCCAGTGAGAGTTTGGTTCTCAGTGTAACCCAGACTCTTCTGAGTGCTCGACTCACAAACCTCTCTGACTCTGTAAAAGTGCTGAACTTCACATATGAGAGTACGTTTGTTTTAGCAATCACGCGATTACATGACAAATTATTGTCTCAGAGTTGTGACTTCTTTATCAGCCTTTCTAAGTCATGGGATTTGTTCCACAGAAATTTCAGAC